>SSNS01000058.1:1756685-1909185 GCA_006937985.1 Aphyosemion australe | reverse complement strand
ACGTGACTTGTGTTTGTTAAAGTTCTGATCAGGATGTCATTCCCAAAGCGCAGCAGTGTCAGACTGCCTTTCACTCTTGCTGCAAACTGAATCTTGACTTTTTTAGTTTTGTGAAAAAGTGAATTTGGAACTGAGCAACTCTCTTTTTGCTTCTCCTTATTGTCTTATTGTGGAGGAGTTTGAATGTTCTACTGAAGATGATGATGTCTCCTTTTCTTTCTTTTACACAATCAGAAGTTGTTTTTACCTTCTTTTTTTCTGCTGACGTTTCGATCGCAACTGCGATCATCCTCAGAGCTACGTCGCGGTTGGCGATGTCACTTCCTTCTCCGTCTATCCGCGGGCAGCAGAGGACGGTGTCGCCCTCTGCTGCCCGCGCCCTCCTCGCCGATGACACGGTCCCATGCGTGATCCAGTGTGTAAACCCCATCATCTCTGTTCATGGTTGTGTCCACGTCTCCTTATTTCTATCGCTTCCTTGATCCATCTTTTGTATTTTTGTTGTTCGGTGTTAGTGATCCTTGTTCTGTCCCAGTCCATTATATGATTTTCTCTTGTGCAGTGATCTGTTACGGCTGATTTTTTTATTGTACTTTCTGCTTCCTGTTTTGCTGCTCTTGTGTGTCTTCTTCTCGTCTCCTTCTCACACTCCTTTCTATGTTCTATTGTTCGTGTGTTGAGTTAGCGTCCGGTTTCTCCTATGTATGTTTTATTGCATAATTTGCATGGGATTTCGTATATGACTCCGCATTTATTTCCTGTTGGTATCTTGTCTTTTGGGTGTACTCGTCTTTTGCTAACAGTTGTGTATGGTTTGGTGTGTTTATGTTATGTTTTTTCATCGTTGCTATTATTTTTTCCGTTTGTCCTTTTGGTATGATTTCTAGTATGTCGTCCACGTAACGTTTCCATGATTTTATTTTGCAGTTTGGGGGGGGGGGGCAGTGGTTATGGCTTTTTGTTCTAGATCCTCCATAAAAACTCGCAAAGGGTGGCTGACAACGGGTTACCCATGGCGAAGCCTTCCAGTTGGAGGAGGGATAAACGGAGAAGGAAGTGACGTCGCCAACCGCGACGTAGCTCTGAGGATGATCGCAGTTGCGATCGAAACGTCAGCAGAAAAAAAGAAGGTAAAAACAACTCCTGATTGTGTAAAAGAAAGAAAAAGTGATAATAATTAGAAAGACACAGAATGAACGCTCAAAAGATGATGATGTCTTCCATTGTAAAGTAGTCCAAGGCCAAGGGTGAGACAAAGTTCAGAAGACCAGACCAGAGTACCATGTCCAGAGGGGACAGAGACACCATCCTGGAGCAAGACCTCAGGGTTGGAGCCCGTGTGCGAGCACCTGATGGCTCAGCCAGCGCAACCCAGTCTGGACCGGTCACTTGTGGATTGACCATCTGCAGGAGGAAGATCCAGTGACTTGGAACATGACCTCTCTGGCAGGAAAGGAGCAGGAGCTTGTCGAGAAGGTTGAGCAGCGACTCACCTTAACACAAAGCATTGGCTCTGGAAGTCAGGTCCTAAAGAGGTGTTGATCTCTGCTCTGCTGAAGTTGATCCAGGTGAGAGGTGGGCGAATGGGGTGGGCTTGATGTTAAAGGGTAGCTTCCCGGTGCTTTTGGATGGGGGAATGCTGACAAATGTGTTTTATTGTCCTGACCGTGGACCAGTGGAGCAGTGGACCAGTTCCTTACCCTAGCTAGGGTGCTAGAGCGGGCATGGGAGTTCGCCCAACCAGTCCACGTGTGTTTTGTGGATCTGGAGAAGGCTGGCTGAGTCCCCAGGGCGTCCTGTCGGGGGAGGGTAGTGCTCAGGAGATTTGAGTGGATGGCCCTCTGCTGAGTTTTGAACGGGTGTTTTCCAAATCCCAAAGTGGTGTCGATGGATTTTATGTTGACTCTGATTCATTGTCATCAAAATTCACAGCTCACTGTTCTCAGTCAAGCCTCACCCTGGGTTTCTGTTCTTGTCTGTGACTTTTCCAGAGACAAGAACCAAAAACCTAAATGAGTAAAAGGTTAAAATGGTGCACACACACACACACACACACACACACACACACACACACACACACACACACACCATTGGTTTTTCCATCATTTTCTTTTTTTATTTTTGTGAAATCCAGACATCCGACAGATTCAGTAACTCCTACGTTTATAGAGAGTGATTGATTTTGGATTCAGAGTTTTCCAAATTGCTAAAGTTACATATTTGTCAGTGATGCAGCAGCAGACGGCTCACATGCTACATTTCAGAAATGTTAAATGTTCTGGTGGTGGCTGGAGGGACCAGTGGCGCCTCCATCAGTGCGCCCCAGGGCAGCTGTGGCTTCCCTTTAGCTCATCACCCCCAGCGTGTGAATGGGTGAATGACTGTGTTGTAAAGCGCCTTGGGGGGTTGTAGAACCCTATAAGGTGCCATTTACCATTAAACAGCTTTTCAGCAGACGGCTGCTCTGAATCACCTTTTACAACCTGATTTGTTTTTCCCAGCCCTGATCACACAAACTGAACCAAACATTTCAAACCAAACCGTCCACATTCCCATGCAACATTCTTTCGACTCGTCTCATATTTTTGTTTTATGTAAAACAGTTTGTGTGAAAGTTTCTGTGGCTCTCACAGCTGTGTGGTCCAGTCTGCTGCTGGTCTCCCTGGGTCTGCCAGTGGCCCGTCTCCTCTCAGCCCTCCATTTATTAACTCTCACACAATACACCCATTTGTAGAGGATGAGAGGTGGTTTGGTCGGCTGATCTGCTGAATAAAGTGGCCTTTCTGCTGCTAACAAATGATGCCTGACCTTTTGTAATGAGCCCACTTCACTTATTTAGTCCATATTTGACATTTTAACTTCTTATTTTGAAGCTATTGGTCATTTCTTTAGTTGATTCAGTTGCCAGTTTCAATAGCTTTTATTTATAAAAATGTTTTTGTGTTATAAGCTGAACTGATTAGACACACACAACAACAACAACAACAACAACAATAATAATAATAATAATAATAATAATAATAATAAAAATAAATGGAACTGAAATTAGTACAAAAACATATTTTTTTGGTAACATTGATGATTTAATTTATTTCATACAATAAATTTTCCCCCAAAGAATAAAAAAAAATGCAGTAAAAATTAAAAACAATTAAAGAATAATTCAAAAGTTCCAAAGTAACGTTCCTCTACATTGATGGGAAGGAACTGGGATATTTGACTTTCTGCTGCTTTCACAGTTTGACCCAGTTTTCTGGTGAGCTGGTAGCCATGACTACCTGCACCTGCATGTGCTTTCTGCACCTTTTTCTCACCTGCAGGAACGTTTCTGCTGCGCTGGCACCAGCTGAATCATTCTGCTCATCATCCTTCTGGAAAGAAAGTTGGAGGAAATCCTTCTGACTTATCATCATCACATTCTTTTAAAGTTAAATAAAAGAGGGTCCAGCCGGCTTTTCACCAAGAATCCCAGGTGCACGATACCTTAAACAATTCCCAAACTGACTCATCCTGTCATCCCTTTATTTGGCTTTAATAAACATTTGTCACACAAAACAGTTAAAGTGGGAAAATGGAAGTCAAACAAGTCAAGAATTCTCTTGCTGACCATGTTGAGATGCCATCAACATCTCTGGGCTCTGATATGGATCATCACATAAGGAAACATGGATTATAAAAGTATTCCAGATCCTTTTGGGAAGAAAAATCCGTTTTAAAGTTGTAACAGAGGATGAAAGTTTAATAAAACTTTAAATTGTTTGCAGTGGAGCCATTTCTTTGGCTTTGATCAAACAGGCCCAAACCTCGCTTAAATCTGTGAAAATAAACTAGTTCTGCAGGGATGATGGCATTGTTGCATCAATTCCATTCATTCATTCATTGTCCTATCTCAAGGGATGTCTTTCTGCACGTATTCCTGCTTGAGGGCATAAAAGCTGCTGCTTTTAAAAGAGACAAATGATGAAGGTTTTATAAACCGGAAGACACATTTTGCAGTGATAATAGGAATAAATACAACTGAAAGTCGTATTTTTCTTGATTCTTTCAAATCATCCGAGCCTCTAAGAGGAAATGTCTTTACCTTTACCGCCCTGAGAACTCGCAGCAGCATCACGTTTGATGTCCCTCTCCGACTGCTGCAGCACAGGAAGCACGGCCTGGCCGTATCCGGGACAGGTCTGCAGGAGTGCATGCTTCCAGATGATATGACCGTGATAGCACTGACGGCAGGACTTGGACATCAGGGTTTCCTGTTTGGCTGCTCAGCCTGAAAATCCGAGCAGAACAGCCAACTCCACGTCTGATTTGTTGAGCTTCGTAGATCACTGTGGCTGACCGACAGTTTGCTGGAACTGTGTTCATTTTTAACAAATTAAAACACATGGCAGGTAAATTTCACATTTTTGTATTTAGATGTCAGAAAAGCAGGAACCATGCTGCAGTGTGCCTTTAAATTACCAAAGCAAACCAATAACAAGTCGCCGAATTTTTTTCAAGAAAGCGTGTTTATGCTACAGTATCTCTGCAGGGCGTGCAGCATTATCATGTTACTGGAATCTGGAGTGTGCTCGGTTGTTACTAAAGTGTTAGAATAGAAAAGTTCTGCTTCTTCTTAGTGAAATGATGAATATGTATAGCTCCTTTCTGACTGCTTTACACTTTACACATTCATTCATTCACATGCTGGTGGTGATGAGCTACATCGTAGCCACAGCTGGCCTGGGGCACAGCGACAGAGGCGAGGCTGCTGCACACTGGTGCCACCGGTCTCTCCGACCACCACCAGCAGACAAGGAGGGTAGGTGTCTTGTCCAAGGACACAACAACTGACAGAGCCTGGGATTGAACTTGCAACCTACCGATTACAGGGTGAACTAACCCCTGAGCCACCATCGCCCCAAAACAACTGGATTGTTGTTGTGTGTAGTTTTTCATGTTTTCCAAAGAAAATTATAAAGTTTAAGAGGTTATATACAACATAAAGACTGTTTCTCAATACTCAAGGATGCTAGTACGTTCTTGTGAACTTCACAAGTGTTCTTGGCAAGGACACCAGAAAATCCGTTCTACTGTACGGGAGGACGAGGACGGCATTTGGAACTGAAGCGTACTCCGTTGTGTCAGTTAAAAAAACAACCTGACATAAAAATGAAAGTCTAGTTTGTCCCTTTAATAAAAAAATAACAATGAATACATATTACTTGTATATTTGGTCCACTTTTGATCAAAACTGTTAAAATACCATCATTTCCTGCTGTTAAATGAAGAAAAAAAGTTTCTTTTTGATCAGAACAGAGCTATTTAAGGCAACGCTGCTTTCATTTTGATAGTGGTTTGGCTAATCAGCCTTTTTAGGGATCGTGAAGTCTGAAAAAAAACACATAGCAAATTTTACAGGTTATACGCAATTAATTACAATAACAGGCAACTTTATACTTTTGCATTTCTCGTATAAAACTCTACAGTTATGAGCTTTCTCTTCAGCCGTTCAAAGCACAACGGTTTGTGATGCAATGCATTGTGGGATACCTTGCCGGCCAAGTCCACAGAAGGATGAATCAAATGAATCCTCGATAAAATGGGAGGAGCAAAAACACATCCAGGAACTCGGAGCGTACTTGCATGAAAGCGTACTTAGGATTGGAACAGTACTTGATCCAACGATGATGAGGTTTCACAAGGATGTGAGTACACAAGTACAGACAAGTACGCATACTGAGAAACGGCCAAAGACTGTGGGTGGGTGTTTCCTGTGGCAACGCCAGAGTGACCACTCAGTGCTGCTGATCCTGCACGGAAATCTCCCACCAGTTACAAATGTCATTTTCTGCAAAAATGCTGAGATAAAAAAATTTGTAGTTAAAATGAGTTTTTATTTGAAATCTGTAGGAATTAACTTACATCAGGTTTCTAAAGTATACTCAACCATTTAACCAGATAATTTTGCCTCAGGGAAAAAACTCGTGCATGCGTGAATCTCATAGTGGTTTCCATGGAAGGGCTTCAGAAGAAGAACCGAAGCCCAGCAGAGAGGGATGTGGAGAAACCTGCAAGTTGCATTGGTTCAGAAAAATTCCATACTTTCAAATTTCTCATCAGCGATTCCTGAGACTGTGATTTATCAATGAGACGTATCCATGACCTGTTGTATTGTAGCTATGACTTTATGTCAGTGTCTCTCAGGAAACTGAAAATTTGCTATATAATTTTCAAAACAATTGCAAGTTCTCTCAGTTTCTTCACGTCCTGCAAGGCCTTGGGTCTGTGCAGCCTCAGGTTGGAACATGATCAAAAATATTCTCGTTTAATTCCCTTAATAGTTGTTTTTGCGAGTGTCTGGAACAATTCTCAGTTTTAGATTCCATGAGGGAGAAATGTGAGGCAGCTTTGGGTAAGGAAGGCACCAAACTGGGCTTTAAAGGAGAGTAAAATGCAAACAAATAACCTCCATGACTAAATTACAAAAAATATGGATTTTTTTTTTGTTGCAGTTACATCACATGCCCCATGTGACACAGCTGTATTTAAAACAACCTTCCAAAGCGTCACACATACCTATTCAATGGTATTTAAACTAAAAATGTGTTCATTTTTTGCAATTTTGTTTAATTTAGTCACCAACGGCTGCAGCCCGATGAGAATCAGGCTTCAGCCAAACCGCCGAGTAACCGTGTCCTTAAACAGCTAGCATCAAACATTTATGTCTGTTAGCAACAGCTTCCAGAGCTGCTCCTAAACCTGTTTGTCGAACACATTTCATGCAACGTTTTGACTTCTCTCAGAGTTATTGTTGGGCACACTTGCTCTCTGATTGGCGCCCCATCCAGGGGTCACCACTGCTGACCTTTCGTAAAATCTGTCAGGTCCTCTTTGACGCAGATCCTTTTCCTGTCCGACTGAGATTTTTATTGTTCCAAGGGTGCAGGCTCCAGAATCTCTCTCCCCCAGCCTTTTCCTGCTTCCTCTCTAAGAGGAAGTGTTGCTTTGCTTCAGCTCGTTTCCCCTCCTGCATCTTCTCCGGGACAGATCTGGAATGCCTGCTGCAGCGGTCGTGGTTCGTAACGGCCAAGTCTTGATCTTAAAGAACAAAAATGTTTTCCATAAGTCGGTACGCCATCCCAATTTGTGTGCAGAAGCTTTCACGCAAACACGAAAACGGGCACATTCTCAAGGAAACCCGCACTGATGTTGCATCCTATATGTCCCCTCTGAGTGAAGGTGTGTCCTCACCTGCATCCCTGAAGCAAAGAGTTCCCATGGTGCCTCAGCACGTAGGCTCTTTGTTATCACTCAGAAAATAAGTCTTTGTGTTCGAGGAGGGTCGGATCACACAATTACTCAGGATAGGTCCTTAAACAAACACTATAAAAAAACCTGGCCACTATTCTGCTCCATATCTTTGAAATGAAAACACAACCAACTATCTAGTGTTTTATCGCCATGAAGCTAAACGGCGAGGCGTTTCAAGTCTCGGTCGATGCCACTCAAAGTCCAGCCTCTCAAGCATAAACACAAAGGTCGTTTTTGTACGCATGATTGCATTCGAAGAGCAGTTCTGTGCACACTTAGAATGACAAATGAGTCCTTGTTGTCAGACATCTTTCAGGCCATTTCAAGGCAGAGGAGGAGTCGAGTGTCAAATGGTTTCACACATCCTGTCAGCTGGAGCCGCCATGCTTTAGGCTAGATGTTCCAGATGAATGTTGGAATGGGTCAAAACTTAAAAACTCCTAAAAGGAAAAGCAAATCATTAGAAATCATTCAAACGTAAAGACGAAACATCCTCGGTCAAACTCTCTCAGTAAACTAGCAGCCATTTTAAACTTAAAGATTCAAGACCTTTCGTTCTCTGAGGGTTGTAACAAGAGGAGGAATAGCATTGCGTATGTGTTGTGAATGACTCTCAACTACGACCGCATCAGATTGTTGTTTAATATCTGTGATACTGACAAAGTTATGGACATTTTTGTAGTTTTCTGAGATCGATAAGCTATAAGCTACTTTTAATTGCAATGACTCCTTAAAGGGATATTCCACCCCGCCATATTCCCCAGAGTTAGATAAGTGGGAAAAAGCATTTTGCAACCAGCCAGGTCATTCACCTAATCTGGAAGTGTTCTGTTAGCTTTAGCTTAGCATAAAGAATGTAAGTGAATGGTAACTGCTAGCATTTTGTATGAAAAAGTTAAGAAAATGACTCAATGATGATCCAAAATTTTTCTTGATGACCTCAAAAATCATATCAACTGCAAATGAAAATAATAGGTAACATGAAGGAATTACAGGAGCTGATTTAGACTTGGGACTACATTACGACAAAGCACCGCTGTAAGCTGCTGCTTCAACACGCAAAGACACGACACAGCAGCCCCAAAACTCGCCGTTTACTGTCATTTGGGTGAAATGTTAGAAATGTTATTCAGTAAACCTGGATGTCTGCCAGACGTCACATCGCTCCGTCATGTCCTTGTACCTTGCAGCTGCAGCTGACAGCGGTGCTAGTTGTTACCATTCACTTACATCAGGGGTCCCCAATCCTGGTCCTGGAGGGCCGCTATCCAGCAGGTTTTGTGGTTTCTCTGCTCAAACACACTTGATTCAGTGGTTGAATCACCTGTGCAGCAGCACATCAAGCTCTGCTGAAGCCTGCTAATCACTTGCTAATTGAAATCAGGTGTGTTGAAGCAGAGTTACAACTAAAACCTGCTGGATACCGGCCCTTGAGGACCAGGATTGGGGACCCCTGACTTACATTGTTCATGCTAAGCTAAAGCTAACAGAATACTGCCAGATTAGGAGAATGACTGGGCTCATTACAAAATGCTTTTTCCCAGCTACCTCTGGGGAATATGGCCACAGACTAAATTCCATTTAATCTAATGAGTTGTAGATGTGCATCCATTGACTTTACCCTGAGAATTTTGTTAAAATCCAACCACCACACACACACACACACACACACACACACACACACACACACACACACACACACACACACACACACACACACACACACACACACACACACACACACACACACACACACACAAACACACACACACACACACACACGGCAGGGTTTTGACCAGCCCTGCCCTCTCAAGGATATGCACAATTATGGATCTAAAGATGATCTTATCAGATAATCCTACCCTGTGTGGTGTGTTAAGAGCATTCGGGACGACTCAGATCACAAATCCAGGCTTTTAAAGGTGTTGAATTGTCTTGGTCTGACAAACTTGCTCTCTGTTGAATGAGACGTGTAGCCAGTCTCACCAGATACTTCGTCTGAGCGGGAAATGTCCATGAATGAAAGTGGTTTGTGTCGTTGCTGCGCAGCACTGCAGGACCAAATCTGGTAAACCTGTGGTTTTTGTCACTGCATGTGTGGTCTTGATTTTAAACTTCGTTATCTAAAAATGTTTTGTTTCATTCTTTTCATGTTTAGTTGTGGTGCCGTTGCCTGGTCTTGGTTCTCAGAACTTGACTTGACCTCTTCTGTTTCTATTGATTGCCGTTTCTTAATTGCAATACAAACAGAGGAAACCGGTTCCTGAAAACACTTTGCAGTCTTTTAATGGCCCTATCCTGCTTCGTGGGCTCCAGTTATTTTAAACTTCAGAGGGCAAGGCAGCCTCTCAGAGGAACCCATAGTTCCTGTTGGAACCAGTTTTTTTTAAAACAAAATAAAAGTTCTTAAACTTCTGCACAGAAAGTCTGAAATTGCAGCGATGGGTAAAAGACCCCTCAGAATGTGCTGAATCTGCTTTTAGTGCTTGAGAGAAAGATTCACACTTCATTTTTGCACTTTACCAATCAGTTATCTTCAATTTGTGAAATCTTTTCATGAAATCCCACAAAACACGAGCAATAGCTCTTTTATTTCAGTTGCCGAACATGAATTTTACTATTTAGATAATTTTAGGGATTAGAGTCAGCCACTGAAGTCCAAAAGGAGACGGAAGGAGAGGGTAAAAATGTTCTTCCTTATCGTGCAACTCCTTGGCTTCAAGCTGCAATTTCACAGATTTGATCTCTGTCAGCTGTAAACATGAGCCCCTCATGCCATCAGTTAGAATCTGGAAACAGCAGCCTTGTGTTTAGTATACCTTTAGGGTTCACTAAATCCAAAATATGCAGGGTTTTTTATCAGCACTGCAAAGGCAGCCGAAGGCCAAAAGGTGAGAAGGCTGAAGGCCCTTGCCCCCCTTCAAGACGCACGCTCCACAATAGGAGCTGAAAAAGTGCTTTAAAATCAGATTCCAGCAGGATGGAGAGTGTTTGTGCAGGAGAGGGCTTTTATCAGCGGCAAACACTCACAGGAAGTCCGGTTTGGGATTGTCCATCCAATTCCTGCGTTCCACAGGAAGCTCTGCATAAAAAGCAACTGAAAAACGCCCAAAGACATTTCATTTGTCGCCGGTCGCCTCGAAAGGAGCACCTCTAGTCTGCCTGGAGGTGTTTTAAAAAAATATATTATTTCAGAGCCTCAAACTCCAGCTTTAAAAAGAAACTGGAACCATGGAGAAGTCTTCTAGTGCGCAGGTCCCCCGGCTCGGGCCCATGGCCACCACCCAGCTTGTGCACGCACCCGATGAACACATGAGGTAAGATCTCATCTCTGAATCAGCATTACTGGTTCTGACAACATCAAGTAACAATAAACAATTAAACTGGGAATTAGCAGCAGCAAAAACCAAACTTAATTTCAGGCTGAACGTCGGTTGGATGTATGCACTGTGCACGGCTTTGTGCACGCGTGAGAGCAGATGGTGAAAGGAAGGCTGCAGCTGGATGAGCAGGAGTTTGTTTTATGTCAAAGGATCATCCTTTTGTACAGTTCAGAGACATTTTAAGTTAAAAAAAGTATAAACCTTAATAAATGTGAAAGCCGTGCATAGGCAGAACCATGGGAATATCTGTGGTAACTCTGGGAGAGTTTAGCTTGTAGTTGTGCCTTGCATTGCTCCATCATTCTTTTTAATTAAAAGACAGTAGGCCTCTGCATCCAATACGTTTCCCTCAAATTTGAGAAACACAAAATTACAAAATTTCGAACTGTTCATCAAAAATATTCACACTACTGGGATTTATACTTTTTTTTATGTTGAGCCTCAGTGACACAAACATGTAGTATAATTATTTAATAAATATATATTTTATGAATATAAATTCATTTTTTGGCTTTAAAATGTATTTCTAGGTTGGGGGGGGGGCAGTGGGGTGGCCAACTATTTTTTAAGGGTGGCCATGGCCCCCCGAGGCCACTGCTTGGGAAGTGCCACTGCAATAGCTGGAAAAAATCTAAACAAAAAAATAATTAAAAATGTATTGCATTTTTTTTTTTTGGTGTGGACAAGTTTTTTTTGCAAGTGTAAAAAAATATATTTTTATCACACATAATTTCTCACCATAAATATGGTTATGAAAAAATCCTTCACAACCTTTAGTCTGTGCAGCAAATCTGATCTGAGGTGAAGCCAGTCAGGAAAATCAGGAAATTCCTGCACCCAAATCATTTCTGCAGGTTAAAGTTCCACCTTCAGGCTTGGGAATGATCATAAAATCAATTCTGCTCCAGATTGGAGGGAAAATCTCCTTCAGTCACATCAGCTGCGCGCGGGTTTAATCTGAGTTTAGGCGTGAGAATAAAAAGGCTGTCGGGGGAATAAAATTTAATTTCATTTAAAAAAGAAGAAAAAATCCATTTGTAGCGTGCACTGTGACGTCATCCACGGGTCCCCCCCACCCTACCCTGCCCGGAGCTGCGGGACTCCCAGCTGGAGGAGTGGGAGGAGGTCCTTCCATCACCCCCCATGCTCCCTGACAGTCCGGGCTCCTCCAGGAAAACCTGACTAGCGGCGGACTTTTACCCCAGCAGGAGAACCAGTTTGTTACCGAAGCTTCCCAGTTAAAAGGCGCTGGTTTTACTGGATAAATCCCTCTGATCCGGCTTGTTGTTCTCAGGACGGTTTGTGATTTTTTCATGTAAATTCATGCATGCGCTCTGGAGTTGTGTGCGTCTGTGCGCGGGCCTGGCGGCCATGTTTGCGCTTTGCTGTGTAAAATCATCCTGGTTTTAACTTTGAAACGTGTGACAGGTCCGTGCGTCCCGTTAGCATCACTTCACGGTGAGAGTTTGTGTTTCAGAGCCGTGATGGATGTCGGTGAGAGCGCTCAGCTCCACACTGAGAAACAGCACCATCTAGCGGCGAAAGCGAGAACCACAGCCAGAAACGCTCATTTTAATAACCCGTATAAATCATTATAACACGAGTTTCTGTCATAATAAACATGTTGAGTTAATTCTACACCAATCCACCCTTCTGACACGTGTTTCCCCTGCAGCATCTTTCTCATAGCCGCTGTTCAAAGAGGTCTCCTGCTGCTCACTGTGGTGGTTAGAGAGCAAACAGGCTTTAGATGAATCAGCATCTCCTCCAGGGTAACTAAGGGCTCTCTGGTCCTGGAACCTGTGATCACACCTGGGCGCTGAGAGGTCACGACCTGCTGTGTTAAAGCAGGTTTCACTCTAAATATATAGATGTGTCTCTTCTGTTGATCCTGGTGCTCAAACATCTCTGTCAGGTGAGAGGTTTGGGCTTTTATGCATCAGTTTCTGAGAGCCTTCCTGTGCAGGACGGTTACTTTTTGTCCTGGTTTGACATCTAATTCTTGTCTGCAGGCACATGTAGGCTAATTATTCCGCCTGGCAACCGGTTGTTAGCATCTTTTATTTTGTGGGGAATATTTACTTCCTGCAACAGTTCAAAGCACAAAAAAAATTCATAAATAGGATCAACACAGACTGGAACTCTGTATGCTCTGTTTTTAGAGTCAGATTATGGAAAACAAATACCTGTTTTGTCTGACTGAAAGGTTTCCCTGCTGGTATTAAATCCTGATGATGATTCCAGCTCTTGATGCTACATGACAGGTTAACTCACTCTGGTCTCCTGACGACGTCTTCTCTCTGACATGACCCAGCTGAGCAGACCGGAGTCCGTTCCCCTCCCGAGCTCTGTCTCTTAGATAAGATTGACCCGTGCTTCCAGAGGAATTAAATCTATTCTGATGGATTTATTCCCATTTTCCACTCATTTGTGCAGCAGAAACACCAGGATGCTCTGTTTCCTATATAATCACACCAAGTGTTCCTCTTCTCACAGGTAGCCGTGGCCATCCTCCTGAAGGAGAACACATTTCCATCGTGAGGAGACTTTGGCCACCATCCACCCACCCCTCCCCCGTTCATCCTCCGACTGGCACGGAGAAGAGTGTGAGAGCCCCAGCGAGGGAACGTGGGAAAGAGGAAGACGATGTACGGAGCGCTGCTGCTCTCCTCCACCCTCTTTGTGCTCCACGTGATGGGCACTCCCCAGTTCTTCACACACCACGGGTAACGGCTCACACACTCCTCTTCCTGTCGTTTTTTAAACGTGTCCACTTCAGCCGTCACTTCTCACATCCTCAGCCAGAGAATGTGCTCAAGCAGAATCAAAAGTTTGTTCTGTCAGGGTCAAAGTTCAACCACGATGCTTTTAGAAGCACATGATGAAGAAGCTGGTCTTGTCGTTTTTCTGTTGACGTGCATTAGTGACTGAAATAAACCAATTAAAGCTCAAGTGGAGACAGGCGGGCCAGAGATCAGCTTTCAGGTCAGATTTAATGTCCCATCTCATGCTTGGCTTTTGGAAAAAACCTTTGCAGGAGGAGGGTGTGTGGCCGGAATCTCCATCACAACGTTGTCATGACAACAGAGTCATATGTCCATCCGGTACACAAGCCCTACATCACCCTGTGTCAGGGTCATCGACTCTGCAGCACCTACAAGTAAGACACGCACACACACACACACACACACACACACACACACACACACACACACACACACACACTACACACATGTACAAACACGCACGCACGCACACACACACACACACAGAAAATCATCCACTCGTTTCACAGCAGACGTTTTTATTATTTGATTTATTTTCAGATGGAAACATGTCTGATTTCCAAATCTGCACTTTCTTCTTCTCACACACAGAAAATAAAAAAACAGTTTACTGTACATAAACTGGGTCACAGTGGCACACACTGCAGTGGAATCTAAATATTGAGCACTTTGTGTAACGACGGGAAATGAGCTGCCTGCCCACAGAGACCAGGACCTTGTTTACTTTGGACTCCTTCTCCCTCCCTCCAACCCACATTCTACCCATTTTTAATCTCTTTAACTCATCTCTCTCCATAATAGTTCACTTTCAGATTTTTGTTATTCTTGTCACCATGTGGTCATGTCTGAGGCTTCTTACAGGCTTTAGAGGTGTGTTTGGATAAAAACACACGTTTGACCGGCTGTTTTAGCCTCAGTTCATTACCTTTAAGTCTCCCTCCTCTAGCTAGATAAAGAGCAGTGGCTCTCCTCTCAGCCTGCAGCAAAAACATTCTCCATGTCTGTGACGACAACATTCCCACCAGATTAACGTTTTCTCATCCCTGTAGTCTGACAGAGTGCAAAAAGGCTGCACATGAGCGGCCAATCATCAATAAATAACCTCTAACTGCTCTCTCTGTCTCGTTGTGCGTGTGTGTGTGCGTGTGTGTGTGTGTGTGTGTGTGTGTGTGTGTGTGTGTGTGTGTGGTCTCCACAGGACTACATACTCACTGGGTTACCGACAGGTGAGCAGAGCGGTGTCACCTTCACATTCCTACCCAGAATGCTGCCCAGGCTGGCAAAGATTTCACTCCCACAATTGCAACCAAGGTATCTTCCCGTGTGTGTGTGTGTGTGTGTGTGTGTGTGTGTGTGTGTGTGTGTGTGTATAGCACTCTCTGATGTCACAACTTTGAGATGAGAAGCTAAAGCAGACGGTTTAGGACTAAATCCTAAAAACGATCAGACGTAAAAGCAGAAAGTTGAGAGGATGGCAGGTTTTAGACAAAAATTAGCATCTTTAAAAATCCAAGCTGAACCACATTTAAACTCTTGGATGCATCAAAAACATTTAAACAAATAACGTGTAAAAGACATAAAAGCATTAAAGGCCCAGACAAACTCATTAGGTAAAAGTCTTTGCAGGCCTCAAAAATGCAATTTTCTAAAATAAAAAAATGCAAAAGTAATTTTATGGTGAATTTTTTTGTACTGCTAGAATAATATGCTTAAAATAAACATATAGCAAAAAATAAGAGCATAAAACATTTAAAAAGGGCCGCACAAAAACACTATGAGGGCTACGGCCCCCGGTCCACACGTTGGATAACCCTGTCCCTGCAAACCTGCCAACTTTCCCACCCGGGTTTTTAACTAAAATCACCTTCTGTAGGCGTTTTAGTTTGATGTTGAAAATACGACGTGATCTCGTGAAACCTCAGCTCTGACAGGTGTTAGGGACGATGCTCGGCTTCTATTCCAGCTCAATACCTGAGTTATAACCATTTCTGTGTCTTCAGAGGTCAGCTGGCTTTAGCAGCCATCTTGAATGTAGTTCACTCTAAAAGCTAACCAGTTGTAGATGAACATCCTGTAAAGAGCCCGTGGTTTATTAGATTAGCTTGTGACAGATGATTAAAGGAGCTTTAAAGGTTAAGCTGTGACTGAGCACTTTGTTTTTTTATTGCCCCCTGCAGCCGTGTGTGGAGAACCTTGTATAAACGGCGGTACCTGCTTCAAACCCAACAAATGTGCCTGTCCTGTGGGCTGGAAGGGACCTCAGTGCCAAACTGGTACACAAAACCTCCCCTGAGATTTACCTGCACAGTGACACACTAGTCTGTCTGCACACACACCTGAACTCATGTTTTAATCTGTCAGATGTGGACGAATGCAGCGGGGGGCAGCGGTGCTCCCAGGAGTGTGTGAACACAGCTGGAAGCTACAGATGTGCGTGCAGAGACGGCTTCAGGCTCGCTGGCGACGGTCGTTCCTGTCAGAGCCTTCCCTCAACTCCACCTCCAGCCCCGGCTCCATCCTCCAGCAGCCAGACAACAGTGGGTGGTCACGCTGATGCGGGTAAATGAGCGTGTGTGTGTGTGTGTGTGTGTGGAGTGTGATATAGTTTTCTGCAGCAGGACAGAAGAAGGAAACATGGCCAGCTTCGCGGTCCATTATTACTTTTGGTACGCGCTATGCCACTCTCAACTCGTACCGTGAGTAATAATGCACTGCGACTGGTACCGACTCCAGACGGCTGTGGGATGGGCCGGCTCCGTGCGGTGGGACTGGGATCATTCAGAGTCCTGATAATGGTTCCGTTCACTCCTAAACATCTGCCTTTAATACAGCTCCCACGCTAATCCAGACATACTTTCATCCCACACACTCCATTAAGTCCCCTAAAATGTTGCATTGTTGTCTCTCAACAAGGAAAAGTCCATTTTCATCCACGCATGTGTCTCGTGTCTTAGCAACATAATAATATACCCCCCCCCCCCCCCCCCCCCCCCCCCCCCCCCCCCCCTCCTTTCAAGTCCTGTTCCGGGTCGCATTATTGCTCTTTTGGGAGAGTATGCTACATGAACCTTTAGAGCAGATCTACCTTTTTCCTGGTTTCTTCCAAGTCTTTGGGAATTTTTGTGAGTCACCAAACTGTAAAGAGGATTTTTTAGACAAAGAAATATTTCCGTCTGTGTGAGTTGTTGCCAAATTCTTCCGGCTCTCCTCCAAAACTCTTCATTTATCAGAGTTTCTCCAGAAAAAGCACGACCACAAACTACATGTTCACCTCGATGACTTTGTGATGGATTGCTGAGTCATCGGAGATGTGAACGCTCACAGAAATCAGTCCCACATTCGGGCTTCAGAGTGAATTTTCAGGAGCAGGGATGCAACAGAAAACATTCTGCTATCTCCTCACGTCGGTGGGATGTTGATGGAGATCACAAACGTAAACACGGGCCTACAACGCTCAGAAAGTCGACTCCGCCAAGAGCCTTGGACCACTTTCTGCTCTCCAGCCTCCTGCCTTTTTCTTTTTTCTGTGTTCTTGGCCGGCGTTCGTGTTCTCATTCCAGCTCCATCAACCCTGTCTGCTGGGGGTCATGGCTCCCCACACACACACACACACACACACACACACACACACACACACACACACACACACACACACACACGCACACACACACATGCGCGCGCACACACACACACACACACACACACCTCCTCCTTTTCCTCACCCTCATTCTCAACTTATTCTTCTCTCTATTATGAACCACATCTGGGAGAGATTGAAAATATCCCAGTCTGTTTGCAGGAGTGCAACTAGAGAACGTGTGTGTGTGTGTGTGTGTGTGTGTGTGTTGATAAGAGTCGACTGGATCGAGCCAGACGCTTCCTAAAAAGCGACGATCGTTCACAGGAGGGCTGAACTTTAGTCCGTCTATTATTGGTGGCATCTCTCAGATTTTTCCCATATCGGAGACCCCCCCTCCCCCATCCCGACCCCTCCGCCCACTCCGTGCCCTAAATTCCTGCTGTCTCCTGGAGGCTCTGACTGGTCTTCTGATGTAAAGATGTTGCCATCAATCATTGTAGAAGAGAGATGAATGAAGTCAGGATGCACCAAGGGATCAGCACCAACTCCATCATTCTCATCTTCCATCCGTGCTCGAGCCCCTCCCACCACTTCTCCCCAGACCTCGTTTTGCTTCTGAAAGGTGAAAGGGGGGGTGATAATGTTTTTGCCCGAGTGTTTGTTTTGCAATTTATCTCATGAACCAGGGGATGAATTTTACTCAAATGAATGAATTTACTCCATCGTTTCTCAACATGACATGATCGTAGTTTAAATCTCTGAAATAAAGGTGAATTCCTCCAGGAATTCCTGGACATTTCATTGTTTCTTTTTTTAGAAATTCCTGCACATTGTTTTTCCAGTTCTGATGCGTCGCCTTTGCTTTCGCTGTTTTCTTCAGGAGGAAGCTTCAGTGTGGTGGAGAACGTGACGGAGGAGGTGCAGAGCTTGAGGAACAGAGTGGAGCTCTTGGAAAAGGTAGACCTCATGTTAAAACCACCTACTGTGATGCCTCCCAGCAGGGCCCTGCAGGACCACCTTGTGTGCTGCAAAAATCCATTAAACCCCAGAGCTGCTGCCTCTACTCACAGAAACAAGCATTAATAATGCAGGAATGATGAATGGTTGCCATTTTTAATTTAGAAAGTGATTCACTATTTTTTTAAGGTAACACTAAACAAGTTTCCCGCCTCTCCCACCCACTGGTTGAAAGCGGAATTACAACTGTCGTATACATTCCTGTAGCAGTTTAGCTAGTGCTAACAACAAGCTAACGCTAACATAAGTCGACTGATACTAAATAAGCCACAAAGTAAAAAGATCCACACTGTTGGACCAAAAACTATTATTACTTACAAGTCCAGGAGCAACAAAGCCAGGTCACCATCAGTCCGTGGTTTTGTTTAGCTCCCTCAAACGAGTGTTGGCCGAGTCGATGTTCACTCTGGTTTTAGCTCTGTGCTTCACCTCCAAAGACATTACTCTCTTACTTTTACTTCCAGGCTCCGCCATGATGCCAACAGAAAAACAAAATAGTTTTTCATCTTCTTCTTGTGCTTTTTATTGATGGCCGGCAAACTGAAAAAGCTAACTGCTAGCCTTTATATTAGCCATTAAACAGGTTGAAACCTATCACTAGTACTCCTACTCCAACCACAAAACTCCCAAGTCCAGTTTCTGGACAGCAGAGAACAGCAGAGTGCTGTCCAATGTGATGATGCTCAAGTTAAGAATCACTAAAACCAGTTTGAAAGCAATAGCTTCAAGTGTTAAACTCTTTAGTATTGCTTTAACATTCTCTCCTGTTTGTGTCTTCTTGTGAAGAAGTTGCAGTTGGCGTTGGCGCCCTTCAGCAGCTTCTTCCCTCTGTCGATAGATGAGGGCTTGTCAGAGAAAACCACCTTACTGTCCCACTCCTTCCAGCAACTAGACCGCATCGACTCCCTCAGCGAGCAGATTGGCTTCCTGGAGGAGCGCCTCGGCACATGTGAGCATCTGCATGCTCACCTTTGGTCTTTTGTTGCACTTAAAGGAGGGAAAATCCCAGATTTAGTCACTTTGGGAAGCTTGTCTGCCAAGAAAATAAAGGCTTGGAACTTTTTTTTTAAGAGATCAAAGCTCAATTAAACAATTTTCTGTAATTCAATAATGTTTTTAAAAGTTCATAAACCCCAATAACATAATTAAATTGTTGAAATGTAATAGCAGCATATGTTTGATTACAACATGACAGCTTTAAGAAACTCCTGAAAGTTTAACATTTGCACTTAATTGTAATAGAATTAAGATGATGAAGATAGAATAATTATGTGACACTCATGAAGGTGTGGAAAAGTTTCCTGTTTAGAAACCAAAAGGTGTTTGAAATGGAGAGACGGTCTTTATGAAAAGTCCCAGAGTGTGAGTTCAGCTTTTTAGGAGCGGGTTTCTGTGGAAAGGTCATAAACAATTATTATGAAATCTGTTTGAACAACCTCAGTTTAGAGAAATAGAAATGAGTTTGATCGGATTGACAAGCTAATGGCTAGTTCGAGCAGTACGAGTTACAAAGTAAATGTGTTACGGCCTTTAACAACTCCAATCCCAACAAAATCTACATCACAGTTTGGTTTTGCACAAAAGTTAAATTCCAGCAGAAAGTGCTACAGACAATTAGTTCCACCGCTAATTTCTACCTTAAATTACTATAAATGTAAAAAGTAGGACGTGAAAAAACATGCAATACAAAACTGACAGAAAAATTAAAGGTTTGGTAAAGTTTTGCATGAATCACTGTGTCATTTTAGACGTTGTTTTCAAACAGCAGTGACCCACTTTTGGTCCTGCTCGAACTAGTAGTTAGCTTGTCAAGATTGTCAGACTGAAAATGTTTCTTGAAACTGAGACTGTTCAAAAATCTTCCTGCTGCAGGTAAGATATGAGTTATTCATAATGTTTCCACAGAAAACATCTGAAGTATCCATTTAAATCATTAAAACATTTTTGTTGAGCTAATAAAACAGATTATTTTCAGATTTAATAACAATGTAAAAAAATCTGCAGAAACACAATTTGCAGTCGCCTAATATTCAGATTTGCTATGAGAAGAAAATTGGCTAAATTAAAATGTATTCAAGAGTTTTATTTTGAAATCTGTTTAATTGGTTATAAAGAAATAAAAGCAAATTTTCCTGGTATAAAAATTATATTTCACACATTTTTATTGCTTTTTTCTAGGAACATTAGTTAGTAGTTGGTGGAGAATCCCAGTGCGACATCCTGCCTCCTCACTCACAGCGTTCCTATCTTATTAGAAGTCTAATTATATCAAAATCTTCATCAAGTTTGATCAAATTAAAATTCAGTAATTTATTAAATTGTTAGATTTTCAACAACAACAAGGTGATAATAAACTGTAGAATGTCTGCTTTTGTTTGAAACTTTTCTTGTTCCCGGCACGTTAGAAAACTTTTTCCATCTTCTCTCCTCCAGGTTCTTGTCGGGATAATTAGCGGCTGGTCCCGGGAATCCCGTCAGGAAGCTACCCGAGTCCTCCCTACGCTGTGAAAAATTCATCGAACAAATATTTTTTTATAATTTAACATTCTTCCTCGAAGATTTGTTTCCTTTCCCGTTGAATCTCTTGTCAAAGTAAAGGTACCTGAGTCAGGGTTACATCATCTCTGCCTGTAGGGGTCAAAGGTCAGAGTAGTTTCTGTTTGCTTTGCATCGGTGCAGCTGTGTCCCGTCCTGGGCCTGACGCAGACGTCTGTATTTATATTTAAATTATGATCACTTTTAATCATTGCTCAATCGTTTCTATCTAGTTTTGTAACGTTTTGTAATAAAAGTTTGAATCACAAACACGTGTGTGTGTGTGTTATTTATAGCTTTCCTAGACTGATGGTGAAAAAAGATGCAGATTATTTGTAGGGATGTTATTTATCTTCCACTCAGAACGAAAGGAGAGTTGGCAGCTAGACCTCAGGAGGAAGGTGAACCGCGGTCTGGTGTGGGTGGGTCCTGACATCACCTGATGGGCTGCAGCCTGGGCTGACTTTGCACTGCCCGAACTAAAACTTTTGCTCAATAGAGGAAAGAAAAACAAAATGACCTCACTGGGATTCCAGGAGTTTGTTTCCTCAGTGTTGCTAAATAAAGATGGTGTAACAGGTCGCTGATAAGCATCAACCAATAGTAAAATTGGTTTTTAGTATTTTATGTTGAAATTTAGTCTGTTGTGAAAAACCCTCCAGGACCAGGTTGCATCTAATTCAACATAAACACGTTACTTTCTACATGTTAATGCCACCACATCTATATTACATTGTAAAGATTCACCTTCTCCTGCAGAAGGTGTGAGATGACGTGTGTTTAGGTCAGACTGGGGTTTGTGTTTTGACTTGTACCTTAAAATTCATTAAAAAAACTAATTTATGGTATTTCTTTTTTTTGCAAAGGTCAATTAGCAATGGTGACCATACTGGTGAACATCAGGCTGACTCCAACACTTAATTAGTCTTTGCATCAATAAAACCTTTCTGGGAGTTTCATTAAATACACAAAGTGGTGCAAACACCAGAGATAAACACTCCTCTATTGTAACAGGATTTTTAGCTGAATTACTGTTTTCAAGATTTTAGCCTGAATGACTTCATTTTTACCTTTTTAATGACTGCTCTGCTTTGTGCAACAAATTCTGCCTGCATTGACTTTTATATTTTCACACTGATTCTGTTTTCACCCCTCTTACATTTGCCCTTTATTTTGCTTTTGTTTATCTCTTTGAACGTCATGGGACTGCATCAAACATGTTACAGTGTCGATAAAGATTCATTCAAATTAACCCGTGCACACAGACAGGCAAAAACATCATCAGTGGTCAGATGTGTGTTAATTACGCCGAGAATTAAAAATGCAGCTAGAAACAAGACAAAAGGCTGTTGGTGATATTAAGGAAAAATCAAACTGAATTTCTCCAGATTAACCTTAAACCGCTCACACCTGCAGACAATTAGTCACTCAAATGCATCTAATTAGCATCACCTGCTGCTATTTACACTTTTTAAATTGACACTAACGTTTGTTTTTGTTGCTGTATGAGTTCAGGTAAAATTTAAAAAAATATTAGAATATGGTGCAAAAGTTCATTTATTTCAGTAATTCAACTTAAAAGGTGAAACTAATATGAGATATAGGGTGTTTCTCAATCTCAAGGAACCTCGCCTTGATGCCTTGGTCCTGCCCCGGTTGCCTAGGAGATACGTCATCAGGAACTGCCAAGGCGTGTTCCAATCGGTTCCAATGTTCATGTGCTTCCAAGGCATCTGTCCACCGTTTGTTAGCCATTTAGCTAATTGAGCAAGGATACACGAGTCGGTCGGGTCATACCAAAGACTTTGAAAAAATGGGACCCAATGCCTCCTCGCTTGACACTCAGCACTAAGGGGTTGGATTGGGGGGTTAAACCACCAAATAGTTCCCGAGTGCGGCCACAGCTGCAGCTCACCGCTCCCCACCATGGGGATGGGTCAAATGCGGAGATGTAATTTCACCATTGTGTGATGAATACTTGGGACTTTAACTTTGAGAGGTGCCTTGTTGCCTTCTCTTTGTCAAACATTTCCCAGAATGCAGCGCGGTATTTTCAAACAGATCTGATCAGGAGCCGGCAGCAGCTACTTCGAGCGCAATTTTCCACTTTAAATGTAAGTCAACCAATAGTAGTTATTGGGTTTTTATGTAAAATGTTTATTTAAATCCAAATCAGTTATCTATGGTTGGTTAGTTGCTTAGTAGTTGCAGCTTTGGTTGCTAGCAGGTACTAACTCACTTACACATTTGATTTAACCAAAATATACACAATTACAAAAGTAAAAGACTCGATATTAAAACTTAACATTACTATGATGGGCGGGACATCAACAGGGCGCGTAAGCAGGGGTCGGGCTCTGGCCAGCCGCAGTAACGTGGGACAAGTCTGTTCCATTGAATTGTTTTCTTTGACCAAGGAAGGACAGTGTCCTTGTAAGCAAGGCGGCAGGCAAGGCAAGGCGAGGTTCCTTGAGACGGAGAAACACCCATAGACTCGTTACATACAAAGCCAGATATTTCATGTCTTTGTTATAATTGTGATGATTATGGCTTACTGCTGATGAAAACCCCACATTCAAAATCTCAGAATATTATGAAAAGGTTCAATATTCTAGACTCAAATGGTGTTTTCCAATTGCAGAGGAACCATGCCTTGCCTTGGCAGGCTTCCGAGGACACCGTCCTTCCTTGGTCAAAGAAAACAGTTAAATGGAACAGACTTGCCCCACGAGACCGCGGCCGGCCAGAGCCCGCCCCCTGCTTACGCGCTCTGTTTATGTACCGCCCATCATAGTAATGTTAAGTTTCAATATACATGCATATCAAGCCTTTTACTTTTTAATTGTGTATATATTGGTTAAATCAAATGTGTAAGTGAGTTAGCACCTGCTAGCCACTGAAGCTGCAACTACTAGGCAACTAACCAACCATAGATAACTGATTTGGATAAAAAATAAAACATTTTACATAAAAGCTTGATAGCTGCCAAAGTAGCTGCTGCCGGCTCCTGATCACATCTGTTTGAAAACACCGCGCTGCATTCTGGGAAATTCTTGACCAAGAGAAGGCAACAAGGCACCTCTCGTGTATCCTTGCTCAATTAGCTAAACGGCTAACAAACGGAGGACAGATACCTTGGAAGCACATGAACATTGGAACCGATCGGAACACGCCTTGGCGGTTCCTGATGACGTATCTCCTAGGCAACCGGAGCGGGACCAAGGCATCAAGGCGAGGTTCCTTGCAATTGGAAAACACCCTAAGTGTCACACTCTAATCAGCTAATGAATCCAAAACACCTGCAAATGGTTCCTGAGCCTTTAGATGGTCTCGCAGTCTAAGATGAATTACTGAAATAAATGAACTTTTGCAGCATATTCTAACTTTTCCACTTTCACCTGTAGATGTGACGGGGTTGTGTGGTTCTTTTATAATCATTTTTGCCTGATATGTAAAACCTAGAGTTTATTTTCTAAAGTAACTTCATAAAAGTTGTCATAAAGTTAAAAAAGCACAAAGGATCGTGTTGCTGGAAAGTAAAAAAAAAGAAATGTTTTTAAAATAAGCTGCAGACAAAAAGAAAAGCAAGAACTTCATCGAAGAACAATGTAAGAAAAAAAAAGTTTATTTTTCCAATGCGAGGCGTTCATTTTCCCAGAATAGGTTAAATCAAGACCACTATTAAATTCATTATTAACCAGATACTGTAATGGGCTTTTGTCCCAGGTGTGTATACTTACACACTCACACACACGGCTCTGTATGATGTCAGCTGTTTCTCTCACACCACTATGTTACAACTTGGTTTAAAAAAGAAAAAAAAGCATTTATTTATCCAAATGAATCATGAAAGTGCCTTTAAAATGCTTGGAATACTTTATATATTTTTATAATATCTTACACACCTGCCTGGAAAATCAACAGGTGGGGTTTCTGCCAACTCGGGACAAAAACTCAAAGATAAATTAGCTTTAGAATAAACTAAATCAGGGAATAAACAGCTCAGACATTTATCAAAATATAAATAATACAATTTCCTATTTCTTGGGGATCAAAACCAGTTTGGTCGAGTGCTTTTGAAACCTTTGGACAACTTGCTGCAGAGGCTGAATTTTCTCCTACGGATCACAGAAATGTAAACAAATGTATCTAAACTAAGAAAAAGGTTAGTTATTAGTAGTTCTAGCATTTTACTCACAAGCCACAAAGACATCCTGACCTTTGCCCTTATTTAAAGTGGCACAGACTGAAAACTACACTCTAAAAATGAAATGTTGAATTTACTTAACCAAGTTATGTCAACTGGTTCTACTAAAACTAGTTGCTTAAATTTAAAGAGAAATATAAATTCCATTGGTTTTTCTTGCTCTAAACAGTGAAGCAATGTTTTTTTTACCTGACAGTTTCGCCGACTCACTGCTGCCATCTTCAGAGCCACGCCCTGAAGATGGCAGCAGTGAGTCGGCGAAACCGCCAGGTAAAAAAAACATTGTTTAGAGCAAGAAAAACCAATGAAGTTTAGGATTTAGGCTTTTTAAAACTAGTTGACATAACATGGTTAGGTATAGTCAACATTTCATTTTTACAGTGTACTTCTCCCATCAGCCGATGTAGTTGATTAAACCCCCTCATGAGTTTTTATTAAGGGACTTTTGTCACAACAGGTCAGTCTAGAGTTACCAGCTACTGCTGAAAACACCAAAAGTATAATAATATACTGTATTTCAAATCATCTCTAGAAACCTAACTAAATAATAACCAGGCGGCTGCAGTACATTCTCTGGTAGTTTGATGGGCAAAATATATGAAATGTTTATAAAAAAAGACATTTGGCAAAAATCAAGCTAGTTCAGTCGGTTTTACAGTGCTGAGAAAGAGTTTTTTCTCCTTAGAGACTTTTTTAAAACTTTATACATTTCAGATCAACAAAGTTGACCTGAGTAAACACACAATGCAGTTTTCAAATGATTTCATTTATTATCAGAAAAACCAACCAACCTGGCTCTATGTGGAAAAAGTAATCGATGGAACCTTGAATTCTGCTCTAATTCCACTTACACACTAGCATTGGCTCCACTCCGCCCGGCCCAGCCTGGCTGCGTTTGTTCCACACTGCTTTAGGAATGTGGACGTGATTGAGCACATGGGCGGTCTCCAAAAATGGCGCGATTGGCATATCCGAGCACGTGGGTGGGGCAAAAGGCTGCAGAGAAGTCCACGATGTGTTAATTATTAAACAAAGACGGCCTGAGCAGTGTTGCTTTTAGAGACTCTGACTCTGATATTGCATCCTGCTTTGCTGTGTGTCCTGGCAGCGCTGTGTGTGTGTGTGTGTTTCAGAGAGACAGAGAAAAAAAACCGCTTCAGTCAGAGGCTTGTTAACTCCACAGTACCCAGAATTGATAATGAATTGCTCATGCCCCCACTGGCTGATTCTGCCAATCGGAGGCTTCCCCTAATGGTAGGCATGAATTTGAGCCGACCAGTGAGTCAGCAGTGGGTGTGTTGGACCGGTTTCAGCCCGAGGCAGACCGCCTTGGGAAGAGGGCTGAAAATACGTCCAGTAGTGCGCAGGACATTACCGGGCTACCCGGATGTGAACACTCCTTATCCTAACTAGGTCATGTAGAGCCGATGCTAGCATATAAGTGCCATAAATGTCTGACCTTTGACCTTAAAGGGGACATTATATGCAAAATTCATCTTTTGTGCTGCCATTTGGGTCTCTGCTGCCTCTATAGATTAAAACGTCCACCTGTTTTCTGTCAGCGTTTGGTTTGGTTGCCTAAAAACGAGTCGTTTCAAAAAGTCCCCGTTTGTGATGTCACAAAACCAGCATAGAACCACCTCTCAGCTGGAGTGGAGCAGCTGTTGTTGGAGAAGCAGCTGCTCTACTTTGAGCTCCTCCTGGATATGAAGCGTCTCAGCTTACAGCAGCCTGAGCGCGGATGGGTGGGCGTGGCCAGCTCATTTCCTTAAAGTGACAGAGTCGTGAAACGGCTCATTCTGACAGGTACTGAAAATGTCAAGAATAAAACTGCCTAGATTGCTTTATGGGAGAGGGATTTAGTGCAAAGAACTTAAAAACATGTATTTTATCGACCATAGAACTATTATAACTTTAAAAAAGCCATAATATGTCCCCTTTAAACAGGCCGTTCATGCAGGAAAACGCTTTAATGTGGCTGAAATAAAACTATTCTACAGTCAGGGGGCCAAAACACCCCCACAGTGACGTGAGACGGTCATTATCAGTTATCACAAATGCTTGATTGCAGTTGTAGAAGTAAGGCGGGTTACAGGCAGTTATTAGGTTAAGGGTCAGGTTGGTTTGGATCATCGTTTTCATTTAAAAACTGCCTTTTGAGTTTATTCAGTTCTGCTGATCTGAAACATGTAAGGGTCAAAAACCAAAGAAATCTGTAAGGAAGGAAATCCTTTCCTCACATCGCAGCTGTACGTGGTTTCCATCAGTACATAAAACATAACACAAATCCATTTTAAGCAAACATGTTGAAGAATCCAAAAGTGCAACAGCTACAAATGATCAAACTTAAGGCCAAAAACGTTCACATAAAAAAAAACAGTCATAATTTTCACTACAGGTTAAATTTAAACTTAAATCATTTCAAATTTTCTTTCAGATAAATAAAATCCAACTGTAAGCAACTCAAAATCAATTTAAAGTTATTATTAAACCCGTTTCAGGTATAAATGTACGTCTTATTCAGCGAGTCGTCTACTTAGTAAGCTCCCTAACAATAAAGAGCAAGATCAGCCTCATAATAATGAGTTATGTATCATTAGTAAAGACAAAAAGAGTCATCAGTGACCAATTAGGCATTGGAAACATCTCAGAGTCAACATCTTGGCACCGCAGGTAGCTTTCACAGGTGTCACCTTTTTGTTTTGACACATCTTATTTCTGTGGAACAAAAACAACCTAAAAGCATAAAAAACAGCATCCTATGGAAAATAAATAATCCAAGTGAGCAGAGACTTGCTGCCGATTCCTGAAAGTTTCTAGTGTTTCTTTTTTTGGGAAAATAAAAATGCACCTTAACACAACAACACACAGGCGGGGTGTGATTGTTAAACACTTGCGTTTCTTACTGTCTGACATCATAAAACATCGATTTCTCACTGAGTTAGAGCTGAATTCATAGTGACAGAACTAAAAACGTTCACGTCAACCAGCGTCCAAGTCGACTCCACGCCGAGACGCCGCTCCGTTCGCTTTGAGGCAAAAAGACTGGAATTCAGAAAAACGGAACATCAAAAAGGAAAAGATGATTAAACTAAGGCATCAAGAACAAAAAGTACCAAAGTTTATCAGCTAGACAGAAGGCAGATCGAGACAAAAAGAGGAGAAAAAAGGCCAAAATAATGCAAACGTTGTAAATCAGGACGAGAACAACGTCAGGCTTTCCGAAGCCAGAGTATAAAGCAACGATTAGGTGGCTAAAGCCATCCAAAAGGCATGCATGAGCAACACACATCCATGCTGTTCGGCTCGCCGTCCGTCACTCCACTCGCGGCGTGCGATGCAGCGCTGAGGGTCGGGACTGACTGTGCTGTGTGGTCAGGCCGGAGGCAGACCGGACCAGGTGTCAACTAGACGAGAGGACACCCGCCTCGTGTTGCTCCCTGGCCGGGTAACGGGACAACCTGGAGACAGCAGGGGGGTCTGGGAGGGGCGCGGAGGAGAAGCTATACACAGCAAATACTCAGTGCCTTAGGGGCCCGTTACTTTTGGTGACAGAGTCAGAGATTTCCAAGAAGGCGGCGCGCATCAGCTGGAAGGATTTATCTGACAAAGACGACACGTCGTCCACCGTCATCCCCTTTGTCTCGATCTTTGGGAGGATCTTTAGCTTGATGGTTCCTGTGGAGACACAACGCTTCACTGTTAAAGAGATCTGTGCAGAAAATGAAATCCTCAGAACAGACGGGCAGAGATACCTGAATTGAACTGCTTTTCTTTCCGAAGGTAGAAGTTGCCGTAGGAGGAGAAAACTACCGGTATGATGGGAACCTGGAGGAGAGAGGGAAGGACCCAAAACGTCTGAATGTTGAGCTTTGTTTAGAACGAACGAACGAACTACGTCAGTCAGTCACTCACTCACAAGCCCAATCCCTACACCCTTCTGTGAAGTGCACTTAGAGGAGGCGTGCAGAAAGGCTTAGAATGTGTAGTACACAAGTGTGCTGAATTGGGACAGGGAGCATTGCATCATTGACCGCAATGCATGCTGGGATGCAGGTTGCTGTTTGTGCTGCTTTTTAAAAAAATCTTTATTAACAACTTTCAAACAATTATTTGACTTAATTTAAATTCATTGCTGTCCACATTAAAACACCCAGAGCATGAATAAAACTCATTAAATCGTCCAAAAATGAACTTCTTTCCTTTTGAAAATACATATTTGCAATTGTTTTTGAATCTCTTTCTCTCCCTCACACACACACACACACACACACACACACACACACATGCACGCACGCACGCACTCATGCACGCACACACCTCCTTTACTGTGGCTAATAGAGGCCGAGTTGCTCTCTCGAGGACCAAAGTGTCCCTTCAACAGGACAGGATGAGCCAAAAGTGTCTCCCCCTGTGTGTCGTCCTGCTTCTACTTAATCTGACTGGATGAGAACAAATGACGAGTCTGAACTATTCCTCAGCAGAGGCTCACAGACGTGGTCTCAAGAGGAAAAAAGCAAAACACTGGTTTCTCCAGACTCTAATAGTTTGTCCCACTGCTCCCGCGGGCACACACAAAAACACAGATTCAGATTTTTCAACATTCAAATAATATTTATTTAATGTATAAATACGCTACATGAAAAATGCATTTGCTGATGATTTATTTGTGCAGCCCAAGTCCCCATACATAAACCCATATCCATCTTCGGCAAAACGTTCCAAAAATCGGCTCCGCTCACATATTCAGCATAGTTTTCCGGGGTGAACCGAGTTGTGGTTTCTGGCTGGATTTCAATCTCTTTTTAAAAATTCATTCCACCTGTCTGACCCTGCATGAATTCTATGAAACTTGAACGACAGAACGGAGACCTCCCAAGTGCACGCACGCTGGGATTAAAGATCACAGCTGAGCCGCAAACTCCTCAGCTCTCCCTTCGAGTCGAGTCTGGCTTTCCTCTAACAATCTGCAGTAAGGAGTTAGGCAACACTTAAAAAAGAACTGAAAACGACTCAAAAAGGATATTAAATGGTTTCCTAAAGAGAGGACTCTGAATAATCATTTTAGAGTTTCTAGCTCCCCCGTGTGTTCAGTAAAAGCTCAGTTTTAGCTTTCATGAGCCAGAAGTTTGCAGAAGTTTCCTGGAAGACGGCCAGAGTGTCTCAGCCTTTCAGTCAAAGTCAACAGAACAAACGGGACGAGAGTGTGAGACTAACATAATTCACTTAGAGGGGACAGGAACACCAAAAAGAGAAGTTAAGGTCATAAAACACATCTACTCACTTGTGCCTGCACCGCCAGGTGAAAAGCTCCTTTCTTGAAGGGCAGCAGGTCACCGTTCTGGTTGCGTGTTCCCTCTGGGAACACCCACAGCCGAATCTAGAGCGGTTAAAGCACAGGGGAGAGGGATTTAATCACCAAATCAACAAAAACCACTTAAAGATGTCCGTTGACTAAACTGTTGATTACCTGCTCATCAAGCATGGTTTTGGCGGCCTCGGCCATGACGCCCTTGGCATCGCTCGTCTTCTTGCGGTTGATGAAGACGATGCCACCCAGCCAGCAGATGAGGCCCACTGTGCCAGCGTAAACCAACTCCTTCTTTGCAATTGTGGAGCAGCGGTCGGGTAAGATCTCCATCAGGCCTGAGGAGCAGAGGAAAAGATACTTCCTGTTTATACTTTCACCCAAAATAGTTCATTCACCTATTTATAAACAATTACTCAACGTTTTGGGATGACTGCAAAAAGGGTTTACGCTGTGCTCTCTAGTATGACTGAATGCCTTAAATAATAAGTTCTTATGCTCCATTTGTATTTGTTGAGTAATCAGATTACAGTGTGTTGTGCCAGTTGTTCCCATCATTTGCCATGAAAAACGCATTTATGAGAAACCTTTAACAGAACATTCGTCTTTATAGAAACAGCATTTGTCCAACGTAATCACTGTCCATGTGTAACTCATGACTATGGAGCACAGTGCAGTCACATGGTTAAAATAAAGATTTAAACCTAATTATTCTCACACAAGGATTTTTTGTACTCGAGTCACTTGGCAAATTACTTTAGCCCGACTACTTGCAAAAAGCTTGAAAATTCACCCATATAGACTCCACACTAGTCAGCAACAGTAAAAACTCAGTGAGATATTGGTTTAAAATGTACAATTTGATAATAAAATGAGCATAAGTGACATTAAAAGTCAATGTAAAAACTAATATTGTGTAAACAACCTGAAAGAATCAAATGTTCCACTAACTTTTAAAAAAATATCATTTTCAATTGGGGCTGAAAAAGTTGATGCATTATCATTTATAATCAAAATAACGCAATAGTTAACGCTGACTAAATGTGATCGCTCTGGAAAGACACGGGAATTTGTTTAGTTTGAAAGTCTTAAAGTGGCTATGCGTAGTTTCCTGGCGACAGGGGGCAGTACATACATTTCAGGGTAGTTTTACAACATTTCGCCGTAACAGTCGCTAGTTTACAGTAAATGTTACCTGTGGAGCAGAAAGCATGTGACCTCAGCGTGACTTCTCAGACTTTGATAGTCCTTCAGTTAATTCCATGGAGAGAATGCAACGCTGATGCTAGTTTTCTGGTGGTGTACGTTCTGGATCTGCTCGGGGTCCTGCGCCTGCTGATGATGTCAAACTACGGCAATACCACTCGGCCAAAATATAGTGCATCGCTTTTTTATTCTGTTCTTTCACATAAGTGTTGGAAAGAGTTTAGCAGTTTTGTTATTAAATTCATGTTTCTTACTGCCTAAATGTTTTCGTACGTGGTAACGCAACTTCCATAAGTCGTACATCCAGCAAATCATCTAGTGTGATGTCATCGGCAGGAGCAGGACCCTGAGCTGACTCACGTAGAAGGGAACATGGCGTCTAATATGGCGTCCCCCAGAGACTCAAGCCTGGGACACACAGGAGACAGACGCGCTGCGCCACGGAAGCGCTGCAGTTTTGGGAAGTCAAATGGTCACACAGGAAGCGCCGCTGAACCAAAGACTGTATAGCGCTGAACGCTTCTTGGAAAGTGACGTGATAGTCACAACATCTTGAGAACAGGAACAGCCGCTCCACGGCGCGCCGCGGCACTTGAAGTAGAACTGGCGCCTATCTTCAGCGCCTCTGCGCAGACCGGCGCTTCTAGGACGCGACGCTGCGCTCTCCGTGTAGCCACTCTCATGGCTTCTAATGGCTTCTTTTTAAAATGACGGCGCGGGCGTGACGCGGCGCGGGCGTGACGCGGGCCTGACGCGGCGCGGGCCTGATGCGGCGCGGGCCTGACGCGTCTGTCTCCTGTGTGTCCCAGGCTTTAGACTTGCGCCATATGTATTTTAGACCTGATTTTTATGGTTATATGTTATGAAACTGCTAATATTTTTCAATGACTGGACATCATTTTATTCATTTTCAACATTTTGATGAATATTTCCAGAGATTAATGGTAAAAACGACACACTGTCACATTAAACACACATTCTGCATAAGCACACTAAGCACCAAGTGCATAACTACAATTCTAGAGGAAGTTATAGTCGCGAGTGAAAAAAATTAGGGTTGAAAAAGTTAGCGCATTATCGCGTTAAGGTATTAATAAGCTTGACCAGTATTTTATCGCACATTAATAGTTATTTATTTTAGATTGCTCGCTTGCTGTGAACAAGCATTTATTTAGTTTGAAAACGCGTAAGTACGTATTCTGTGCATGCACACTAAGCAGTCATTGCTTCAACGTTACATAAGAGGACATTTTAACGTGAGATTAAAAATGTTTTGCGAAAAGGCATTTCTGTACTGCGAGAGAGCAAAACAGAATTCTTGCAACCACAGAAGCATCTGCATGAGCGGCTGTCATTCAAACCGTGTGCACAACTGCAGGCTAGGTGCGCACGGCGTTGACGGGCTAACGTAGAAAGTTCTGGATGGTTAGCGCTCTAATATATGTGCAATAAAATCGACAAAGAAATGAATCATGATTAATACCACGAGTCTACAGGTAATTTGCAGTAAAACATTTTGTCAGCTGACAGCTCTATTTTCTAGATAAAGATGTAGACGTTTACCACACCAATTTCCTGAAAACCATCTTATTACCACAAAAAAACGTACCTATTGTAAACAGGAAGTTGCACCAATTACACAGTGTTTAAATAAAACTACTAAATTTAGGTTTGAAATGTTTTCCCCTTTTCACGTCATCGGCCCTTAGCCCAGTAAAATTCAGATTCAGATGCTAGTTAGAAAAAAAGTTCAATATGAAAAACAGATCGTTTATTTGATGTTATTTCCAGATTTCGTCAATCTGAGGACAAAAATCAGAGCAAGTGGGCCGGTATGAGATAAATAAATGATATGAAACACCAGAGTAGGTTGACGGAGCTGGTACCAGGATGAAAGCAAAAAATAAAAAAAACAGAGTCCAGAGAGCCAAACTGACACGAGAGTGTTTAAAAATGCAGCCCCATCTGTGTAGCCGACAATTTCAGTTCCAATTAATCTTATCACACCAGCTTGAGGAAGAGCAGCTATTAATGGGTGAGTGTAGCAGTTGGCATGGCAAAATGGACGCCAAATCAGCCTCATGCCGAGCTTTCTCAGCACTAATTAGATGGCTGGCTCTTCCCATGCTGCCACTATCCTGGCTGTGAGCCTGACCGTCACTCACCTTCCTCTCTCTCCAAGGCATCGATGGGAAGAAAACACACCTCTCTGGTAAATTAGTGTCTTTTACACTCAGATTTAGGACCACAAAGGGAAAAAGGGCAGAGCTGAAACAAGACGTTTCTACAGTTCGCTCTTAATCAGCCAACACCAGTTTTAAATCATGTAGATTTATAACCAAGTTGTTGTTTTATTGGAATAATTAAATCAGCAACACATTTCTCTACAAGCTGTAGAGCCAGATCTAAGCTATTGTAGTAATCGATGAGCCTGCATGGTGAACTCCTGCCATACATCCTGTTTTGAGGAGTCAGCAAAAAGCTGGAGAGCAGAAATATTACGTTTGTCCTAGCTTTAGCGTGAATGTTGCTAACTGACACGATAACCTGTCTCACCTCATCACAACTGGGACATAAAACACATTTACAGATTTGTAACAAGCGGTAAAAAAACTTTCGCCATTCATAAACTTTGTTGTTTTAAAGGGGACCTAGAATGTAAACCAACATTTTCCTTGTTGTTGAATAAGACAGCTTGGGTGGTCAGCAGTAGCATTCCAAAAAGTCAAAGCCGTGTTTGACCTACTTTTTATGTAAATTAGAAAGTTGAAAAAGGAGAGAGAAAACCTCCTGTTCTGAGAAAGCCTTCCTTAACACGTCATAAGGGGAAGCCACGCCTCCTCAAACCTGCATGTGTCTGAGGCCTTCTGGGGAAACCAACCAATCAGCATGTCCTGGCTGAGTGGGAGGGGTCAACAGCTCTTTTCGCTGAAGGCCTGAATAAGGGGGTTTAGAATGGCCTGAGTCGGAAAAGGGTAGAATGCCTTCTCCAGGTCAGGGACGAGGTCCTGCCCCAAGTGGAGGAGTTTAAGTATCTCGGGGTCTTGTTCACGAGTGAGGGAAGGGTGGAGCGTGAGATCGACAGGCGGATTGGTGCTGCATCTGCAGTGATGGGGGCGTTGTACCGGTCTGTCGTGGTGAAGAGAGAGCTGAGTCGAAAGGCGAAGCTCTCAATTTACCGGTTGATCTACGTTCCTACCCTCACCTATGGTCACGAGCTTTGGGTAGTGACCGAAAGAACGAGATCGCGGATACAAGCGGCCGAAATGAGTTTTCTTCGCAGGGTGGCTGGGCTCTCCCTTAGAGATAGGGTGAGGAGCTCGGTCATCCGGGAGGGGCTCGGAGTAGACCCGCTGCTCCTCCACATCGAGAGGAGCCAGTTGAGGTGGCTCGGGCATCTGATTAGGATGCCTCCTGGACGCCTCCCTGGTGAGGTTTTCCGGGCACGTCCAACCGGGAGGAGACCCAAAGGAAGACCCAGGACACGCTGGAGAGATTATGTCTCTCGGCTGGCCTGGGAACGCCTTGGGATTCCCCCGGAGGAGCTGGCCCAAGTGGCTGGGGAGAGGGAGGTCTGGGCTTCCCTCCTTAAGCTGCTGCCCCCGCGACCCGACTCCGGATAAGCGGGAGAAAATGGATGGATGGATGGAGAATGGCCTGTATCAGGGCTCCTGGGACAGATGAAAGCCAAAAAAAATGTTCTTATGCTTTTTGGAGGCTCAAAGCTCTGTTTTAGATTATTGATTGATTGCATTCTAGGACACCTACATTTACCTCTTCGCTCATTGTCAGTGATGAAAGGAAGTCTGATGCGCTCGCAGGGATTTTTGACCCTAATGGTTATCCGTTGGTAAGGTCTTACTCGAACACAAAAATACCGCCTGCTTGCAATGATTTAGGTATATACTGCTTCCTATCGGCAGGGAAAATACACACAGTCACTTTAAGAGTAGGAAATTTGCAATAATATTTACGACATTATAGGATGAACGACACATGAAATATATACCATACTGATTTTTACCTTTTCTAATTTAAACTTTAAAGATCATCAGAAGACTTTGAGCAGAATTCAGATCAGATGCCAACTTCTCAAAGACTCATTTCCAAATTTTATTGATCTGAAAGCAGAACTTCCTTTTATAACCCCCATGTGCAAATGGTACTGGAAAGATCCACCTCATGAAGTTTCCATGGAGATGAAAGCAGCAGAGGGTGGAATCGATCTCTTGAAGATGCAGCAGCTTTCTCAATTTACTTATGTAGACATTCACAACATTTATATTTATATTAAGGTGCAGACCAGAAGCCCCAACAATTCCCATCTAAACTTAGTGTGTGTGTGTGTGTGTGTGTCTGATCCAAAGATCAGTTACAAACAAAAAAAAGACACATGTTGCTAAAGCTGCCATCTGCAAAAGCAGATTTACTTCATCACAAAGTCTCTCAATCTGTTGTGAAAAATAACTGAGTCAGGCTGCTTCCTCTGCTTTGCTGCATTTAGTATGCCGACGAAAAAAAGTATCATATGTTCATAAAAACCTTAAAAGTGCATTTCAAAGACGAAACAAATACATATTTTAGTTTCAGTGGTCATTTTAGGTGAAGATGTAGAGTTTAAAGGTGTGTTATGGAATAATAAAGTAAAGATGACATCCTGTGGTCAAATTTGGGTACTGCAGCCCATTTTCTAAACATGAGTGACTCTACCGTTCCATGAGTTTCACGGCTGTTGTCAGCTATGGATCAGCAACAGAAGATTCTAGATGACAAGCGAAGATGAGTCACACAGTAAGTTTATAAGTAGATAAACACGTTTCACTGTAATATTGAGTTGTTGGTAACTGAAAAATGTAGCTCGAGATCAGATTAGATTAGATCCCATTATTTGCTTCTAATTTACTGTTAGCATTGTTAGCTCAATGCTAGCCACTAGCTTTCTTTAACCAATGTTAGAGTAAAACAAGATGCTGCCGTGGCTTCTTAGGGGTACGAGAAAACATTTCTGGGTCAATCCTGTAACTAGCTTAGGTTCTTTACAAAACACTGCTGCGTTTCGCCGGCCGCTGTCGAATAACAAATGCTGGCGCTGCACCACCAAAGGAGAAAAACTGACAACCCTGCAGCCGTCTGAGAAGGATATCTGTTCCAATGTAACCTTCCTTCCAACATGATTGAGACATGAGACCGTTTTGTTATTATTTCACTGTAGCATTCTTACTTATTGTGCCTTTAAGCTGCAGACTTACTTAGTTTAGCAACACGGTACAGTTCAGAGTTCAGATTTAAACATCCTCCAAAAAGTTAAAGGTTATGATTAATCAGTTCTGTCAAGAGAAGTTCTAAAATGTATTTTCTAACCACGTAAAACAGTATTCAGATATTTATCTTGAAGAAAGTACCACAGCACCCACCCAAAACATCCAAAGAGCTCTGGTGGTTGGAGATGATGACATATGGGCCTTCTGTCTGCAGATGTTCCCAACCGCTCACTTCAATTCGAAGACCCAGCAGGTATTTGACATGTCGAACCAAGAAACGAATGACCCTGAGGCGGGAAAAAGAAAAAAGTTAATTACAATGTGTGCTACATCTCACTGCCTTGTGCAACCGAACCTTTCAGTATCATGTTTAAAAGAGTAACCACCATTTTCTTCTTACTAAGCTACAGGAAACAAGCTATAGATGAGCACACGGCAGCAGTGAGCTGTGAGTTAGTGCATGACCCACTTTTCATGTAAACATAACAGATTGTCTTCAGTAAGTAAACAACAATGTCTCAAATATTATTTTGTGCAGCAAAAGTGTTCCATAGACTTGGAAACAAAGCAAGAAAAAAAGGTGCTAAATGAATCTCTCACATAATCTCACACCAACATCACTGAGATGATAATGAAGAAAACAGCAGAAGCCTGTGAAGCATGTTTTTTCTCTCAATCATTATAAAATTACAGTTTATGTAGTTGAATGCAAGAGGTCACATGATTCTTATGACATGTATTATTAGATAAACGCAGCAGTCGCTCAGTTGGGGACCAGAATGGTCAGATTGATTGAATTAGTCTGGTGTCCTACCAGTCAGATTATCAAAAATCCATTTTGAATATCAAAGTAATCTTTATCTGTTTCGTCTTCCCCCAGTGCAAAAACACACTATGGCTAAACAGCTAATTCATGACAGCATCAGTCAGTCTTTGCTGAGGAAATTATTGTGTAAAATTATTAAAGTTGACCAGAAATCAAAGTTTTCAAGTATTTAGGCAATTATCCATCCTACCGTCACCTATGATCACGAGCTTTGACCAAAAGAACAAAATCACAAATGTAAGCGGCTGATATTAGTTTCCTTTGCAGGCTTGGCTCAGCCTTAAGCCTCCTTTCCACCGGACGTGAAAGTGTCGCAAAACGGCCGCGAAATGTACTTCGTGGACGGGTTCCATTTCACTGGCAGCAAAGTAACGTTTTTGACGTCCCAGAAGCAAAGGGACGCTATCATTACATTGAGTCAATTTTTTACGCGCTACGCTTAAAAAAACATGTCAGACAAACTCCACAGTTTAGATCAGGCCAGACAGGAAGTCGAACACGAAAGTAGTGTAAAACATCCGGAAACTTTCAAAATAAAAGTCATGTGTCATGTGTGTACATCATTTCCTGTTAAAACCCCCATAGCCGATGTAAACAGAACAGAAAATAAACAACAGACCTTTTTGGATACGTGCTCCTTGCTTGTTATTGTGTAGATTTCTGAAATCACGCGTGGTGTTGCAATTCTCCCGTGATTTTGCAACTTTGCGGGACCAGGAGCGTGAAACGCTTTTGCTCTTGTCTCACGTCTGAATCGCTCACGGGTAAAACGCTGCTAGTGCGTTACACGCCGCTTTCGTGTCTGGTGGAATGAAGGGGTTAGAGACGGGGTGAGGAGCTCAGACATCTGGGAGAAACTCAGAGTAGAGTCGGTGCTCCTCCGTGTCGAGAAGAGCCAGCTGAGTGGGTTTGGGGAGCATGCCTCATGGATGCTAACCAGAGGCGATGTTTTGGATCTGTCCTGCCAGCAGGAAGCCCCTGGGTCAACCCAGGACACACTACAGCGATAAAGTATCCAAGCTGGCCAGGGAACACCTAGGGAAAAATCAAGTTTAAGGGCGAGAGGACCGTTTGGAGCTGCTGCCCCCCACAACCCGGACAATAATGAACGATCTATTCTAAGCAGAGATAAACCGATATATCCGTCAGCTGACCTCTACATATCGGCACTGGCAATAGAAAAACCCATATTGGTTGATCTCTAATTCTAAGTTTGCTAAATATAATAACTGTTAAGTGTTTTAAATCCAATCGAAGGAAGCATTAGAGAAAATCTACAAGAGCTAAGAAACCAAAACAATCAGCTGAAAGTGGAAAAAGATGAACAGAATAATAATAATAACGTACTGGACCAGAAATAAGACCTTTAGTTCTAAAGATGTTTTAGTTGACACCCTCTGGACGAGTTTATCTCTCTGGACATTTCAACTTTGACCTTTGTAAAGACAAATATGATAACAGTGTACTCTACAGACATATCTAATGATACTTCTGTCTTTGAGGATTGAAACTTTGGCATCTAGTTTACAACCAGATACCTAAAAACACCTAAAAACATTTCTATTAGACCCTGATGTAAACTTTAAATCAGTGTTAGTAGAACAGCAGTGTCTACTGTAATGTCTTAGCAGGAGTGACACAATGTAATCATCTCAGAGAGGTGATTACGCAACAACTTGAACGACCTTTACCCTCAGAATAAACAGAAGACACTCCCAAAGTCTTGGGCAACAATCCCTTCAATCTGACTTCATCGTTTCTCACTCTCACACACAGAACCTTCAGCTACTTCAGTCTCATTTTTATTTAGTTTTTTCAGTACAACTTCATAATAACCCCTCATAAATGGCTTACATATTATATACATAATTATATTACAGCTATGTCAGAAGTTTATCTGTAAAGACTTTATAAACCATTAATAAAGGTTTCTATTTGGGGTGAAAAAGAGAGGAAACTGACCAGTTTCTTGCCACATTTTTTAGGTAATGGTGAGTCACATCTATTCACATATTTATTTCATCTAGAGATGTGATATTAAACATTTCAAAGTTGATACCTACCTTGTAAGCACAATGGGCATTTGTTAACATTTTTTAGCATATAATATTGGCTGCTCATACTGATACAGGTTCTGTTAAAGGGGAATTTTACTATCCACTGTGGCTACATGCTTGTTTAGTATGGGGATTGTTGTAAAGCAGGGGTGCTCAATCCTCTTCCTGGAGTGCTACCATCCAGCATGTTTTTGTTGTTCCTCTGCTCCAACACACTTGATTCAGTGGTTGATTCACCTGTTCAGCAGCTCATCAAACGCTGCAGGAGCCTGTTGATCACCTGCTTATTAAAATCAGCTGTGTTGAAGCAAGGAAACGGCTAAAACATGCTGGATAGGAGCTCTCCAGGACCAGGATGGAGCACCCTTGTTGTAAAGTCTCTGACACAAGAAGTCAGTGATTTGATGTAATTTGCTGGGGAAACTTAACTAATTGGCATAATGAACTGAATTCAATGCATTGCTAAATAGGTTCAATTGGAATGTCTACTTTGTAAAGTGATTTGAGATCACTCGCTGTGATTTGGTGCTTTATAAATAAACTGAATTGAAATTGATTGCTTTATAGCTGCTTTATAATTAGGTGTAGACCGATATTTCGGTCAGCTGATAATTCGGGCCGATATTTACCATTTTTTATACATCAGCCGATATTTGTCCGTAGTAAAGCCGATTTAAAGTCAGGCACATCCTCGGGCAGCCTGGTGCTGTTGCAGAATTTAATTTAAATGTATTTTTACGTTCACTAATAACATCTGCATAATAAATACTCTAAATTAACTTTATTTAGGTGTCTGACTTTAACACTGAGCAGTGCACAAAGTTCAGATTTAACAATTAGTTAAATTCAGAGTTTAAAACCTGATTCAGCTTCAGAAATGTGTGTATCAACTGGTGTTATTAGTGACATTTTAGCAAGAAAATGCTAAAAAAAAAAAAAAAAGTCTAGATATTGGCCATGAAAATCGGCCCATAAGAATCAGCAGAACATATCGGCCATCGGCTGACCATGTCTCCTACAAATCGACGATTAAAAAAACAATATCGATTGACCTCTATTTATAATTATGCAAAACAATCAAGAGGAACCTTATTTTAAAATGTAAAAGTGAAATTCAATAATGTTTAACAGTCAATAATAAATATTTTCATGTTTTACTCTTTACAAAAAGACTCCCTATGATAGTTGTGGATTTTCATAAGGTAGTGGTAAAGTACTAGTATATTGTATGCTAAAAATGATGACGATATGTTTCCATGTAACGCATAATTAGCAAGAAACCAGCCAGTTGCATATCTTCTCTTCCTTAATTAAAGCATAAAAAAGCCTTAATAATGAAGTGTTTACAGATTAATTAAAAACATATCTATAAACCAGCCTTGTTGTAAAAAGGCAGTTTTATCTGCATGTTTTAGCTTTATAATGTTTCTAAAAGAAAAGAACATTTCTTGACCATTCTCTGCATCACCTGGTTGTTGGGACCACGCTGGCTCCACACATGAACTTGTACTTTTGTGGAATTTGTTTACAGGCTAAAACTTTTCCTGTCAGAGTTCAACAGCAGGACTTCATCACCTTCTGTGAGCGTAACCGGATCCCACCTGGATGCCTGCAGGCATGAGGCAAAACCACAGCTCCTCATTGATCTTTTCCCTTCATCCTGGACCACTGCTCTCTCTCTCTTCAACACACATGGACACACACACATATACGGACAGTCAGCTGGTTCTCATCAACTTTTATTCCACTAAGGGCCAACAACACACTCAGCAAACAGCAAGAGCCAAACAGAGTTTTCTCCAGCCAGCTAAACCACTAACGAAGTAAAAACCAGCTGCATACAGGGGTTGCTAGGTGGCCCATCAAAGCAGAGACCATTGTAGAAATCTATTCTACAAATCCAGTCTAGAACCTTGAGCAGAAACAAAACTGCATTAAAATCCGAACTACAACTCCTCCCAACCAAGCTATAAAAACCTGCTTCTCTAAGGATTGTGGCAACTGGACACATGTCCAACTGGGCAAATATAGAAACAAAGCCCAGCCAAACATGGACGTTTCCCTCTAATCGATCTGTTATTGTTGTGATCATGTTTCATAGGTGGCTGTGGAGGGTTTTGATATAGGCTGGATGTAAAAGATAAATGTTGCTACAGGACGGCCTTGAGAAATGAAACCAGTGAACAAGTGCCTTACAGTGCAACATTACTGACTGTTCCATGGCTATTTTTACAGAGTTGGACATGAAATACCACTGCACACCTCCAACATGGGATCCCTTTAAAGGCTGATAACAAACCAGTGGGTGAGGTCAGTGTAGTAAAGACCAATAATTACACTCATATTTTAATACATTTGCAGTGGTCTCTAATAGGAATGAATGCCTTCTAAGTCGTACTCTGGGGAAACAAAGCTCCAGTGCGCCTGTTTCAGTACGGATAATTCAGCCAGAGCAGAAAGTAGCTTCAGACGGCAGGATTTGGAGCCCTATTTTCTGAAATTTGGAGTTCTCGGCTCTGATTGACTAACAGCAACGTGATTCTACCACTGACTCTGTTTGCTCTGCAATGTTGATATTTTATATCACAAATAACACAAGCCTGGAGGAGTTCTGCTGTGTGGTGGAGTTGCTAATGCTAACGGTTAACTTCTGCTAGTCCAGATGTTCTCTGCTGTTTCCTGGATGCTAAACTAACAACAGCCTTCCACGTTGTGAGTCAAGATGGGTGAGTCCATGAATGATAAGTGCCAGTGTGATGTAGATCTGTCAGACTTTTCTAATCCTAGAGTTTCACTGTCTATTTTCTCTCAGAAGCTAATGCAGGAGATAGGTGGAGGAGACAATTTTCATGTTTAGCCAGCATGTTAAACTCAGAGTGACTGGTCATTTTAAAAATAAGTAAAAAAATGGTTTCTCAGTGAAGGACCTCTTTAATGAGTTCTCATCCTATGTTTAGGGTACCTGACCCTGCATGAAGCGATCCACCAATCACAATCATTCTTACACAGTTTGCTGAAGGATTTTGGTATAAAACATGTGAGATTGTTTTCCCAAATTTCATTGGCTGCGTCAATCAAAAACAATGCACCACAAGTGGTTCGACCAACACACACGAGAATAGGTACTTTCACCTATCGATTTAGCCTCAGCAGAGAGGGTAACCTAGTCTTTTGTTGTCCGTGACTTCAAACCATGTTTTTCTTTGTGGGACTCTGGTAGTTTGTCCTAAAGTTGAAGTGGTAGCAGCCGGCTGTTTCTCCTTTGATATTATTGAGCGGCGAACCTCTCAAACCAGTGGTGTTCTGTTGCTAAATACACAAGTACGTAATGAGTGGAGGACCCTGGGAAGTATGGACGTGCAGCTGTTCGCCGAGACCGACATCCGGATGGTCCAATAGTTGCTTTTGGTCTGAAACGTGTTATTGGTGGAGGATTTTAGACAAATGCGAGAGAACCACTTTATTCATTTATTTCATTTTTTTAATCTCCACAATATATTTATAGCTATGTTAGAATGTTGTTAAGAGGCATGAAAAATGTTTTAAGCTAATTTGTTTTTTAAATTTGCCACTGCAGCTTTAACTACAACAGGAAGACATGGTTAACCTTTACACCACAGTCCAACACAACAGCCACGCAGATGCAACTCTAAGAATCCTTTTATGACCAATCCACCAGGCTTTCACTTGGGTTCATTGTAATATCAGTCTGTAAGGAAGCTCCTTTGAACCTACAGAGCATGATCCCTTTTAGGCAAGAGCAAAAGTCTCAGATAAAAGGTGAGCTTGACCCGTTATTCACAGAATTAACAACCCAATAAACAATGTACCAATGTAGCAGGGCTCATTCAGCCTTCACAGGCTAAAGAGGTCAGGTGTGTGTTCAGGGCAAAGCTACAGCTTCAGTCACAAATCAAACCAATCTGATTATTATGAGTTAACAGGTATTTTTTTAGCCTATACAACACCATCTGCTTCAGACAGTTCAGGAAAAAATGAATAAATCTGAGTTAAATAATAGAATTAACTGCTATAAACAAACTCTGTTGGTTTAATCACTAAGTGTGATAACTTTTGTACAGTTGAGACTTTAAATGTGTGAAGATTTTTTCTGGTTGCCATTTAAATCTTCCTCTAAGCTGAGGGAGGTGTTCAGCTAAACCTAAATTTCATATTCAGTTTTCTTTCCTGTACCGCTCTGACTGTAAAACTTGAGTATTTAATAACTTTCCACCACTAATCATTAAAGTTGCTCTTAAACCTGCAGTCCACAGTCTATATACCTGATAAGTGGTAGCTATATCATGCATACAAGCCTGATGTCAACATAACGGACACAACTAACAACACACTGGGTTCATATGCAGCTTCTAGCTAATTATTCTATACTTTTTTCTAGATTCAAATTTTCAGAAATTTGTTCAGCAAATTTTCATATCCACATACAAATATTTCCTGTAAATGTACCTTGGAAGATTTATGTCATGCATGTTTTAAATCATGTTAAATACAAAATAATGAAAACAAAAGGAGAAAGCTGAGAACTATCTGGAGGTAAAAACAAACCCCAACAGAAAAAGATTTTTTTTAAATAAAAAAAATTTGAAAGCATTTTGGATCATTAAAATACTTTAAAGATTAATTAAAATTCATCAATGTTGGTTTTAAAATTGCGTCACATTTGTAATTAAACCAAATTATGAGGAGCCTAAGGCTTCTCACAACTAAAAACTCATGTCTAGTGGTGGACAGCACAGGTATAAAAAAATCACTATTATTTCATATTTCTATTATCTTAGATCTGTGCACTTTCACGGTATATTGATTGTAATTTCATAAAAATAATTTTAATGTAATCTTATCCTCGTCATTTTATTTCACCCCTGGACAGCATAAATCAGTCCACGTGAACTTTAGATAGTGTTTCCTCACTCAGTGAGTAATTGTGTAAAACAGCCATGACTTTATCAGTGAGCAAGGGGCAAACGCCGCCTGCCAAAGGTGACGCAAACATGGAAGTGACAAAAATTGCAGCTCTCCCTCTCAACCACTAGGGGCTGGCACCTGAAAGGAGCAAGTTCCCATTGACTCAAGTTAAAAATTCCAACTTCCTTGCAGAAATAAACATGTTTATAGCCTGGTTCAAAAAACTGTTTTAGGTTTAAAGCTATACTACGTAGTTTTGGCGTGCTTTTAGCACTCCCTAGTGTTCGTTAGTGAAAGCAAAAGTGTGCGTTCATCTTTTTAACACCTTAATCTAACTGCTGAAATGTCTCCTCAGCCTTCATTAGTGTCTACAGGAGCGGTTCATCACTAAATCAAACAAATCAGCTGTGATCACGATCTAAAACATGCAGGAAACAAGCGATCTGGAGGCTCATACCTGTTTGCTTAGTTAAATCCAGATGATGACTTTTTTTTGGCCGGGCTGTGTAGATAACACACAACATTAAACTTGTGTTCAGCTGTTCTAACCAAATTGAAGACAGCTGGACCGAAACCTAAAGCATCAGTCATCCATGTAAACACCATAAAGGAAGGTGTGTACGTATAACCACTGTTCAGAAACAGAAGGCCAACAGTAGCGTTTAAGGAAACAAGGCAACATAAGCATGATATCAATTAGAACTTGGATGCTTTTATTGACTGAAAACACCCGAGCCTATTTCTGCCCAACTAGTTACTGAATGAATGCTGCTAGCTCTGAAAGCCAGCTGTGAAGTGCAGCAAGAATTCAGGCTTTTGTGCAACAGCAAACGCCCGTGACGTACTCCTCTGTCCTGATGCAACACTGGCCTTTTCTGCCGGGACTGGCTAAGGTGTAAAAAGTGCTTCAGTAAAACTTTATTCACTCCTTGTTTGAGGGATGACCCCGATTGAGTTGCTTTGTCACAGTCAACAGGTCCAGATAACCTTTGAGCTGACAGAAAGGTACACTGGTGCAACATGACACCCCCAGCCCAGCCAACAGGACTGTGGAGCAGTCAGGCTTGCTGGTCCGACTGACAGGGCTGCTGTCAGCAGATCAGCTGCACGGGAGATGGAGCTCATAACAATTCAGTAACCCAAAACTAAATCAGGAACAACTTGCCATCTGGCACCCGCCTCTTCAGGGTAATTACTGGATTGTGATTGTTTGTGCACAGCATCCATCGTCGCTAACGCAATTAACCCACAACAACAGGAAGTCACGTTTGTGAAAAATGGACACTAAAGGTGTACTACGCTTATATCTGACCAGCCATCAACCAATCTGCTCATCTTGTCCTTTAGGCAAAAAATAATGAACTTTCTCCAGCAGAGAAGATGAGATGTGATTTCCTCAGGGCCTATATTAGGATCTACCACATGTTACTGAATACAGCTGAAAACAAGATATGCAACACTAACTCACTCATATTTACATTTCTACAGAAATTAACAACAAATATTTAATAAAGTGCAACTAATTGAAGCGATATTCAATTTAGTGTTGTGTATGGAGATAAATTCAACTATTTCAGAGCAAATTCAGTACATAAAAGTTACAATCAGAACATATTTATCAGTTTAATCAATAAAGATGTTAATTTTAGTTCTATGGAATGTGTTTCTTCTTTAAAATAATGTATTTCTGATTTCCAAATTGCTTAGAGATGGGTAAAAAGGAATTGCTCAATACAAATTAATTGGAAAATTATTTTGCCCTTGATTGAATAATGCCAGATATTTCCATGAAATCTGAGATTTGCAGATCAGGAAAAAGGAGCTCATCTGCATCCGAAACGTTCATTTTAAGAAAGACGAACTCATTTATTGGATAGCTGCTATGGATAGTCATTCTAGTCATTTAAAAAAACTTTTTTTTTAAAACAGCTAGCTTCTTTTAGCAATGCCACATGGAAATAAATAAATAAATAAATGTGTCTTCTTTAAACACAAAACGTTTTTCAGTAAATATAAAATTTACCAGTAGTCATGTTATTTATGTTTAAATTTAAACTACCAGAAAAACTCATTTCTAATCAAGAAGAAAGCTATTGTTGATATTAAATTAAGACAAGTAGAGAAAACTGTGATTAAATGCTACAACGGTCTGCCATACCTCACACTGCCAATGTGTCAAAGAAGCTAATGTAGCATATGTAAGATAAAAATACTTGTTTCTATGATTTATTTAGCTCCCTTCTCGTTTATTTGTGTTTCCAGAGACGTATTTTGCTGCATTACTCTCTTCCTCGTGTTTTACTCTCTTAATTTCCAAACCAAACCGTTAGCTGAAGGAAATAAAACAGCCAGCAAACCTGCAGGCATGCATGTTAATTATAAACAACTGCTCCAGCTAAGCAGCTAACATGCTAACGCTAGCTGTCAGACATTTCCAACTCACCTCATGTTTTCAATGTCTCTGCCTCCGCTTTTCAGCAAGCAGAAGGGAATCCCCACCAGGGCCAAGATCATCATCCAGGCCACGTAGAAGAACTTTTTGAAATAGAAAACAAAGGTGCTGCTGGTCCACATCAGGAGTGGGAACAGCAGCAGAGGCACCATCCACAGCACATCCATAGCGACGAGAGCCCGGGCAGCCAGGAACAGCACTCGGTGTTCGGAGGAAGGAGCTACGGAGCTAGAAGGGAGAAGGGACGCGCCGCGACCCCGACAAACATTACACAACTCGAGGGTAGTCCTTCGGCGCACTCCGGTGAAAGCGACGCTGGACCGTGGCTGCACAAAATGAGCATGCAGCGGCGCTCATCTGTTGCTAAATGGCATCACGAGGTGGAGTCAGATCGTCATCAGTTGTGTGTTTTTACTGTTTCCGGTTACTCCACCGCTACAGTGTCACATGTCACCACACACACACCTACAGAGGTGCAGTCACCATCAGATCTTCGTTTTTCTCACATTTATGCTCAGTCAGGAGTTTTTTTTAGGTTTTGTTTGGGTTGAAGTCAAAAATTCCCCAACAGCTGTAATTAGTCACTTTCTCTACCGGGTTTAAAGTCTGATCGCAGATTAAGGCAGTTGTTTAACTGGATTAGTGGTGATAATCTAATCTTATTCTGTCCAGCACTGACAACGAGGTTTGAGCCACATCAAGGAGCTCAACTTGCAGTGATTTGTTAGATTATGATGCCATTTCTACCTTTTAACCATCAGCTGGCTCTGACCATTAATATTTAAAGGGGACATATGATATTTTTTTCTCAACTTATAATAGTTATAATAGTTCAATTCAAAAACATGTTTTTGAAGTTCTTTGCAATAAATCCTTCTCGCATAAAGCACTTTCAGTAGTTTTATTATTGACATTTTCAGTACCTTCCAGAATGAGCTATTTCAGGGCTCTGTCACTTTAAGAAAATAAGCTGGAGCTGGCCACGCCCACCCATCCCTGATCAGGCTGCTATGAGCTGAGAAGCTCTCCAGGAGGGGCTCGAAATAGAGTTGCTGCTCCTGCAGCAGCAGCTCTCTCTTCCACGTGAGAGGTGGTTCTATTCTAGGTCAAGCTTTCTATTCAAATTTCATTGTTTGTGACATCACAAATGATCACCTTTAGAAACAGCTTGTTTTAGTCACATAATTCATAAAACCAAACATGGATGGATGGAACTTTTTCACATTTGGAGTTTTTATAGAGGCAGCAAAGACCCACATGGCAGCACAAAAGGATGCAAGAGGTGAGTTTTGTGTAATGTGTCCCTTTTACATTTAAACAGGTATATACCTGAATAAACTGGACAATAATTAATTTTCCAATATTATTCTGGTCTAATTTCTATTCTTTTTAGATCACGTGAAAAGCTGTAAATCTCATATCGATCCAGATATTTTTGTTTGCAAAAATGGGCATTTAAACATATCTGCAGCTGTTTGTCCCACATTGTATAAACACAGGGTGGAGTAGAGAAAGTTTACCTTTGAACTGGTTTAACATGATTATTGTTAAGTCTCTCCTTGTCTCATAGCATTTATGAATATGGGTGTAGCTTCAAACTAAAACACATTTGCACAATGTTATATTAAATTAGCTGATGTGCACCCTGCTATTTGACATATTCCTATCATTTAAATACTTTTTAACTCAACTTTTGCAGGTTTTGTTATACTGTTTAGAGATGTATAATCTGCGATGGACTGGCAACCTGTCCAGGGTGTACCCTTCCTGCATGCCCAAAGACTGCTGGTCACCAGCCCCTCGCGACCCTGCGTGGATAGGTGGGTACAGAAAATGGATGGATGGAGATGTATATTGTACATCTGTGTAGTGCTTATCCAATGTTGTGTTTGTAATTATAGAAAGTATATATTTAAAGTTGATTAAAAATTAGTTATATAAGGATGAAAATAGACAGTTTCAATTAATTCATTTTATTCAGCTGATCTAAGGTGCAAATCATAAAGAATGGACTAGAAGTTGAAGCCAAAAGGAACCAAAATGCCCTCTAGTGGTTGGTTCCAGAATAACCATCCATCCATCCATCCATCCATCCATCCATCCATCCATCCATCCATCCATCCATCCATCCATCCATCCATTTTCTCCCGCTTATCCGGAGTCGGGTCGCGGGGGCAGCAGCTTAAGGAGGGAAGCCCAGACCTCCCTCTCCCCAGCCACTTGGGCCAGCTCCTCCGGGGGAATCCCAAGGCGTTCCCAGGCCAGCCGAGAGACATAATCTCTCCAGCGTGTCCTGGGTCTTCCTTTGGGTCTCCTCCCGGTTGGACGTGCCCGGAAAACCTCACCAGGGAGGCGTCCAGGAGGCATCTTAATCAGATGCCCGAGCCACCTCAACTGGCTCTTCTCGATGTGGAGGAGCAGCGGGTCTACTCCGAGCCCCTCCCGGATGACCGAGCTCCTCACCCTATCTCTAAGGGAGAGCCCAGCCACCCTGCGAAGAAAACTCATTTCGGCCGCTTGTATCCGCGATTTCGTTCTTTCGGTCACTACCCAAAGCTCGTGACCATAGGTGAGGGTAGGAACGTAGATCGACCGGTAAATTGAGATCAACACTTCCGTCATCCATAAAAAATTTTGCATAGTACCAGGCAATGCAAGAAAAAAGTTCCCATACATACAACTAATCATGTCAGAGGTATGGATCTCAAAAATGACTCTGGTGGGACTTGAACCCACAACCTTTGAATGACATCTTGATTAGCAACTAGAAGTCCAACGCGCTATCCATTGCGCCACAGAGCCTCATTATGCAAAAAATTAATACAGATCTGGGTAGGTTTTATTTGTGATGAATGAATATTCAAAACCTAAATTTAGTAGTTTTAATGTTAATAAATTATTTATTTTTGAAATATAATCTGCATACCTAATTCTTTATTCATTGACCTGCAGATCAACAAATATGTCATTCATAAAAAATTTGCCAAGTACCAGGAAATGCAGGAAAAAGGTGCTCATAAAACAATACGTACAACCAATCATGTCAGAGGTATGGATCTCAAAAAATTACTCTGGTGGGACTTGAACCCACAACCTTTGAATGACATCTTGATTAGCAACTAGAAGTCCAATGCGCTATCCATTGCGCCACAGAGCCTTATTATGCAAAAAATTAATACAGATCTGGGTAGGTTTTACTTATGATGAATGGATATTCAAAACCTAAATTTAGTAGTTTTAATGTTAATAAATTATTTATTTTTGAAATATAATCTGAATATCTAATTCTTTATTCATTGACTTGCAGATCAACANGCAGCACCAATCCGCCTGTCGATCTCACGCTCCACCCTTCCCTCACTCGTGAACAAGACCCCGAGATACTTAAACTCCTCCACTTGGGGCAGGACCTCGTCCCTGACCTGGAGAAGGCATTCTACCCTTTTCCGACTCAAGACCATGGTCTCGGATTTAGAGGAGCTGATTCTCATCCCAGCTGCTTCACACCCGGCTGCGAACTGCTCCAGCGAAAGCCGGAGATCACGTTCTGACGAAGCCAACAGGACCACATCATCTGCAAAAAGCAGAGACCTGATCCTTAGGCCACCAAAACGGATCCCCTCACCACCTTGGCTGCACCTAGAAATTCTGTCCATAAAAGTTATGAACAGAATCGGTGACAAAGGGCAGCCTTGGCGGAGTCCAACTCTCACCGGAAACGAGCCCGACTTACTGCCGGCAATGCGGACCAAGCTCTGACACTGGTCGTACAGGGACCTAACAGCCCGTATCAAGGGGCCTGGTACCCCATACTCCCAGAGTACCCCCCACAGGGCCCCCCGAGGGACGCGGTCGAACGCCTTCTCCAAATCCACAAAACACATGTAGATTGGTTGGGCGAACTCCCACGCACCCTCCAGGACCCCCCCAAGGGTATAGAGCTGGTCCAGTGTTCCACGGCCAGGACGAAAACCACATTGCTCCTCCTGAATCCGAGGTTCGACTATCCGACGGACCCTCCTCTCCAGAACCCCTGAATAGACCTTACCAGGGAGGCTCAGGAGTGTGATCCCCCTGTAGTTGGAACACACCCTGCGGTCCCCCTTTTTAAATAGGGGGACCACCACCCCGGTCTGCCAATCCAGTGGAACTGCCCCCGATGTCCACGCGATATTGCAGAGCCGCGTCAACCAACACAGCCCCACAGCATCCAGAGCCTTAAGGAAATCCGGGCGGATCTCATCCACCCCCGGAGCCTTGCCACCGAGGAGTTTTTTGACCACCTCAGTGACCTCAGCTCCAGAGATTGGAGAGCCCAACCCAAAATACCCAGACTCTGCTTCCATCCTGGAAGACGTGCCGGTGGGATTGAGGAGGTCTTCGAAGTACTCGGCCCACCGATTCACAACGTCCCGAGTCGAGGTCAGCAGCACACCCTCCCCACTGTAAACAGTGTTGGTAGTGCACTGCTTTCCCCTCCTGAGACGCCGGATGGTGGACCAGAATCTCCTCGAAGCCGTACGGAAGTCTTGTTCCATGGTCTCCCCGAACTCCTCCCATGCCCGGGTTTTTGCCTCTGCGACCACCCGAGCCGCATTCCGCTTGGACTGCCAGTACCTATCAGCTGCCTCCGGAGTCCCACAGGCCAAAAAGACCTGATAGGACTCTTTCTTCAGCTTGAAAGCATCCCTAACCGCCGGTGTCCACCAGCGGGTTCGGGGATTGCCGCCACGACAGGCACCGGCCACCCTGCAGCCACAGCTACGGTCAGCCGCCTCGACAATGGAGTCACGGAACATGGTCCATTCGGACTCAATGTCCCCCGCCTCCCCCGGGACGTGTTCGAAGTTCTGTCGGAGGTGGGAATTGAAGCTCCTTCTGACGGGAGAATCTGCCAGACGTTCCCAGCAGACTCTCACAACACGTTTGGGTCTGCCAGGTCTGACCGGCATCCTCCCCCACCATCGAAGCCAACTCACCACCAGGTAGTGGTCAGTTGACAGCTCCGCCCCTCTCTTTACCCGAGTGTCCAAGACATGCGGCCGCAGATCAGATGAAACGACAACAAAATCGATCATCGACCTGCGGCCTAAGGTGTCCTGGTGCCAAGAGCACATATGGACACCTTTATGCTTGAACATGGTGTTTGTTATGGACAATCCATGACGAGCACAGAAGTCCAATAACAGAACACCACTCGGGTTCAGATCAGGGGGGCCGTTCCTCCCAACCACACCTCTCCAGGTCTCACTGTCGTTGCCCACGTGAGCATTGAAGTCCCCCAGCAGAACGAGGGAGTCACCCGAAGGAGCGCTTTCCAGCACCCCCTCCAGGGACTCCAAAAAGGGTGGGTAGTCTGAGCTGCAGTTTGGTGCATAAGCACAAACCACAGTCAGGACCCGTCCCCCCACCCGAAGACGGAGGGAGGCTACCCTCTCGCTCACCGGGGTAAACCCCAACGTACAGGCACCAAGATGGGGGGCAAGAAGTATGCCCACCCCTGCTCGGCGCCTCTCAGTGGGAGCAACTCCAGAGTGGTAGAGAGTCCAACCCCTCTCGAGGAAACTGGTTCCAGAGCCAGAGCCATGCGTTGAGGTGAGTCCAACTATATCTAGTCGGAACCTCTCAACCTCACACACCAACTCCGGCTCTTTCCCCACCAGAGAGGTGACATTCCACGTACCAAGAGCTAGCTTCTGTAGCCGAGGATCAGACCGCCAAGGTCCCTGCCTTCGGCTACCGCCCTTTGCACATCGCACCCGACCCCTTTGGCCCCTCCCACGGGTGGTGGGCCCATGGGAAGGGGGACCCACGTCTCCTCTTCGGGCTATGCCCGGCCGGGCTCCATGGGTGAAAGCCCGGCCACCAGGCGCTCGCCAGCGTGCCCCAACTCCAGGCCTGGCTCCAGAGAGGGGCCCCGGTGACCCGCGTCCGGGCGAGGGAACACTGGTTCCATTCATTTTATTCATCATAAGAGGTCTTTGGGCTGCACTTTGTCTGATCCCTCACCTAGGACCTGTTTGCCATGGGTGACCCTACCAGAGGCATAAAGCCTCAGACAACTTAGCTCCTAGGATCATTGGGACACTCAAACCCCTCCACCACGATAAGGTGGCAGCCCAGAATAACCTTTAAGTGCAATTAAATTCAGCCTTTTTTCAGACTAAAAAGCTCCTCAGATTTTTTTTCCAAGTGTTGACTCACATTTTTATCTTTCCGCTGCCTTTTAAAATATTTCTAAAAAACACTTAGCTATTAGTCACTGATGCCTAAATAAAAACTGTGATTTTGTGCAGGTGAATGAAGACGACTTTCAGCCCAACTTCTTTACGTCCGGCTCCACATTTATAACATGGCAGCTGCTGTGAAGGGGACGTTGGCTTCACTTTTGAATAATTGAAGAAGGTGGAGGTGATGTGTCAAAATCATTGGTGCAAAAAAATGAATAAAATGAATCATGAAATGTAAACGTTAAATATTAACTCAGGCATCACTAAATAAACAACTCATTCATTTTATTGTGTTCATGTTTTTTTCTTTGCTCCATGGCTCTTGAGTGCCCTCTGTTGGTGAATAGTAGACATTTTATGTAATTCTCTGCAGACTTTAAACATTTTCAGTTCTGCTAAATTCTTCATTTTGAGAATAAAACAGTATCTTTTTTATGAAAAATGAATGGAGGTGTTCTTATGTGGTGGTACAGGTGTAATGTACAAAATCTTCTACACAATTCATAAAATGCATTATGAATGTTGTCACAATTAAATATTTGTCAAGCTTTATAATTAAAATACCTTGATCTGACCCCAGTGACAGGTGACACAAAGCATTGATTATCGCACCTTGTGTTGGTTTAGCTTTTGCAGCTGTAATAGAAACAGGTGCAGATAATTGTGCATTTGTTTATCAGAATTTCACATTTTTTACAATATTTATTCCGGAAAATAAAAACAGAAAATAATGTAGAGGAAAACAATCATCGAATGAACAAACAAACAAATGAATGCATTTATTTTGTGGAATAACATGTTGTGTTTTATAGAATTATCGAATTAGAAAATATAAAGGAACATTGTGCATCAAAAGAAATTCCAGTTTTCACCTGGTGTTTAAATCTTTAGAGAGCAGAATTTTTAGCCATTTACAGGATTTTTAAGTATGACTAGGAAAGACAAAACAGTGTTGTGGTAATAATAATAATGTGGTTTGCAGGTGACAAAAGGTCTGGAAAAGATTTCTGGTTTTCAAGATTAAAAGGTGAAACTTTCGATTTGTTTATTATTTTTAAATGAATAGAATATACAGGTAAAAAAGTGCAGTCAATAAATTAAATGACCTGAATAAAAAAACAGTAATTACCAGTAATATTTATCTAATTTTACATACAATTAATCCCTAAAATTATTATATTATTGCATTTTTTTTTAAATTTTATTTCACAATAAGTTGGCCATTCATGGTTCTCCACTATAAAGTGGGTACACCCTTTACTTTCCCAGTCATGTGCCTCAGAAAATTAGTTCAATTTCAATGTAATATGCAGCCTATGGTGTGTTTTTGTTTTGCACCACTAGAGGGCAGCATTGTTAAGACCATGCTGACATGAATAAATTATATGATTTCTAATATTTCTAACACTAAACGGATCAGCATCATGAAATAAAATCCATAAAATGATTCAGAATAACCTAATGAAAAGTTTTTTATCTGATGAATATATTTACGCTTATATGAAAGAGCAGACCACTCACTGAACAGATGTTTATGCTTCCTTTTGCAGCTGGAAGTGAAAAAGGAAGTGTTTTGGTAAACATCAAGAGTGTGACATCCAATAACGCCTTTGGTAATTAGTCCGAATATGCTACCATAATATATTTAAATTTATCAGGAGTACTCTTCAGACGTTTATTTCCTCATGGTCGAGTTTTGCAATAGTCAACTGTGTAAGAAATGAATAAGCAACGCCTTACACTCTCAGCCTAAATCCTGACTGGATTCATGATAAGGTTAGGAAATGCACATTGCTTAAAAATAATAGCAGAAACAACCAGCTGTGAAATATTGCAGGATTTAAAATGAGTTGATGTGGATGCATTCCACTCGGGCTTAGGGTGTATAGGCCCAGTACAACATGCAAACAATCTGAGAGGTCTCAAAGTTTTGAAAAATGCTACATTAAAGAACAGGTTCTGACAGAAAGGCACAATGCCGCCACTTTGTGTCCCTTCTGCTTAAAAAATTAATACAATAAAATTCACCTTTCATACAACTTCCTGTTTGCAAAGTGGAGCTGATGGTTGCTGCTAATGCCCATGGTTGTTTTTGTCATGCAAGACAGACGAGAGAGAGAGAGAGAGAGAGAGAGAGAGAGAGAGAGAGAGAGAGAGAGAGAGAGAGAGAGAGAGAGAGAGAGAGAGAGAGAGTAGTTTGCTGCCCAGAGGTTTGTATAAACCCTCTGGGGGGCGGGAGGAATCAATAAAACATCTGCCACGGGAGGGTGACCCCTCTGACCCCCCCACAGGATCCCCCATTTCACAATAGAGTCCCCCCTCCCTCTTTAAGAGCAAGTGGGTGAGTAAAAGCCCAGCCGGACATCAGTGACACCATCTCTCTCTCTCTCTCTCTCTCTCTCTCTCTCTCTCTCTCTCTCTCTCTCTCTCTCTCTCATGCAGGTGCACGCGCCAGAACAGCTGTCATTGAGTCAAACGCGGGTGCGCGCGCGCTGCATATGCGAGACTCTTCTGTTTGAAGATAATGCCGCAGCTCCTGGCCATCTTGTACCAGACGCAATGAGGCTCTGATAACAAACTAAAAACGTTTTTTTTTCTATCTGCGTAGGAGTGGTGACAGGCGAACCCACCAGAGACAGAAAACCCGCGCTGCCTCTCTCTCTCTCTCTGTGTGTGTGTGTGAGTTGAAGACGCATCATTAGCATCAGTTGTGGATTATTCCGAGGACTGAAACCATGAGCTGGGGAACGGAGCTCTGGGTGAGTGTCTGTTTGCTTGTAACGGTGCTGAGCTAAAACCGTAAGTGTCGCTCTAGCGGCCCCTTCTTTTACCGCTAAAACTGCGCCGTCCGTTACTGACGCTAGCATAACAGGACGGGGGGCTAATTTTCTCCCCTCTAATCAGCCTAGCTTGCGCGTTGTTGCCCCCTCGCGCCTCGCTGATGGCTGGAAGGTGATTGCAGAAGTAAAAATCCGCAGCTAGCGCTAGCATACCACCCGTTTCAGCCCACATTTGTGCTTTTCAAGTCACGCTTTGCGCACACACCCCCTCACAAGACCACGGTGAGGTGTACGCTCGCGTTTGCTGCTGTGACACTTGTGTTACTTGGTGATAGATGTGTAACAAAGCAAGTACATTTGTACATTTCACAGGAAGTGTCTTCTCTGTGAGCGGAGCTGCTCTCTCGTATCTGATGGTTGTTGTCAAAATCAGGCTTTGCACCTAAAATAACATATGTTAGATTCAAATTACAGCGATTTCGCTCACAACCTTTAAAAATAAGACTCAGCTGTCAAATTTAGTCAGTGTCGATCCAGCTTGACTCTCCTTATTCAGTTCTGAATTATAGGAATCCTTGAAAGCAGCATAAGACAGAAGCAGAGTGACCTCACTACAATAAATTTCTGCACCATGATGTCACTTTTCATCCTACTGAAATTCAAGGAGAGTTTATTAGAATTTCTTATCAGGATGTGTCATTATTGCAGTATTTCAGCTCGTCAAGAGACAGACAGTAAAGGAGAGTCAGACTACATCATGGCAGGTGCCTTTTGTGAGGGATTTGTTTAGATGACACATGTTGGCAGAGTTCCTGCTGTGAGTTGCACGCGTGTTAGTGCAAATGCATGTGCGTGTGTTTGCAGGTTTCCACATGGAGGTGACCGTTGTGCCTGCAGGGGAGAGGGGTTGCTTAGCCACAAATTTATCATGCATTGACAGTTTTCCCATAACCGTTTCCTTTAACATTTCCTAGCATTTAGACAAAATGTTCTTTATTTTTGCACATTTAACCCAACTACAAAATGAGTCTGGAGGTAGTTAAGTCAGGAGTATGTTTTCTTTTGAAGACAAACAAAGAGAACTCCACGTAATTCTCCAGTAATTCACCTGCTTCAAAGTATTGCTCCCAGAACCCCACATTCCATGTGTAGTCAGAGTACTTTTACTTTTATTTCTTAGTGCTTCACTGCAAAACGCCGTGACCCAGTTGGTTAAGAAAAGTGAACATAGCCCCGAGGTGCTTTACAGGCTTTTTATCCTTGAGTCTGGAAAAAGTTTGCAAGTTCTTCAGAGATTGAGCTTTTGCAGAGTGTATTGCAACCAGATGCTTGGTTTTTGTTCTTTAGTGGTCTCAATGGAGGCCAGGCACTTGTTCTTTAATCTCAAGTCCGTTCAGTAGGGAGGCAGACAAAGAGAGCTCAGCGTAAGTCCACAGGTGGCTCCTTTTACCAGTGCACACAGCTAGAAAGCACTAAAACATACAGCGACCCTACAAATGTGGTAGCATCCAAAGGTGCAAGCGAAGACGGATGCAGACCAGGGTGTAAAAATAATCTTCAACACCCGTGAGCAGGGCTGCAACTAAAGCCAGGATATCATTGACTGTTGGCAACAAATTACAAACAGCATTAGCAAGGGAGTTTCTGAAATGTCTGAAAATGCTACAAGGGCTTACCATTTGCCCTCATGAGTCAGAGGGCCTTGCTGGTGTGTTGCTGGAATTGCAACAGGTCATTATATTTGCACAACAAAACAACGGGTGTCTGAATGTCGTCTCGCTTTAGTCTCAGGGTGTGAAACAAATACAAAACAACTCAGGGAGGATGTTTGACCCAGAAATATAACTCAGGGAACAACCAGAGACTTATTTAAGACACCTCTTAGGTCAATCGTGATCAGAAAATTTGCACGACTATTGCACAAATGTTGCAGTTTGTGTGGAATTTCGTTCCATGAGCCTGGTGAGGCATCCTTGTATGAAACCTCACAAAAGTTCCATTCCAGCTGAGATTTCTCAGATTTTCTGAACAAGAAAATGCATCTAATTTTATTTAAATAATGCATTGAGATAAAAATCAGCAGTAAAAATGTTTGTTGCAGCAAAAGGTGCAGCTCATTAACCAATCACGTATTTAGATACAAAATGATTAATACAGTCAGTATGCTCTTAGTTTCCCTCATGCATACATGCAAGAGCTTTTGTTTGCACTCATCCTGTTGTTCCTCGCTGTGAACAGGAAAGTGAATGATATTTCAGGAAGTGAAGCTAAAGTAGAACAAGGTTGTTAAACATAACTGTGGTTCATGCGTTGCAAAATTACTGTGAAATTCTCTTGTTATTGTTTAATAAAACCACCTGAATAGAGCTGAAACCTCGTCTCAGAGGTCTTAAAGTCTTAGCCGATCTGTAACAGATGGAATATTGTGAAAATGGGGTGAGTCACATCTGGAAATCTGTGTTTTTGTTCATAGAATTAATGAGTAAACAGAACAAATTGGGATATTTTTGTGTCTCACCATGAGTAAGACGCCATTCCTTCACCTCCAAAGTGTTGAATACCTTTGGTGCAACATCATATATCTATAATTATAGTATTCACCGGCTTAAAACAGGCCAGGAATGTCTGTTGGCATCACCATCGTAATATTATCAACAGAATACCATCAGAAGTGTAGCTGTGACATGCAGCGCTGCATTTAAACAGGAAGCATGTTGACTGAGCAGAGCTCTTGTAGAGTTGCAGTGTGTTTTTGCTCATTTTTTAAGAAGTGAGAGTTGCTTTCCTTTTTTTCAGCGCAAGCTGGGAAGTGAGAAATTGATCAGGATCACATGCATGTGACCTCCGAACCATATCCTCTGTGATCATCGTGTAGAAAGTCAAAGAAGGAAGCAAAATGTGGTAAAACATGTGACTGTTTCACAGTTTTTCAGATAAAGAAAGACGAGATTGTACAAGAATATTTTGTAACTAACTTGAGTCACGTTAAACCATCAGAAGGAAAGGTTTTACACACAAAACTGGCAACAAGCAGAGTCATTTGTGAAGGAGGAGGAAGGTCGAACGGGTTATTTTTAGATAAAAACATAATAAAGTGGATTTACATCAATCTGAAAAAGAAGTGGGCCTCATTGTCCCGCTTTGTGATAAACAATGCAACTATCACGTCTCTCCACCTTGAATGTTTCACTTCTCTTGTGTGGGTTTAATTTGGGAACTGGATGTAGAATGATTTTCTCTCAAAAGCACGTCTGAAGGACTTATTTACCTGAGAAACAGTTTATTGATGAGGCAGAATGGACAAGGTTGAGACGCTAGTCAAAGAGCAGCAGCTAAAGGTGAGTCGGGGTCATCAGTAACAGGTTGCATGAAAAATGGCATTTGTGGGCTGTTCTGGCTAATATCATTTGAAATTAGGACTGGCTTTGTCTGGAGACACTTTAGGGGGACTCTAGAATCATCCAGGGCGGCACAGACACAACATTTCAGTCTCAGCCTGGTTTTGGTCGTGCTTTTGCAGCAGCGAGACGTCTTAGCTGATTTTCTTGTCCTTTGAAACAGCCAGACTGGGATTTCCTCCTTGCTTTCTACTCATCTTCAGTCTAGTCTCTTCCCCAGGGTCTCGTTGCATTCATTCTCTCCCCCCTGCTGTCCACTTGACATTCAGGACACTTCCAGGGCTGAAACCTGAGCTACCTTGTCTCCTCTCTGCCTCTGTAGCCAAGTCAGCGAGGGTCACAGACTAAACCGTTTGCATGACTACAGAAGAGCTCTAAATCTTGTATTCATCGACATCCACCTGCTAACTGAGACTATAGACTCATTCTCTCCTGTTGTCCATCTATGAAACGGTGTGATGATGATGGATGGAGCCACATTAGGTTTCAGACACTTGTGGGAGTGAAGGGCAGAAGGAACAAGGAAGGATGATCATAAAACTAAGATATCCATCCAGACAAACGGGGACAATGTGGTTTTATCTAATCTTATTAATTAAAGCAGAGTTCTGTAGCTGTTTGATAGCTAAGGCTCTATTTGTCTTCCTAAATCTGAATCACAGCTGTTTAGTCATCTCGTCCATGAAAAGGTGACTCAACCCTTCCTGGCAGTTTTATGCAACCTCTAATCTTTAGTCTTTACTGTTTCTGTTGTTTGTAAAGTCTTTACTCACTGCTGAGACGTTAGAAATCACACAGCTGTAATTCCACCTGAGCCTAGGTCATCCATGTTGTCCTAATTAATGCTAGCGTGTACTACAGACCGTTTGTGACACCACTGAGTGTCTCTCATTAGTGATAGGGAGCATCGTCAGTGTTTACAGCTTTTCAAGGTGAATGATTGTGAACATCTCTCTTATACTTTGAATCCGCTTCTTCGTTCAAAATGTTCTTCATTCAAAATGTGCAGCTTTTAAAGGTGTGGGACACTGAAAAAACGTTTTTTATTTTATTATTTCTGATTATAATCAGTCACTGTGTTTTTCATGCAGGCTGAACATGAAAATAGTCTCCAACACCTTTCTCCTGCATTAGCTTCTGATAGAAAAGACAGTAAAATGCTATGATTTGAAAATCCTGACAGATCTACGTCACACTGGCACTTAATCATGGACTCACCCATCTTGACTCGTGACGGGGAAGGCTGTTGTTTTAGTGTGCAGGAAACAGCAGAGAACGTCTCGACTAGTAGAAGCTAACTGTTAGCTTTAGCAACTCCACAGAACTCCTTCAGGCTTGTGTTATTTGTGGAGATAAAACACAACGCTGCAAAGCAAACAAAGTCAGTGCAGTCGTGTTACTGGTAGCCAATCAGAGGGGAGATGTCCAAATATCAGGAAATAAGAGTCGAAATCCTGCCGTCTGAAGATACTTTCTCCTCCAGCTGACTTGTACTTTCTGAATCAGGTACATCTGAGCCCCCCCAACCCTAACCCTAACCCACCCCATTCTCTATGTTTGTCTTAACATCAGGATCATGCACATCGCCACCCCTAATGAAACCTAAACTCAGGCTGATGTTTTTAAAGGTTAGAGCAACCACAGATGGCAGAATGAAGGCAAAACACAACCGTGCTGTATGGCGCTCACCCAAAAATATTTTAGATTTTTATTTTTAATTATGGCCATGGTCTATAATTTTGTGCACTGACTTCTTGTTTGGCCTCTGTTGCAGGTCTTCTCTGCTTTATCAGTCTTTCAATGTTTTCTTTATGTGACTGATCGTCAAATACAGGATTAAGTTTAGTTAGTTAGCATCTACTTGTTTTTTAAACTGTTTTCCTAAATAGGCCTGATGGCATGCATATTTTATAGTATTCTTTATTGATTCTAGCATGACAAAAGGAATGTTGCTCTTATATACTACATTTGAATCACCACTTATCAGCACAACTCTGCCACCTACTGATGTAAATCGGTGCCTGCAGTTCCTTTAAAATGTGAACTTTGGATATTTTAGGCTTTTCATAATCAGAAATCCTGTGCTCGGTGCTGTGGAAGCCTGATGTTTGAGCTGACGCAATCACGCGTTGACCACGAGTTTATAAGGACCACGCACATTTTTACTGTTTTTTTCCATACTTTTTTTTTGGTGGCTGTGATTCGACTTGCACTACTGTCGATCAACCTATTTAGCATCCCTTCTTCACCAGATGGTTTCATGTTATTTTTTACAAAAATGTTAAGGCGGTGGTTTTGTGGGGGAAAACGTTCAGGTGTTCCACCTCAATCGGGTTTGGGGAAAACCCCGTATTCATTGAAAACATACAAATGGAGAGAACATTTTTTTGGGGGTGTATCTCAATGCTCTTATTTTGTAGAGCCACACAGCAGCATTTAGTTTAAATCGTTGTGATTTCAGTTTTGATCAAACTAGTTATAATTATGACCCCCGTAATTACACAGACCTTCTGATTGGTTCAGTTTTACTTGATTTTGACCAAACAGATTCTTTTGAAGAAACCACATCCGTTCATTGAGTCTTAATAAAAATGTAATCTTTATTCTGTGGCTAATTTTCCAAGGAGAGAATGAATGTAACAGCACAGATGTGTGCTGCAGTCCTCTGGTTCAGTAAAAACACCTACTGGTGCTTAAGAGTCACAGACGACACTTATCTCACTTGTCTCCATCTGTGCATGTTTTTGAACGGTTAGTGAGGCCAAGTGAGAGTGGGTTTTCCTGTTTTTGTGGTAGAAAGTGGTGATTTGTCACTTTGCTTCCTTAAAATCTCCTCATTTTTAAGAAATACTTGATTTAATAAATGACAGTGCTGCTTTCTTAAACCGCCCGTAAGAATCTGAACCACGCCTGCATGTAGTAACCACAACTGTATTTCCCCACTTCTTCAAATATTCTAACATCTGAACATAAAGTTAGTTTTTACATCACCTGCCTCCCTAGCTCTTCTCGTTTCTCATCTTCACTCACTTAAATCAAACCTCTGAATATTCCCAGTTAGCTTTGAACACATCTTTAACCTCTTAGCCTTACATTCCAATTTGATCTGGATTTGTATCGTATAAAATTCACGTTAAAGTTTTTATTAGAAGTTGAGTCTACCACCTGATTCTAGTTGGGTTTTTGTGCCATTTTCCTCTAGCGAGGCTTGGTTTCAATCAATAGAAGAGCAAATACGTTTGTGTATTTCTGAGTGGGCGTCACCACCCAGTGTACCATGGGAAAAGGTGCTTTTGAGTGTCACGTCTGAAGGTTTGTAAATCAACTGACAGAAACGCGTCTCTCCAAGAGGGGAAATTTGCTTGTCGTGTCAGGAAGCTTCTGAAAATGTGGGTGGAGGGAGAGGGTGGCAGCATGAATCAGAGTCTGGGAAACCACTAAGATGGTTTTATTCATTCAGTAAAGACAGTTATGTTATCCAAGTCTTTGCTTCAGCTCATTAGAAGATAGGTACAGTATAAAAAAATATCGCTTCAGGATATGTTTAGAGCTTCCATGCATTCATTAAAGTGTTTTCACTTAAAACCAACAGCTGAACCTTACAACCAAGCTTGATATTTGTAAGTCTGACCTAATTTCCAGAATTAGTTTCTTGGTTTTGAAGGACAGTTTAAAGCTGGAAGACATAACTGCTTCTTCCTCGTTGGTGTCCAACTCATCCTGCTTGGCCTTGACAGTGTTGAGCTCCGACAATGAGCTTAAATAACAAGGCATGCTTTGGAGTCACCGTCCTGTCAGTCGGATCTGTTTTAATCAATATTGTAAACTCAAGTTACTTTTTATATAAACGTTTCCAACAGATCTGTGATTGCTGACCGAAGTCCAGCCTCAACAAAGAGATTCTCCACTGCGTCCCATTTCTGACCTCATTCATGCATTTCGATACATTTTTAGCTACAAAGGAACTTTTTGAACAACCATTAATTAAAACTTGTTGATAGAAACTTTTTGTTTTAGTCTACTTTTTGTTTTGGATCACCCACCTCTCCTCACTTTACTCAGAAACAGTTCCCTCTGACCACCACCAGCTGGCTTGAAGTGCCTTGCTCAAGGACACAAACACCGCAACAGACCTAAAAAAAAACAACCTTATAGATAAAATGTAAGCATTGCATTTTCCCCTAACATTATGTGTTTAATGTTTTTTTGAGTTTCGTTAACGAAGGCAGCAGAAGGGTTGCGGTTCAGTTAGCCAATCAGAGGCAAGATGTCTACATATCATGAATATTAATTTGTATTTTTCTCATAGAAGAAAAACAAATTTATTTAAAAAGAAACAAGTGAAAAAGAATTTTAAAACTTATTTTAAGACTCTTTTGTCATTACGTTGAAATCTTTGATTAGGTCTGAGCATTTATGAAATAAACTTACATGTAGAACACCGTAGCACCTGGACAGAAGAGGAGGTGGATATCAGAACACCTTCACAGTTCCTACAAGACACCCAAGAAGAGTAGAGGCGGAAACTCTGAGACATAGTTGGTCAATTCCAGTTTTAAATAAATATCTTGAAGATTCATACTGGTTCTCTAAAAATCTGATTGTGAAACTCAAAAATGAAAAGTAGCTCATGCTTGGCTTCGAGCTGGACGGAGACTTGATTAGAAACAGGCTGACTGGACTGCTGCTAGTGAAACTAAAGCCGTGATGTGTGTACAGTAAAGAGTCATACGTGATACTAACAGGAAGAGCTTTTGGCTGAAATCTATTTATGAACTTCAGCTCTTCACAAGCCACATAGTTAAAGTGTAAAGCTAAAGCATGCTTAATCCAGCCTCTCATTTACTCCCGCAGGGTTTGCCAGCTGACTAAATTATAAACCTGGGAAACTTGTTTGTGCTTCTTCCCAAATTGCACAATCGCTGCAGCAGTTTAATTTGAAAACTGACACCTCTGGGAGCAAAGTACAGTAAACGCTGCTGAAGAACGCGTTTTGTGTTTTTAGGAGAAAAAGTAGGAACAAACATAAAAAAATCACCTGATTCCTAAATTAAACAGGAAGTTCAACAGGGGTGTTATTTACTCACTGTAGTCTGATAGTTTGGCCTTTTGCACGTCTCATTTAATGGTTTAGTATTTAGACAGCACCGTTTTCACCAAAATCTGTTTTATTAACATCCCAATAATAATAATAATAATAATAATTTTTATTGTGATGGATTCAAATCCAACATGTTATTTAAGTAATTTGTTGGTTTCTAAATCCAAACTTGTTTTTTCACTAAAATGTGAGAAGGGTCAACATGACTTTAAGTGATAAATGGGTTGGTACGTACAGGTGAAACTTGAAAAATGTGCATCAGTCCATTTATTTCTGTAATTCCAGTTAGACTGAGAGACCATCTAAAGCAGGGTTTCTCAACCCTGGTCCTCAGCGCCCCCCTGCCCTGCATGTTTTCCATGTTGCCCTTTCAAACACCAGTGTTTCCCTGCTGCCACACACCTGACACAAATGAGTGCGTGATTAACAGGCATCTGCAGCCATGTGCTGAAGCAGACATGGAAAACATGCAGGACAGGGGGGTGCTGAGGGCCAGGGCTGAGAAACCCTGATCTAAAGGCTCAGGAAGCCTTTGCAGGTGTTTTGGATTCATTAGCTGATTAGTGTGACACTTTGAACCTAGAATAAATAATGTAACATTTTCACAATATTCTAATTGTCTGAGATTTTTAATGTGGGGTTTTCATCAGCTGTAAGCCATAATCATCACAATTATATCAAATAAAGACTTGAAATATCTGGCTTTGCATTGAATGAGTCTATCTCCGTCCATCCATTATCGTCTGTTTATACGGGGTCAGGTCACAGGGGCAGCAGCCTAAGCAGAGAGGCCCAGACTAACCCTAACTCTCTCCCCAGTCACTTGGGCCAGCTCCTCCAGGGGAATCCCAATGCGTTCCCTGGCCAGCTGAGAGACATAGTCCCTCCAGCATGTCCTTGGTCTCCCTTTGGGTCTCCTCCTGGTTGGACGTGCCCAGAAAACCTCACCAGGGAGGCGTCCAGGAGGCATTCTGACCAGATGCCCAAGCCACCTCAACTGGCTCCTAAAGATGTGGAGGAGCAGCAGATCTACTCCAAGACCCTCCCGGATGACCGAGCTTCTCACCCTATCTCTAAGAGCCCAGACACCCTGCGGAGAAAACTCATTTCAGCTGCTTGCATCCACAATCTCGTTCTTTTGGTCACTACCCAAAGCTCGTGACCATAGGTGAGGGTAGGAACGTAGATCGACCGGTAAATCGAGAGCTTCTCCTTCCGGCTCAGCTCTCTCTTCACCACGACAGACCAATACAACGCCCGCATCACTGCAGACGCAGCACCAATCCGCCTTTCCCTCACCCGTGAACAAGACTCCGATATACTTAAACTCCTCCACTTGGGGCAGAACCTCGTCCCTGACCTGGAGAAGGCATTCTACCCTTTTCTGATTCAAGACCATGGTCTCATATATCAGTTTCACCTTTTAAATCGAATTACTGAGATAAATGAACTTTTCCACCATATTCTAATTTTTCGAGATTCACCTGTACAGTAAAGTCATAATTTCAGTTTCTTAATTTTAAAGACATTTTCTTCATTCCAGAAACTGTCTTATATAAGAAATAAAGAGCTTTATGCTCCCAAAGGAACAAAAACAGCTCAGCGGGAACAATGGTTAGTGTGTGTGTGTGTGTGTGTGCTAGTGGGATTAATCCCCGGAGCAGCCTAATGGGTGTTAAAGGTAGGTACGAGTAATCAGATTATTAACAACGTCATCTAATCAAGTTCTGAGCAGCTTGCAGCATTTCTGTTGTTTGTGTCGTTAGGCTTCGGGTCGGACTCTGATGAACTTCTGTGGACTCTTATGGGATGCAAACGCTCCCTGATTCTTTCTCGGATATTTGATCCGTTTTAGCCTTTCTCCGTTATATTTGATTTTGACAGGACTTGGTTTTTCTCTAGTGTTATTATCCTTCTGAGATGGATTAATTTACAGAGAACACAGGTTTTTTTTGGATATATACTTGCCTGAGAGCCGTCATGTTGCGAAGAAGAAGTCAGTTTTTTGTTTTCCTGGACAATGCTCTTTCTGTCAAGGCTGAAAATGAAGAGCCGAAGGAAGAAGAGCACACACTGAGCCCTTTTGAAGAGTATCTGCAGACGCTGCTGCACATGAAGATGACCAGCGTTGTAAGTTAGGAGAGGTGTCACAAATGTTTTTATTCAAACATGTGGTCTCATTTTAACTTCTCAAACCAAGATCTGGTTCTCAGTTTGACTTTCTTTTGGACATTTGTGAATGAGCTCACGTTTCGTCGGAAACTTCTACTTCCACTCGTAGATTTTCTCATCAAAGGAGTCTCCCTCTCAGACACGATGTCTGTCAGTTCTGTTAAACCATATAGGAAGAATTTCTGAATCACAAATGCCGTAACACACCAGCAGGCGCAGACAGGAAATTGCATGGTGTGCACCACTATATTATAAGTAAGCGTGCAAACACCAGCACACGCTCTAAAATGTTTAGACTCGCTGAGGTGTTGGGGTTATAAATATCTTTGTGGCATGCAAACAAGAGCTTTTTAAACATAAGGTCACCCGCTGCACCAAACAGCTGTTCATATTTTGCACACAGTTTTCTCTTCACATGTGTGCATTTGCTTGTGGACACGTGTTCTGTTCTTCTGGGAGGATTTGTTTTTCTGCTGCATGGTTTTAATACCCCAGATAATAATCATCATATTCATACTTTGTTTGCAAATGTGACTAGTTGCTGTTGCATGGAGACATCGGCTAGCGAACCTAAACGTGGCTACAGAAGAACACTTCAAAGCTTTTGATAGCTTAAAATATCTGATGCAGTTGTGCACTTAATCATCCGTCTTTGTCTTTTCCTGAGACTCCTCTCTGACCACAGGGGTTACTTGGGGCTACAGAGGCGTTGTTCCGCCCTGCTTTCTCAGACAAAGCTTGGTGTGTGTTTGAGAGGAGGTTTGGCATCTCCACCAAATATTTGTTCTTGCTGCTGGACGCCCACCATCATGAAACATGGCTAATCGCTGTAGCGACCAGCGGCTCCGCTTCAGCGGACACGGCGTCCCTGAGTCTTTTATGTATCTGCTGTGGTCAGTTCAAGGCCGATTGCACCGTAGAGTTATAAATAATCGCTGGAGGAACAAGTTCAAATAATCCAACATTTTGTTCTACTTTGTTTCATTGGGCGAAGCCGGGCTGGCTATGCTTGAACAATTGGGCTGTTTGTTGTTTTAATTGGGAGGACTCTCACAGCTCAGTGAACAGTTCCGGCTGAATGATGTTTCTATCTCAGGCTCTCGTCAAAGCTTCAAAATCTATGTTACCTATTGTCACAAAGAGGGGTTAAAAACTGAACACTTTTTTTCTACTTTAGTAAATATGACTACTTACGTGTTAAACAGCTCCACTCACACCTGATTGTGACATCATATGTGCTCTGTGTCGGGTTCCTGTTTAGTCCCATTTAAACAAAAACACCACAGACTAGCAGAATTTACAAGCTAGCTCTTTTGCTATTGAGCGGTAGCTGAATCGTATGCCTGTACACACGTAGCAGGAAATCTCACAAAGCAAAGATATTTTTCTACGATTTGGCCTGTCGTCCACACAAAAGCGCAGATAATATGGCATCAAAAATGATTTTTTCTCAAAAAGCTCCCAACAAAAATGAAGATTTGCGAATTTTCTGTTTGAAGCATTTACCTGTGGTCGTAAATAACCGGGGTTTCAGGTTTTCAACGTCACTCAAAAAGCAGCACAGTTTGTTTTACAATTACTGCTGTATGTAGAAGAACACAGGTGAAGGATGACATTAAGGATGTAGGGAGACAGAACGTTTTTCTGATTGGATAGGATTTGGGGAACTGCTGCCACCTACAGGTTTGGCAGGGTGGTAGGATAGGTGTAGATGCATTTTGTTTCCAAAAACAAGGCGGTGTGAATTCAAGATTTGAAGAGGAATGATACTTGGTTTAAAGGTCTGGAACACTCATTTAATCAACACAATTACAGTGGTCTCTAGTAGGAATGAATGCCTTGTAAGTCGTACTCTGGGGAAAAAAAGCCCAGATGCTCCTATATCAGCAGAAATCAGCTTGAGGAGAAAGTAGCTAATGCTAACAGTTAGCTTCTACTAGTCGAGACGTTCTCTGCTGTTTCCTGGACCCTAAACCAACAACAGCCTTCCCTGTCATGAGTTGAGATGGATGAGTCCATGAATGTTAAGTGGCAGTGTGACATAAATCCGTCAGGTTTTTCAAATCCTAGAGTTTCCCCATCTATTTTCTATCAGAAGCTAATGCAGGAGATAGGTGTAGGAGACTATTTTAAACATACGGGACTTATTTCTTCTTAAACTAGCTGCAGAGTCACTGCAGGTGTCTCAAACACATTTAGTTCGCTCCTGAGTCAGAAAGTTGGGAGGACTTTGTGACCAAAGTAGATGAGGGTAAATATAAAGACACTTTAGATTGTGACAAGAACATTTTTCTGAGATTTATGTCTGATCACATGTAAAACATGTCACAAATTTGCCAGTTCAGTGTGATTCCAACTGAGATTTTGCACATTTTCTTGTAATTCTGTGTGTCTAACTAACCAACAGCAGTCCCAGCCCAGCAAGGCTTAAAGAGAAAACAAAGCAACGATAGGCTCCGTGTCCCTTTGTCCTCCGTCCAGCTGAACATCTGTCCCCTCATTACCTCCTGCTCAGATGTGTGTCCTTCCTTTGTTTTCTGTGACGTGTTTCCCGTCAGCGGTGAGTCTTCTCAACACCACCTCACTCTGACACAAACCATGAACGCTCAAAGCTGACTTTAGCTTCATTGTGAAAGAGCGCAGCACGTTATGTACCCTCTGGTGAAACTTCCCCTAGGTTCAGTTCAAACCTTCATTAAACTTTTCTCTCTAGAATTTATTATGTTATCATAGTCATAAAAGTTATTCCTGTCCTTTTTTGGTAGTTTGTTTTTTGTCCTTTTCCTTTAGCTAAACAAACAGCTTGATTTTTCAGTTTTATTTTTATTTTTTGACCCGTGTTTTTTTAATGGGGTAGTGATTCTAGCTGTGATCACCAGAGCATCACTTCCTTCTGCAAAGGCGGTTCTTCCCCGTTAAATTTAGGAGTCCCCAGAAGAGTTTGTCCAGAGTTTTAAAATGTTTTTTTACTATAATGTTGTAAATTCCCCCTACTCAGTAAGATGATGTGACACTGACTGGGTATTTTATTATGTCATCAACTGAGTTTTATGATTCAGCATAAAAAGTTGCTTCTAATTGACTCTGCTCTTTATTATGGATCTAAGTTAGGATTTTATGTTGTAATTAAACACATTTTTCATATGTTGGTTCATTTCTTGTTGAATTCCATAACCATAGTGCTAAATCGGTTCCTTTTATGGTGTTTTTGTTGAAACTCTGGGCCTGTTTACTCACTACTGCCTCCTGTGGTGAGATAAAGAACAACTCTGATGCCATTTAGTGTTCTGATGACCGTATTACATAATGAAACCATATTCATGCAGCAAGCTCTACTCTAACATGTGTTTGTTTCCTATTAGCTTATGTCTGCTGATTTGTATTTGAGAACAAAAACACCTCTTTTGAAAGGTTGCATACTACTCTCAGTATGGGCTGATAAGAGATTAAGACTGAAGTGGTTGCTAAATAATGTGCATTAGTTCAGATTAACTCCTAATCTGATACATTAACCTGCACCATAATCCTCATCTCTATTTAGAAGGGAGGGGGTGTTCTGTTGGGTCAAGGAGCTGATCCTTAAACAAGCGTGTGGTTGTTTTCTTACACCATAAATATATATATATATATATATATATATATATATATATATATATATATATATATATAAAGTGTTTCTTTTTGTTTGAAGCAGTTCCTCATTTCCTGAATGACAAGAAAAGTAAAATAGCAACAGAGTTTTATTTATTTTCCTTCACGTTCTAAAACAAGAAGCACCGGCTGAGTCCTGGAACAACAAGCTGAGTCTTGGTTGTGTTTCAGATCTTGAAAGGATCGCCCCACGTTTATTCCCCTGTGCAGAAGTGAGGTCAGGTGTCAGCGGCTGCACATGAAAGACTGGAAGCAAATCAGGTTAAGACCAAACTGTTATAGGTCTTTAGAGGCAGAACTGACCAGTGGGAGTGCTGGTTTCACTGGTTGGTAACTCCTCAACCAGCGGGGAGCAATGTAAGTGGGTCAGTTGCACTCAGGGAGCACAAACATTCATTTTGCATGTGTTGCAAAAATTATTTTTATCACATGCATCATCAACAGCAGCACTGGTGCTTCTTATGTAGTTTCCACTTTTACTGCAGAAAAAGAAATGGATGGAAAAATGTGTTTGTCTTTATTTGTAGTTTCAGTCTGGAAGTACAGACTTTATAATAGAGACGTACCACAAGAAAAACATCTGGTCTGAATCGGCCAATATTAATGGATGACAGGCCAATCCCAAACTCTTTCGATTTAATACTAAACTATCCATAGTAGATGGAACCCTGACTGACCCCAGTAATGTGTGTGTCAGACTGATGAGCTAACAGCTAGTCCAAGCACAGCCAACGTCTGTAAAAAGCTCCACTCTCCATAATGTCACAGCAGGTCATGTGACGTTATTTAATAAAGCTTTACACTTCCACCAGTTCTACAGTCACTTACATGGAATTTACAAACGTAAACACCACCATCACTGACAAAATGTGTTAGCTGCTATGTCTGCTAACGTGTAAAACAACAGTGTGAAGGATAATGAAATACATGAAATACTGTCAGAGTTTAGAGCTTTTACTGCTTTGTTTGTTTTAACTGCTCTCAAACTAGCTGTTAGCTCATCGATCCTGTCGGACAGGAATTTCATTTCTCTCAACAGAGGTTGTCCAGAAAGCTATCTACAATGAGAAAGATGGAATTTGTTTACAACCTTTACAGAAAAATGCAAAAAAAAGCAGAAAATGTTATTTCATTAACATATTTTGTTTATTTTCAAATATATCTGTCATATTAGGTTAACAATTGAATCAGCTATCTTTCATTGAACTTGATTTATTGGCGTGTTTGTTATGTATATAATCTTTACATGTCTAAACATTATTATATTTAATGCAACCCGACCCACACACACACACACACACACACTGATTTTCATGTGTTTTCTTTTGCGTTCCTTGTTTTTAGTGCCTGAACCTGCTGTGTGGTCGCTGTAAGATGTGTTTTTTATGGGGGTTAAATGGCTTTACTGGCTGGAATGGCGGGACATTGATTTGATAAGGGGGAAACTGTAAGACTATACATAAAAATCACTGCTTGAGTCATCTCTCCATAGCTCATAAATTATTAATCCGATGCTTCTCCTGTAGCGTTGGAATTGCTTCCTTGATGGCTTTTCCATTTCACTCCAGCAAGTGCTTCTCATGGACAGGCTCATGATGTCACCGTGACTCATCCTGAGGTTAATCATAATCTTTATCCTGCTGCATTATTACATTTATTATATCTTTTATTAGATTTTCACACATTTTGTAGGTTTACAAAGTTTAAACGGCCCCCAACCCCCACCGACCAAAGATGTAATCCTCTCACGAGCAATCCCGCCTCTTCTGTCATTCCCTTAAGCCCCCTCCCTTTGTTTTCCTGCTCTCTCTCACTGTCCTCCTCTTCCATCGACTTACTCCACCTTACGCCTGATGGAGCAGTAAGCATGAACGCTGAGGGACGCTGAGGAACGCCGTAGACTCTGACGAACCGTTGCTGCTTTTTTCCTCTCCTGCTTCAAACATTTCTTCTGGCTACAGCTGAGCTCTCTTTTGTTTCTGTGTGGGAAGGGGGTCAACAAACACATTGTTCCCAGCAGTCTTCTGCTGATCGGCACTTGCTCCACTTTGGATACCAGGGTCTTCAGGATGACCTCTCCAACCTAAGCGCAGCCCTTTTCCCCCCTTTTACATTCATTTGGAGGGGATTGAATGGACGTTTACCAGATTTGGATGTTTGAAAGGGAACAGATTCCACGCTGAGACTGTGGAGAAAGATGGTGCCCCTGCAGAAAAGGGTAATCTGAGAAATGCGTGTGGAGGGAGGAGAGTTTTTATGTGCATGTAGCTGTGGTGGTGTGTTCTGCTTATTGTCTCTTTTGCTACATGTATGATGTAAATCGTGTTTGAGGACTATGATGAGCGTGAGTGTGAGCTTGTTTTTTTAGCGTTGAAGGTGAGTGGAAGTGGAAAATGAAACCTGAGAAACTGAAAGCTGAGGATGACTTGTCTAGCATTGTCTAGTTGTTTGGTTTTATCTCATTTAGCGTGATTAATTAGTGATTTTTTACTGAAACTGCTTAACAATGCAGAGTGGAAAGTCCCCTAGCTCGTCCAGATCACAGCCTATTGTTTTCTGAGTGCTACAGTTTAGAGATGTGCTACTTTCAAAGGTGTTCAGGAGGTTTTAGAGTTCCTCGTGTCAACAGAGTTCACTGCTATGAATCTAAATGACAAGATTATTTCAAAATTTCAGCAGAAATCCAATTTATCCAACATTTTAGCACTAAAGCTACTCAAATCTGCTGCAGAACTTTGTAAATTACTGTTCACTTATTGAAGCTTTTCATCACCACAACCGCTTCCTGTGTCTCTTGTACCAAAATGCTTTTAGTGCAGGAAGCTTGAAGCTATCCTGCATTACTCTGCATGCTTTGCTTTGAGGATCACACAAGCCTTTTGTGCTGACACCTGCTAAAAGTGTCTCGCTGCAAGTCCGATTATCCGGACTCAGGAGGACATAATGGAGGAGAGGATGGGAGACTGTTGGAGCCAGACCAAGGTGGTTTTCAATTTTCTAGTTCATCTTTAAAATCTTATCAATCTGCTGTTTAGTCGTGTAGAAATATGTGTGTGTGTGTGTGTGTGTGTGTGTGTGTGTGTGTGTGTGTGTGTGTGTGTGTGTGATGAATTTCCCGACGTGACCTCGGCCAAACTCAAGGCTCATTTTTTCCCCACAAGTCTCGAGCAAATCCTGAATAATGAGTTCAGTCTGCACAGCTGTGTCTGGTTATCAGTGCTGCAGACAGAGAGTGTCTGGTTTTACTGGGAGCTACACGTGTGACACACCTCAAACTGGTAGCACGGAATAATAACTGAGTAATACGTTTCAATAAACCAGAGGATTTGATACTTTATTTGGACTTTACTTGAATGTAGTTAAATTATTGAGGTTTATTCACAGAGAGGGCTCTGTGGAAGCCTGAACAGCCTCACAAGTAATACAAATCTGTATAAATTTAGCTAAAGGGATCCTTGCACTGAAGTAAACCTGATGCCAAAGTCTCCTAAAGTATTGATTCTCATCCAGTTTGTGCCAGATTGTGCATTTCTCTCTTAGTTATAAATGATCTAATCATGACTTCCTCTCTTCCACAGGATCAGTTTGACAACTTGGAGAAGCACACACAATGGGGGATCGAATTTGCTGAGAAGTACACCAAATTTGTCAAGGAGCGATCAGAGATCGAAATCAACTATGCAAAACAAATTAGGTGAGTGCTCAAGCTGACGTGAGAGCTGAACTCAGGGGTGAAATCTGGGTTACATCTTTTCTTTTTTTTTTACAGCTGAATTAGATTAAAATTAAGCCCACTTTACTGCAGGATGTGACCCACTGAAGTGTCCTTGAAACTGAATCCTAACCAGCTGATTATGTAGCTGAACTCTGACCTGCCTCTAAAGGACGTATTAACCATGACATGTCTTCTTCTTTGGTGTTTGGCGTGTGAATTCTGAAACGTCCGATACCGCAGCTTTTCAAAATTATTACGATTACAATTATCTTTAGTTTTGTTTGGTGCAGGATTACATCAGATTTTTTTAATACTTGCATTAAATTTTCACTTTGAAAAGTTATTGATCTTATTTTTCCCCAAACCAGTATATGCATCTTTTTCACCTACACACCAATAGTTGAAGACTTTTAGGAGCTGTTTCATTCTGCAGGAGAATTTCACCTGTTGTCGTAAGCTTGCATGAACAAGAAACTAACCTGGATTTAACCTGGATCCTTGTCAAAAACCTAGTCAGTGAAATATGTAAGTACTGGATTCCAGTACAAGTGATGAATGGGAATGGTACCAGCTCAAAAATCTGCAGATATTCATGTCATCACAGGTTTTATAATAATGACCCATTGAACCAAGTCCAAGAGGAAGTCTACTCTTCTCCATCCTCGCCTCTGTTGTGTCTCCTCCATGTGAATCTGTGTGTTGTTGGTGCTGGCTTCAGCTTCAGGCAAGAGGTTGTGTTTGTGTGTGTGTGTGTGTGTGTGTGTGTGTGTGTGTGGCTTGTGTCTCCATAGAGACAACTAGGTATCACCGTTATCAACCCCAGGTCTGAGTCTGACCCAGATATTTCACTTCCACCAACCACAATGCTGGCTCCGCCCCCTCTACCCCCCTTTGCGTTTTAGTACAGTCACTGATTTTCAAAGGCACTGATGGGAGCTCCATCTCCCGAGGCCTCCTGCTGTTTAGCCACAACAGAAGGAGATACCCCTCAAATCCACATCTTCATCTCTAAAGAGGATGGCTAATGCCTTAAGCACTGACCTCAGCCACCTATTAATAACATTGCAGTGTTTATATATTAAAGATAAACACTGTTTGAGAAATAGGTCAGACTTAGTTAATAAGACTAACTTTAAGTGTTTAATAATATTTTAACAGCTTACCTGGAAATGTTCACCTTTCACATGGGTTCAGTTTCATAGATTGTTGTGATTTCTCCTCATTTAATTTGTTTAAATCGTGACCCAAAAGCCAGAATCTGGAGAAGCTTACTATCACTAAAAGCTTGAGTTGTTACATGAATGTAGAACAAAAATAAACACTATAACCCCACAGAAACGCACATATAGACATGAAGTTATTCGTTTAGACAACTTCTGCCTGCAGTATGTTGAGCTCTTCTTGCTGTGGTAGGTTGACCTTTATTAGACTTTGTGCTTCACAGATGAAGCGGATGTGGCCTGTTTTCATGTAGATGCACACGTTAACACTGCTACGTGCAAACTGACCAAAAGATGCTAACATTTTAGCATCCTTAAGTTAGGTGTTTTGCTTTTGCGTCTGTGTTCTGGTGCTGCTTTGCTTCCTCAGGCTTCATTATTGTTTTATAATTAACTTAGCCCTCGAGATCAGGTTTAATCTATTTACTTTTAGCAAAAGAAACAAAGCCCTTAGATCTAGTACACTAGCTGGTGCTCTGATCTTCTGTTGTCTCTCACTTGTGTTGTTGGGCAGATTTCTCAATCTCAAAGATCGACTCGTTTAACAGTTTTGACATCTTTCAATAAGCCGTGCTGAGTCTGGTTTTGCTCTTATCACTGGTTTCCCTCACTCAGACAAGGCAAGGCAGCTTTATTTGTAGAGCATGTTTCATACACAGAAGCATTTCAATGTGCTTTCCAGCAGCAAGAACATAAAACATTAAAATCAATGTGACAATATAAAACAGCAGATTTTAAAATCTAATTTAAATACACAAATAAAATTAGATGTAAGAATCAGATAAAAAGGTAAAGTTAAAGGGTGAGCAGTTACAGTGCAGAAGGTGCAGCATAACATTCATTCAAAGGCTGATGAATGCATGAACGTTTTCAATTTTGATTTAAAAGTTACTAGAGTTGGGGCACATTTGAGCAGGAACATAGACGTGAATATGTAGACGCCTCTCTGGGTGCTGGAGAGCGTATAGCGTCGCCGTCATATTGGGTGTTTTCCTCTTTTTCCAAACCCAACTGGAGTCAATTCAGCGTGAGCAACTATACCTGTGTTTTGTGCAGCCTACGGTTGCAACAACCATCACGTGGGATTGCTATTGACTTTTCTAGCCTACCTGTTGTATTTTATATTTTTATTTAATTATGTTTATATTTTAATTATCATTCCATACTCTATGTTTGACTTTGTGAAAAAGCATAATAAAATGTGTTCTTTAGTTGGGTAAACACCTTCCTCAGTAGAAATAAATGCACTGGGGGTGAATGGAGACCCGTCTGCTACGCCAGCTCCAATAGGCAGAGCCAGTCCATGGGTTGTCTACGTATATGATGTCTGTGATGAGGAAGCTGATTCCATCTTTGTGCAGCATAGTAGCTGACGTGTATTTTGGCCCCATGCTATTGAGTGATTTATAAACTAGTAGAAGCACTTTGTAATCGATTCTGTAGTTTACTGGTAACCAGTGTAGAGATTTAAGAATGATTTACTTGGCAGCAGAACAATCCTGATTCTAACAAGACAAAACGGACTCACAGTTTACTTCATTGTAGACCAGAACACTGAAGCAGCATTTGATAGATCCGTAATGAAAAAGGCCTAAAGAACTAGGTCAGTTCTGGTGGTGTTGATCTATAGCTTTATAAATGAGACCTTAATTCCATAAAACAGGCATGCAAAATAATGTTAAAACATACCAATATTCCAGCCAATTAAACATAATCTCAGGCTCTAACGCCACTGTGCATCAATTCTTTAACTATACCCGTCACATATTACTCTAATCCTTGATTAATCCTCTTCCCCTGTAAACATGCACAATGCTTTGGTCTAGTTGTAGCAGGGCAGTGCATTAATGCCTCCTCCTCCCCCAGATCCCAGTCTGGCATAATCCATAATAAAATGGGAATAAAGTCATGCTTACAAAAGAACTGGGTGAGGATGGAGGACAGAAAATCACACTGTCTGTCTGTAGTATCAACCAACGTTTGTTTCCTGCAGGGACTGTCCTGCAAAACAGTGTCATACGGTGCTTTCTGAGTCAAATATGCATGCATAAATAAAAATCATGCCTGAAAAATCGAACGGAATTAAAGGGGGTTACCCAAGATTCAAAATGATCAAAATGTAAATCGAATGTTAGCAGGGGGAGTACGTTCTGACTCACGTCATTTGGTTGTGAGCAAATGAATAGGAAGTGGTGCTATAATTAGAGATGGGGTGAGAAGGACAGAGAGCAAAATACATAGATAGATCTGCCTAGCAACAGCCTAAACACCACCAGGGAGTAGAGGCGTGGGGGATGTTAGCACAGAGAGCGAGATGAAATGCTCCGCAGACCCACATTACGTGTAGTTTTTAAACATGTGCATTCGTCATCTAAGCTGGAATGGCACGAAGTTATCTCCGACTGTTATCAGTTTCTAGCTTAAAAGCTCATTTTTTGGGTTTACTTAAACAAAAGTTCTGGTAAAACATTAACATTGCTGCCCATTGTTTGTTGTTCTGTGCATGTTTTATTTTTTCCTTTACAGATTTATCTTGTTATAATCAGATTTTCTCTGTCTTGGTTGAATATGAATGGTTATACTTGTTTATTTTGTTTTTTCATCTTTTTACTTGAGAGCCGAAGGCATTAAACACACAACATGCACTCACATCCATCAGAGCGTTGTGTGCAATATTAGGTTCTGCTGACAGGTCATGTGTGTGCCACTCCGTCTGAATGAGAGAACTTGTGACAGGATAAATTGTAGCCTAATGTTGATCATGTTGCAGGGGGTTAAGAGAGGGATGGAATCAGACTGGGGTGACGACATATTGCTTTATAATCCAAGCAGATCTCATTCACCACAGATGGCACAGTGACATAGTTCTTTATCCGTGCACAACTCTGTTGACTTTGTTTCATTTAGTCTCTTTTCCTCACACTTATCATCCAGCCAGAGTCAAAACAAGAGCCACGGCCACTTTAGAAAGGATGCTGTTTATGACGACTCTCCTGGGGAGCAAAGAGGATTTAGAGGCAGGACTAGAGAGAAATGATGATCATTTAGCTGTTCAGTGAGGTTGGTGACCAGGACCAGATGAGAAAGGGTCTTTGGCTGTCTGTAAGCTGTGCTGTTTGTGAAGATGCATTAAAAATGACCTTTTAAGGCTGAAATTTGAACTTGTTTTCCAGGAATCTGTCAAAGAAATATCAACCCAAGAAGAATTCACGGGAAGAAGAAGAAAGCAGGTGAGTTAAAAGGTTCATGTTGCCTCAAATTAATCTGAGAAATTGGTGAAAATCTCAGGGAGAAATATGGTGGCGCCCACGTGTCTGTTTTTGTTCTCAGTAAAATCTGACTGCCAGCAGATTTATTTGAATTAATGATTATGTGAAACAGGCAGAGTGGAAAAATGACTTTGAATCTGCAGTTTTGTTTTCAATATATAAATTAAGCCATGGACACACGTAGCCGGGTTTGCACGCCCATTTAGGAAAAAACTTGGGTCCACACCACCAGGTTTTTAAAAAAATCCAGTGCATTGTGAAGCACATTCATAAGTTTGCCTGTAGGAGGCAGGATTTCCCCAAATCTTTGGCATCTGTGCCCACAGACATGCATTTGAATAACTAGGTTGTGGGCAATGACCATATTTAACGTTGTCCTTTGCCTTTGGTCTTCTAGAGCAGTGATTGAGCTAAGAGAGTGTAAACACAGGTCACACTTGTGATGTCAGAGCACTTTGGCTGTTGCAAAACATAAAACCTTGTTTATTTACGTCTACAAGCAAATGTTGACATTGGACAGTTTGCAAATCTCCACTTTGGTCTGAGTTTTTTGGTGTCGTTCATCTTCACTCTCGTGTGGATGGCAGGCCAAACTGTAGAAAAGCATCTTTGTTTTGTGGCGTACCGGGCAACGTGTGTACATGGCCTAAAACAACACATTTTCTAAAACATCCAACTCTTCCTTCCAGATAATCCCTAACCCTTAAATACCAAAGCCAAACCACTTGTTTGACCACCTGTATTTCTCCCACATCACTTCCTGTCTCTCACCAGATATACCTTCTGTCGAGCCTTCCTGGTGACCCTTAACGAGTTAAACGACTACGCAGGTCAGCACGAGGTCATAGCGGAGAACCTGACGTCTCAGATCATCGCTGAGCTAACGCGCTACCTGCAGGAGCTCAAAACTGAGAGAAAATCGGTGAGATGTTTGTAAAACTTGGGTCCATCTCGTCAACGTCTTCATCCTAGTGAGATAAATCAGACTTTAATCTACAACCAAGGATGTGGATTTTGATTTATGACGATATGTTGGCCTACAGGAAACTCAGTCCCCCTCTTCCCCTGCATGCTCAGTGAACTGAGGTCACTGCTGAGTAAATATAGATCCACCCAAAGGCCTAACACAAGTGTAGAAGGTGATAACGGATCCCTTTTTATAGAACACAGTCACAGTCTCCAACAATACCGCCACATTTCCCTCTTTTTACTGAAATCTCTTTGCTATGAGCACAATAAACAATTTGGAAAAGCTGTGAACTTGCATGGTGTGTGGAGAACAGCATGGCGCCCATTTAAACAGGAGCTCATAGAGGAGAGAGGTGCCCAGATGGAAAAAGTAGATAGTGAAAAATCTGTCGTGATGGTCCAGCTGAAGGAAGTGGGGTGGAAAACATTGAATGAGGACTGTTGAAAGACATAATGACCCAAACTGTTTATGCTCATTTGCACAGATGTTCCCATCAGAAGTGAATCATTTGCTCTGACTTTGTACAGAAAGTCGAGGAGCTCTGTACTCTAAGCTCAGATTTAGTTGTAGCAGGTGCAAAGTGAAAAGGGGGATTTCCAGCTCCTCTGAAGGGGAATCCTCCACCCTTCCTGGGCCTGTTTAATTTGTTTTGGTGTCATTAGCTTAGTTATGGTTAGCCTGGCAGAGCAAAGATCCATTAGTGTGTTCATGGTGTTAGCCAGAGTCCTCCCAGTTCTCAAGCTGCAGGATGTCACTTTGACACGTCTCTTCCTCTCTTTTACCCTCCGCTCCATCATTTTATTAAAAAACATTCTTTTTTTCAACCCCAACAACTTTCATGCAGCTGATCATGTGTGTGTGTGTGTGTCCTGTCTAAAGAAGCTGTTTTCCTTTAATGAGCCAGTGTTTGGGTATTTCCCCTCATAGTGTCACTTACACGGTCTATTCTGAATAAAGGAGTGTTTCATGTTGAGACATAAAGCTAACATTTATGTTTTATAGTCAGAAAGAGCGTCTTTATGTAGAAAATACAGCGCTGTCTTTTAGATACTCATGAATGGTGTCATATAGAAAAGGTTGTTGAGAAAAGAGCTCATTGGTTTGCAAATAAATCTGTAGATTTTACATTAAGTACGTCGACAGCTCTACTGTTCTTAGTTTTAGATCTGAAATGTCCTTCATGCTACGCATTTCCTTGTTTTTCTCACATTTAAATGTCATTGAGCCTTTGTAATTTTTATTTGAGTACACGTCAGACAGCTGTGCGGGCAGACCCAGACAGAAGGATTAGACGAGGGCCAAAGGCCTGCCCTTCCTGGGTCTTACCAGGAGCTCCACACCACATACCCACAAGGAGAAATAATACCTTATTAATTTCTCATGAGGGGTTGTTCTGTAACTGCTCCCTCCTGGAGTTAACCCCTCACTCAGATGGATTTGAAGTCCGGTTAAAAAGAGAACTTGGATGAAATATTTCAACATTCATGTTAGAGAAGACACACAGATGATGTTTTGTCTTGTGTTATTATTTATTTATTAGTATGATGGGGTTAATATGGGATGAAGAGCCTAAGTCTTATTGGTTTGTGCTGAGGAATCATAATAAGGTGTTCAGTCAGCAGCACACTGCTGTACTGGCTTAGTTGTCCTCCATAATGAGAACTGATGAAGACCCTGAAGGACTCGTCAAACCCATTATTTCATATGTAACTGTGATTTATATCAGAACCTGTCACTTTTAGGTTAGTTCTACCTCTCCTTTCTCTGCTTGGACTCTTATCTCAGAACATGATTGCATTCTTCGGCTTTGACGGAGGTTGTGAGGTAATGTGTTTGGACAAAAAAAAAAAAAATCTTCCACACCTGCTGAGGCCAAAAGAAGGAGATGCATTTAGTGAAAGTTCAGCATAAGCCAAAACACACAATATAAACCATTTAGCTGTTTTTTTTGGAGGATAACGTCTTCATTTATTTCCAGAGAAAACGAGTGCAACCACACAGGAACACGGCCTTGCTCAAAATTCTCAGCCTCAGATTTAAGAAAAAGAAGTTGTGGGATGGAAGTGATTGGTGGATCTTAACTTGGAGTGCCTTGCAAAAGTATTCATACCCTTTGAGCTAGTTTGCAGCAAAGAATAGGCAAACAAATCAGCCTCTAGATGTGCAAAGCTGATAGACATACCCCAAAAGCTTGCAGCTGTTGCAGCAAAAAGTGATTCTACAAAATTTGGATGCAAGGTGGTTATATACATATTTTTCAGACTTTTATTTTCTTAAAACTTAGGAAACCATGTAAGATTTATTTCACTTCACAATTACGTGCTACTTTCTGTTGGTCTATCACAGAAAATCTCAATGAAAACTTTGAAGTTTGTGGTTGTGAGGTGTCGAAATGTGTAAAAGTTCAAGCCTTTTACACAAACATGAGCAGTAGCTTTAATAGTCACAAGGCGGTCTGGTCCTGTTATGTTGGACTGGGCTGCATGTGGACATTCCTGTGAACCAAGTCATGGTAATGAGTAACTAACAGCTCAGTCAGAGTACATTGTTATTCTCACGTTTATTCTCTGACACGAGTGAACTTAAAAGACTAATGCTGTGTTGCAGCGAGGCCTTCGTCCCTCCCAGATGTGTCAGATTGTAGAAAATGTTCTGTTTGCCTAACGTGTCAGACACGGATCCTGTATCTGTGCGTGAGTCCTTAATAAAGGGAAAGGTGGATGTGGCAGCTTTTAAAATCAGCCTGAATAAAATCCCCAGTGAAGTAAACAAACCAATAAGAAAGACATTGAATACTCGGGATGCTTGTTTTTTATTATTATTTACAGAAATTAATGTCTGTCTGACAAAACTCTGCTGTGACAGGTCAAATACCTTCTCATATTTAGACTGCTTTCTATCACCTGGGTAACAGAGTGACACCTTTGGGTCATTAACCTGTTTAATGTCCCCATCAGTGGTCAGGCTCTCACTGAGCAGGATCAGTAGACTATAGAGGACTCGGGATGGGCCGTGTAGAACAAAAACAGCTCTGTTTTAATCTAAACACGGAGATACAAACACCTCAGAACAGTGACCCATCGGCTCGCTGAAAACCTGCATCCCAGATGTCCGAAGGCCCATTTAATCATGTTTCCTTTGCTCATCCTGTGGTCAAATCACACAGAGTATATTAGGAGGAGCATCACCGTAGCTTTTTTATTTAGAGAAAGATGGATTTTTGTACAGGAAAGAGAGAAAAGCACTGATGTCATCCAGTTCTTCTCTGTTTCTTATCAACATTTTTCTCTCACCAAACAGATATTTGAAGGTGAGGGTCAGGAACAGCAGAGTGGTTTATCAGGAGCGCCTTAATGTCTTGTTTTTGTTGGTTAAAATACTTCCTCTGAAACACCAGAACACTTCCCTATTGTACACAGCTTCCTTAAAAACTAAGGGAAATGAGAAGTATGACTAGTAGAGGTAAACCATTTCTCACAAACTACTCTCGTGTCCCTTATTGTTCGGGTGGGATGAACAGCTCACGTATCCTGCATCGTCGCTGATTTCACATCTCTAACCGGCGAGGCCATAAAATGAAGGGACAACTACTGACATGTTAGGCTGCACAGAATTACCAGAAACCCACATTCTCTTCTGAAACCGTCTGAGTGTGTTATTGAACAGCAGCATCAATATTCTGCTCAGCTTCTGGAGCTCCGTTTCCTCTGTGTGCGTAACCAGGGGATACACCGCTGACAGCCAAGTTCGGGTTTTAGCTTGACTCTTTTGGGATTTTTTTGGCAGATTAACTCAAACCACAAGCAACATAAGAAGTATTTGTATGCACACAAGCAGTCACCGTCTAAGTTAAAGTGGACAAAAGTTTTAGGATTATTTCTGTGTTTAGTGAGGAGTTGGCTTTGGTCCACACACACACTTCTGGCTTTTGGGCCACTTTATCAGGTTAAACTGAGCTTTGTACAGATGCACACACCAGATGTGTTCTGTGAGTTCAGACCAGCAGCTGTCACATCTGGTCTGGCCCGGTCCAGTCTTGGTAGCTTCGGCCCACCCCTGCACGGCCAGGTTTTGTTCACATGAGCGCGGATGTCTCTGAGCACGTAGGCACGTGAGCAGTGTTGCTTTTGGAGACTCTGATATGCTGCTTACTCTCTCACTGAGACTGTCCTCACGCTGGAGCGGTGGTTCCAAGCTGCAGTCAGGGATGGTTACTTCATCGCTTCCATGCTGATAATGAGTCACGCATGTGGGAAGCCACTGCTGGCTGATTCTACCCGCCAATCAGAGGCTCCCATAGGCAAATCAGTCGGTAGTGGGTGTGTTGAGTCAGCTTCGCACGAAGCTGACCGCTGGAGAACAGGTCTTAAAAAAACGGTCAGCTGAGCACGGTAAAACGCACAAATTACCCAGATGTGAACACGATTAACCTACCAGGGCCGGGCCGACCCAGATGTGAAATTCCTATTAGCTTTGTCAAAAAGGCCACACTTAAAGGCGCCATCAAACGTGATCCATCACAAGCCATCCTCTTTTTTCTTTTTGGCTATTTTTTGGTACTTTTCGGGTGCTTTGTCAGTCAGTGGCCTTTGGTATTGTTGATAAATATGACCCAGTTCAGACTGGGTTTTTGGTGTCTTTAACGTAGACTGTCTATTCAGTTCAATTCAGTTTATTTATGTAACGTCAAATCATGACAAGAGTCGTCTCAAGGCACTTCACAAAGTTAACATTCCAGTAGAGTTCAGTTCATTATGCCAATTAGTTGAAAGTTTCCTATATAAGGAACCCGGCAGATTGCATCAAGTCACGGACTTGTTGCGTCAGAGACTTTACAGCAATCCTCATTTTGAGAAAGCATGTAGCGACAGTGGAGAGGAAAACTCCCCTTTAACAGGAAGAAACCTCCAACAGATCCTGGATCAGTATGAGCAGCCATCTGCCATGACTGACTGGGGGTTTGAGAAGACAGAGCAGACACACACATACACACACACACACACACACGCGCGCACACACACGCGCACACACACACACACACACACACACACACACACACACACACACACACACACACACACACACACACACACACACGAAGTACTGCCTCTATGGCTGCATACATTGCAATTTCTCAGTAGAGATTCTATTTCTTAACCAAATAACCTTTACTTCCTTTATCTGATTGAATCTATAATTAATTCAACAGATGAACCAGTGGTAGCACATTTTATGTTTCCATTAAAGTAAAGCGTCTACTAAATTTTGAGTAATTCTGATGGTATTTTGTGAGTAATCATGGTAACAAAAAAGCAGAATCAGTGCTGATAGTATTTAACATGTTGTTTTTTATGTTCACAGTTCTTTTCCCCAAGGCAGAAGAACTGTGAACCAAAACAGCAGTCATGTGTTTTGCCTGTATTTGGTCATTATTTTATGACCTCAGACAAAACATTTGGAAATCACCCAAAATATTCAAACGGGTTTTCAGAGGGACACACATTTCTACAAGTTTCTCTATAAGCCACATATGTCAGCCTCATTGTTATAAAAGAAAAACCTTTAGGGATTTTCATTAAAGTTAGCTTGTTGTCTGAGTTTCTAATCATCCACTGTGAAGTACATTTGCATGTTTGTGCTTCCTGCTGAGTTTATGAAGTCACTGAAGTCAAAGCACGCATGACCTCCCAGCAGAGCCCAAAGAACAGCTCTGTTGCTGCTGGCTCTCTACAGACATGTGACTTTGACGCCTGGTGATAACAGTGTCTGTTTTACATCAGCACACTCTCACTGATGTCTTGTTGTTGTGACATTATCTCTCAGACTCACATCTTTCTGCTTGAAACCTAAGTGCATATTACAATCCAGCAACAATATGGTGGTTATTTGAATTTGTCCTACTTTCTATTTTCAACCTGCTACTTGCTTGTCACAGCGTGAGTAATACTCACCCCAGCCAGCATGGCTGAGACTCCCCTATTCAACCTGCTTCTCATTTATAATCTGTAATATGCCAAGGTCAGGTTCACCTGCTTTTAAATCCCTTGAGCTCACGAGAAAGACTGATAACATTAATCTTTCCTTCCATTCCTCCAACAGCATTTCCACGATGGGCGAAAGGCACAGCAGCAGATTGAAAGCTCGTGGAAGCAGCTGGAATCAGTAAGTGTTTCACTCAGCTCCAAGCTAGCTTAACTCTGCCCACAGACACTTTTGACTGAAATCTTCTTCTTTATACTCATATTTCTGTTGTCTGGGCTTAACTTGTACTCTTAAAGGTCCAAGCTGAAGTTTACATGCAGTGAGGTACCTTTAATAAACTTTGGTCACACAGTTTACCATCACCAGTAGTGTGTGAATGTGCGAGTGCGTGAATAATAGAAGGTGCTACATAAATCTAATCCATAAAAAATATTATTATAAACCTTGGGGTGTATAAGAATCTGGCAATATGATATATGACACTAAAGGGGGGACAACGATACGATAAATCGTGATCCTAAAAGCCAGTCAATATTTGCAATTTTTAAGGCAGATTTTATCTGGAAAACTCAGGCCAGATGCTTCCAGGACGCGTCCAGCGTTATCGCGAGGTCTAGTTCAGGGGGTCTCAGGTGTCTGCTGCCGTTACAAACCTAAGAGCCATGTTTCCCCTGGGACCACCAAAATAAAACTTGTTTAGAGCCGCAACTGTTCCAAGACCTTTAGAGAAATGACAATCTATAATTTTTGATAAATATCTAGGGATGTGGACTCAGGCCACTAAAAGAAGAGTTATATTTTTTCCCTCAGATTTCTGAGAATAACATATTTCTGTAAAACGTCGGAATTCTGATGTTTTAAATGAGGATTCTGACTTTTTCCTTGGATTAAAGTCAGAAATATTTTCCCCCTCATCCATAAATATTAGAGATTTGTTGTTGATAAAAAAAAATCACCATTTGTTTATTATGAAGTTTTAAAGTTCAGGAAAGATAAAACTTTTGCAAAAAAGTAGAGATTTTTTTCCCTATGGGATGTTATTTATGGAAAATTATGCAGCTGCATTTTCTATTAGATCTATTAAAAACACGAGTTTTTTTTTTTTTTAAGCTAAAGTCATTAAGAGCCATCGTGGAAGATCCAAAGAGCCACTCGTGGCTCCAGAGCTGCAGGTTGCAGACCCCTGGTCTCGTTGTTCCATCAGAATGATGGCAGTAAAACCTGCTGCCACCTAGCAGTCGGAGTTTGAATTGCATCATGCAGAAGCAATGCAGTACATGTTTGCATGTTAATTCTCAATAAAAAAAAAGGTTCCATCCATCCATTCTCTTCTGCATATCCGGAGTCGGGTCGTGGGGGCAGCAGCTTAGAGAGGGAGGCCCAGACTTCCCTCTCCCCAGCCACTTGGGTTAGGGTTAGAGCCCTCTTCCGGGGAAATCCCAAGGCGTTCCCTGGCCAGCCGAGAGACATAATCCCTCCAGCATTTCCTGGGTCTTCCTTTGGGTCTCTTCCCAGTTGGGCGTGCCCGGAAAACCTCACCAGGGAGGCGTCCAGGAGGCATTCTAACTAGATTCCCGAGCCACCTCAACTGGCTCCTCTTGATGCTTCTAAAAATCAATTCAGTGCCATAACATGAAATATTGCGATATTCCCATCCCTACTTCAGCGAATGTCTTGTCTCCTAGCAACTGTGACGGGGCTAAACAGAAGTTAAAACTAAACTTAGCAGTAATAAGTGGATAAATATGGGACCCATCATATGAGCTCACTTACAAGTAGTTTTATCTTTGAAAAAAAACTATGCAAACAAAAAAAGTCCAACAACACAACTGCTTTAAAAAATTTTATTTACTAACATTATAAACTGTTGTCCTCTCCAGCATCATCTGACATTATAACGGTCCCAGTAAATCCTTGAATAGCCTTTGCCAATGACGTTGCACCAGACCCGACGTAGAAATTCGGGATAAACGAGGACGCATTTTGAGTCTCCTTCGAATTTGGACAGCCGGATCTAAATAGTGGAATTTCTATGAGTTAGAAAGCGTGGAAGTACCAGTAGAGAATTAATGGATTTTTTTTCCACCATTAAGTGAGCATTAAACCTAATGATGAGAATTTCCTTCGAAACAAGAACTAAAATGTTTCAAGTTCTCTCTTCCACAGAGCAGTGAAAACGATCTGATAGGAGCCAAACAGTTTTGTTCTGAGCTTCTATGGAACACAATCCCTCTGAACCGCTCACTAGATGACTAAGCATGTGTAAACCCCCCAAAACGTTTGATTTCTTTTATTTCCTTTAGGTGTGAAGTGTTTTTTTTTTAGTAAAAATAAAGTAAAGTCAGTTAAAAATAAAAACATGAGCAGCTTGTTTTGAGTTTAAGTGACTTGGGAACCTGAGGGATGGATTTAAGATGAGAAATCAGTCCAAATTCTAAAATCTGATCATCTTCAAGCTCAAACCAGAGCTATAGCTGCTAATATTCTGTGATCCAATACAGCAGATGTTAGTGATTAAAACACACTATAAAACGGCTGGTTTCATCAGTTTCACTGCTGAAATCATCAAAACCACATGATACAAAAAGTCCTGCCTCTTCACACACTCGAGTAGGAGCAGGATGACTGAGAGCTGAGGAAGCACAGACAGGAGGGCCTCGTTTATCTGGAATCCTTCTGCATGAAGCTCACAGGCTCCTCCACAAATCTCTGCACAGAGCAGATCAAACACAGCCACATGATGAGCGTTAGGTTTCACATTCACCTGTATTCGAGGGAGTCAGAGACTTAGTGGAGGACTTCCAGGAGAAATTTCACAGAGCACCACCTCTTATCTCTGCCTGGCCCCTTTGAGCAGGGACAGAAATGCATAACTGCCTCTGTCCTCCTCAAACTTCTCAGTCCTCTCAATGACAGCATTGTGTGTGAGGCGGAGAGGCACAGTTCAGAGTGCAGGCTGGCCCTACAAACACTGATTGTTCAGTTGCAGCGTTGGATGAATGGCTGTTTTTCTGTCCACTGATGACCTCTATGAATATTTGTTTATTCTGCAGGCTGCAGACGTTGCTGTGTCACTGTGCACAAAGCTGTTTATTAGATCTACATGACGTCCAGAAGTCATGATGTGCATGTTTATAAAAGGTCATGTTATATAGTGTCTCATATTAAATCTGGTTTCTCCTCGTTCCAGTGTAAAAGGCGGTTTGAGAGGGACTGTAAAGAGGCAGACAGAGCGCAGCAGTACTTTGAGAAGATGGATGCTGACATTAACGTGACTAAGGCTGACGTGGAAAAGGTACGTGTCACCTCACTCCCGGGCGTCCAATCACACTGGCTGGTTTTTACACCCTCCATGCTTGATGCCTGCTGTTCACCACTTTCTGCCCCCCCCCCCCAAGCCCTGCCTTTTTATCCACCAAGCCCAAATGGAGAGAGAGAAAAAAAAGATTGAGTGACCATGAGTTTGATGCCAGGGATGCTGTGTGAGAGCTGGCATTGTCGACTCCATTAAAGCAGCCACCAACACTGCTGGGCTCCGTGGGTGTTGTGAATTAAACATCTAGGTTTGGTGGCTCCTTCAGAGCGGAGCGTCATATAACCGACACGTGAAGCAATCGTCCAGTTCTCACAGACCATCCTGCTCTCCCAGCTCCTCTGGGCATGCAGCTGATGTCATTTCCTGTTGTCATGACCAATTAAAGGAGCCCTCAAAAATCCCAGCCTCTAGCCCACACAGCTCCCACGCCCGCAAGGCATCATGGGTCAGCAGCACGTGCTCCTGCTCCATCAGCTGCTGCAGCAGAACTCCACTTCGACACGGTCCAGTCCTGATTGTCATGCAAATATAGTCTGGATGAAAGAGGCTTTCTGCGCTCTGGACATGCAGCCAAACGTCTACAACGGCAGCTCAAGAAGCTGTTCCTCTGTCCACGAAGCGTTAAAGACACAGACCACAGTAAAAAAAAATGAAAAATGTGTTAAGGGTTTCTGCCCAGTGTCAGTCTCTGTAGCAACGGACAGAAACTTTATTATTACATCCAGGCTTTAAGAAAACTATTTTCTTAATTGCTTGATCATAAATTATTATGTTTAGAAAGCTTAGATGAGAGGGATGGAAACAAAACAAAAAACTAAAACATGCAGCTAGTTTACTTTAGTTCAGCCGTGACATCTGGAACAAAAAGACCAGATTGTGTTGAGATAACATCAATAGTTACAAATTAGCACCAAGACATAAGCTAGCTGAAGTGTCACTGCCCTTAAAGAAGAAGTAACACTGATATAGTCTGACAAGTTCAGGCCCTGCAGCCGCCACCGTGGCCCTCACTTCCAGCCTCGGAGTTTGTCTGAAACGGGACGTTTTCCTGTAGAGTTGAGGTTTTGTGGTTTTGTTCAGAGCTGGTGCTAACCTCTAACCGTTTCCGCTCCACCTCTGGAAAACAAAAGCTGCAATTTGTGGTTTGGATTCACTCCCCAGATATTCAGACCATCCTTCATATTCCTGCGAGAACCCCCAGCCCTCACACACACTCCCCCAGCTCGTAAAACTTTAAAAATGAAACATCAGATTTCTGTGAAGTTAAAGATGAACTTTTAAAGCAGCAGAACCTCAGCGCTGACCGCGATTGTGTGGCTACTTCTGTTTCTAAGCGATGACACATCAGGTACTTCAGGAAGTGCATCTATGGCAACGGTTTGTTTAGCTGGAAACAGCTAACAATCCTCTTGTGTGTGTGTGTGTTTGTGTATTTATTTTTTGCCATGCCTTGAAGCGAAGTTCCCATAAGGTAGGTCCAGTGTGGAGAAAACCCTTTTATATTTGTGGAGGACACACACTGTCTCGAGTTGTGTCACACAGACACTCGACCTCAACCAGGCCTGTCCTGTCTGACTGTGATCAGTGGCTTCCCACTGCTGACTACGTCTCCACCCAGATCTTTATGTGTGTCTGCAAAAATAAAATGATTATACGTGTGTTTGTATCTTTAAACGACTTTGTCGCTGTCGTGCATTTATCTGTTGATGGAGCGAAACAGGAAACATGTGAAGCAGTGCACTCAGAGATCTGAGAAACGTTGGTAGTTTCCAGAAAGTGGCGACAGGATGTGATGTGGCTGCAGGCGCTTTCTACCTGCAGCGCGTCTCCATGGCGATAACCCCACCTTCAGCAGCACGCGTTGCATGCACCAGCACCAGTGCAGCACTTCAGATCTCCTCGAACTTTCTGGTGTTCTAGTTTTCTGGATTTCACCTTCCTGTTCTTGAAGACTGTGATGATCGTTATCCGCCAGAGTTTTATCTGACATCCCTCATCTGCTGAAAAGCTCTGATCCGAGCCACTCGACTCGACTCTGACGTGCTTCGTTTCCTTTATTATGTCTTTTCATTGCAGCGTTTGACTGACAGGCGTGTGTAGGCGAAGCACATTTCCTCGGCTGTCCCACAGTTATTGGTTACACACCTGCGTATTTATTTCCTGTCCATTCACTATGAGAAAATCTGATTGCAATCACAGGCTTGTGAGGTGATTCTAATATGGCAGAAATACTAATAATGTGTGGATGAGCGGAAATAGGAAACCTACTTGAGTAATTAGCTGGAAGACTACCACACACACTAACCCCACGCTGTCTAGCTGAGATTATCTCATCTCCATCTGCTTGCTGTGGGTCGGTAACAAGCCTCTCCTGCTGCGTTTCTGCTTGCTTTATAGTAACTAGCTTAAAATAATCAACATTACTGACCGTAGACGCGGACCAGATTGGGAAGTCAGTTAAAATCCAAATCCCTTCCTTCTCAATCCAATGCAATCTGCTTTTATTTAAAAATGATTTGTCCTGACCCACATATGCTCAACGCCGTTCCTGCTACCTGACCTGCACCTGTGTCTGTGCGCTTCTTGTTTGCCTGTGCCCATACAAATACTAATGTAAGTGTTTTAAATCAGGCCTTGTGTGTGTTTGGCCCATATGTCAGTGTTAATCAGAGGACACAAAGGTTTAGTGAACACAACGTGTCTCTGATGTGCGTGTTTGTGATGTCTGCCCCCCCTCCAGGCACGACAACAGGCTCAGATGAGGCACCAGATGGCTTCTGACAGTAAGAGCGATTACTCTTCCTACCTGCAAAAGTTCAACCAGGAGCAGAATGAACATTACTACACCGTTATTCCTAACATATTTCAGGTAAATGCAACAGCGTTGTTATTATTATTAATGGCAGTTTCAAACTAAGGTGATCTCATGTTGGAAAACGATGGAGTTGTAGCTGTTTTGGTCAAATCTTGCTCATTATCACAAGATTTTACACAATTCTGAGAGTTTTATCCAGAAGTTTAGGAGATGTTTTACTAACAGACAGAAAGATTTGACTCCCAACAAGTGATTCCAAATTTTAAAGGTCTGCTTCACTGAGAAACCGTGTAATACTAGCTCTGTTTGACATAAGATCCTCACTCTGATTTGCATATTAATGCTGAACATGAACATTTTCTTCAACCCCCATTGCCTGCATTAGCCACAGAGAGGAAATAGACGTGAAAATGATCAGGTCAGAAAAAGACAGTCTTTTCTACGTCACAGGGAAAAATAGTGTCCATGGCCACGCAACCGTGGTTTGCAACCGCAGCCAGGAGAGTGCAGTGCGCATCTTAGCTAGTAGGAGCTAGCTGTTAGCATTAGCAACTCCATAAACATGGCAGAACATGTCCGAGCGTGTGTTATTTATGGAGATAAAACATCAATGTTACATTTTTTACCCAAGAAAGAAGAGTGAACAAAAGCAGCAGAAGAGTCTATTACCGGTAGCCAATCAGAGGCGAGATGTTCGCATATCATGAATAATAATGAGTAAGACCCGTAATCCTCCGACAGACTTCTACCCCTGAAACAAGAGGGCCGGAGCTTTTTTTAAATTCAGAAGGCATTTATTCACGCTAAAGACAACAGTAAGGTTGTTGGACAAACGAGTGACCAAGAACTTTAGGCAAAGCTCTCGTGTGATCAGAACAACTCAGCTCGTTTTGCGACTTGAGTCAGCCATTTTTTGTTTTTGTCAGTTATGAGCATCTTGAGATGAATCGGTTCTAAAAGTGAATCGGTTATAGATGAACATCCAATGAGTTTCAATAAAACCTGTCCAGTGGTTCATGAGATATTTTTGAAAACTACAAAATAAGTCAAACACTCAGATGAAGGCAAAATCATTTTGACCTGCATTCATCTTATTTCCAAAAACGCACCTGCTTCACTCTGTGTCTCTTGTCCCCCCTCGTGGTGTCCAGACTTGTATTTACATGTGATTGCACCTGTGCTGTAATGCAGAAACTTCAGGACATGGAGGAGAAAAGGATCGAGAGACTAGGAGTGTGCATGAAGACTTTTGCAGATGTGGACCGCCAAGTGCTGCCCATAGTGGGGAAGTGTTTAGACGGCATGACTAAAGCTGCTGAGTCCATCGAGCCCAAGACTGTGAGTATACGGAACGTTGTATCTGCAAACACACGCACACACACACACACACAGACACGCCACCATATGGGACACATTACTCACGGAACCAGGCTGTCCGTTACAACCCACACAGCGTCGGTTAAGGCTATCACCAGAGAAACGAGTGAGCGAGTGGAACGAGTCTCCAGGGGTCGTTTTGATATGAAGACAACCCACCTGTGAGCAACAAAGGGCTGTGGGAAGACTTTATTGTAATTCAGCAAGAATAACTCAATTTCTGTGTCAAGGAAATTAACACATTTAATGAACATTTAATCTGACATTTTGAGTTGGAAAAGCAGCGATTTTAAACTCCAAGTAACTCGTCCCAATGAGGTGTCATGAGACGGAAGGTTCTAGTCAAAGGTGATGCATAACTACCTTGTTTTATAAAGTTTTGTTTCTATAAAAGCTAAAACCAGTGGCCCATCATTTCCAGTCTCATGCTAAGCGAGGCTAACTGGCTGCTACAGCATCATCTTTCATTTACAGATTAGCATCGATGTTCTCATCTAACACTCGGCCAGAAAGTCATTAAGGTTATTTCTGCCTGTTATTAATTTAGATGATAGCTTTTATTATCGTCTTTAGAGCTTTTCTACTTTCAGTTAAATTCTGCTGCTGCACATATTCAGTTGTTGGCTCGGTTTCTGTCGCCGCTTATCGTTTTTTATGACTTGGATGGTGAAATAGAAGCCTCACTGTGTTCAAAGGAAAATGAGCAGGGTGATATATCAAGATGTCATATGTTAGCTGCCTGCTGTGTGACTTTTAAAAAAACAAGGCTGTCCCCAGGGATTGCATCATGTGTGTGTGTTTGTAGCTGTGTGTGGCTCAGCTCCAGGAAGATGACTTCTGCTGCAGTAAACAACGGCTGAGAAATGACATATCACACACTTCTTCCTGTCTGACCCTCCTCCACTAGCCAGGCTGCATGTGGACAGAACAGCTGATCTTTAACCTTTAACTCTGATTTAAGACATTAGGGCTGCTGATAGACAGTTTAATAATCTAGTTTATTTGTTGTTGGTATATAAATACAAATATTAAGTCTTTATAATACTACATTTTGGAAAAAAGAAACAACATGCTATCGAGTCAGAACAAACAGATTCCAGGTAACTTAAAAACAAAGTTTAGTCAAATTTCTCGGCCTCCTGCTCGTATCTACACAGGATCAGAACATTGGTGGGGGTGACATCATCAAGATAATGGCTTGATTAGGTCAAGATCCTACTGACAAAACAAAGATAAAAGTCCAAAATGATCAAACACAACATCTCAAAAAACTCAAACAGAAATGGCAAAAAGGCTAAATAAAATTCTGGTCAACGTCTGTATGAGCCTGTTGGTGCAATACGCGTTCCCACATCAGGGGGGCGTGGCCTAGGGATACTAGCCAATAGAAATGGTCATAGCTCTGTGTTTGTGTTTAAAAGCTAGCTTATTTTGCAGATTTGCTATTGCAGCTTTAAGCAGATGTTCTTCAGAAACGTAAATATACATTTAAATCAAATTCTGTAGCAGAACTACGCTGCCCACGGATGTGCCTGTTTTTAAATCGGCTTTACCAAAGACGTGCATCAGCCGATGCTGACGTATAAAACAATGACAACAAACAATAAATATCGGCCGACCGATGTATCTGTGGTTCTCGCTGTTTATTAAGTTTTCTGCGTCCCCATGTCTTTGTTTTATTTTACTAGTAATCCACAAATTAAGTACTAGAACTCTACCTACTCACTCACTACATAAATGCTTTGCCATTTATAAAATAAATGATTAAGTTGTTTCAAAACGACTTCTACTGATGTCGTTTGCTGTTTGAGACAGGACTCGAACCAGGTGGTGGAGTCGTATAAGTCCGGCTTCGAGCCCCCGGGCGATGTGGAGTTCGAGGACTACGGTCAGGCCATGAAGAGGACGGTGTCCGAGAACAGCCTGTCCAACTCCAGAGAGGGCAAAGAGAAGTCCGCTGGCAAGAGCAAGGGCAAACTGTGGCCTTTCATTAAGAACAAGAACAAGGTAACGCATGGATGATCACCTGACACACGTTACTCTGAGAGCCTCACTGATGGCACTCACATGGAGGTCAGATAATAAAGATTCAGTGGAACTGAGAGCTGAAGAGATCAGATATTACAATCACTTGTGTTTAGATTCCTACCTCTGATTTACTCTCATCTTAAATGAGTTCTCTGTTAGTATCGCCATTTTTGCTGTTATTATTTGCCACCTGTTTCCTTCTCCCTTTGCCATCACCCCTCACTGATGTTGGAGCTTCAGTAACACACACTAATGTTTCTCTGCCTTCACTGTTTGGGCGGATTCAATTGGCCGATCATAACTTCCTGTTGGATCTGAAGTAACTTCCTTCCTTTACCAATCTCTCCGTTCTTCTGGAGTCGCTTCCCTCGGGTTCCTGCTTATAAACGCTTCAACCGATCTCTGGCTGGTGGTGCTGTTGATATTGAATTAGGCCAGAGAATGAGTGAGTAATTGTGTGTGTGTGTGTGTGCGTGCGTGTGTGTGTGTGTGTGTGTGTGTGTGTGTGTGCGTGTGTGTGTGTGTGTGCGTGGGAGGAAGAGAATTGAAACAAGATGGGAAATCATAGGAGAAAACAGCAACAAAACACGACTAACCTTTTCTGGGGAGAGCTGTATTTATGAACGACGAGCACATCTGCATGTTGACACGATAACTTACACAGAATGGGAGCCATTTTGTAATTTTTAAGGGTTATTGTTGTTAAGATCTGGCTGTCTGAAGCACCTGTTCGTGCATGCGCCTGGAATGGTCTCCTAAAAACTCACCGCTGCTTCATTTTCTCACTATTAAAGAAGATTTCTGCAGGCCGAGGTCTCAGAACGGCAATAAGCAATTAGACTCGTCCTCCTGCGATGACCTGAAATTCTGACGTCCGCTGGGATCTGGTGACTTTCTTTGTCTGGTTGAGACAAAAACGTTAGAGAAGGAACGGCATGCGCTTTGACTCAAACTCTTTGCTGTCTTTGTTGCAGCTGCTTGCTTTAACACATCTTACGTTTCCTTCTCACTCTGGTTGTTTTTGTTCTTTTATTTGTTTAACTGTTACTTTTTCCTCCCATTACAACAAAAGTACTCATACACTAGGTTTGACATTCCTTTGGTTGTCTTTTACGTTCTGTTTTTGGGTTTTCCGTTGTGTGTTTTATTTTTTAATATTCGTAGGAGGCTTATTTATTTCGTTTTGTGTTCCCTCCTCCTTTTCCTCCTTTGTCTTTTTTCGTTTGGATTCTCGCCCCCTTCTTCTTCTTCCATGTTTTTCTTCCTCCTCCTATTCTGCCACGGCTCCCTCTCACACTGGTAGCTTATGTCCTTGTTAACATCCCCCCATCAGCCCCCACCCGCCCCCCCAGCCTCATCCCCGCCCTCACCCTCTGCTGTTCCCAACGACCCCCAGTCTCCCAAGCAGCACAAGGAGCCCCTCTCCCACCGCCTCAACGACTTCATGACCTCCAAACCCAAAATGCACTGTCTCCGGAGCCTGAGGCGAGGGGTAAGTGTGTGTGTCCAGCCAGCTTTGTGCATGCATAAACGTATGTGTGTGTGTGTGTGTGTGTGTGTGTGTACCTGCACCTGCTACACTGCATGAGTGAAGCAATTCAAAGACAGAATCAACAAGTCTTTTTTAAATCAACCCAACCGGACCCATGTAGTCCAATCTGACTCATTTTCCCACTTTGCTGCTTTTAAAGTGACTGTGTGTATTTTCCCTGGCGATAGGAGGCAGTATATAACTAAATCATTGCAAGCAAGCAAGCAGTATTTTTGTGTTCAGATAAGACCTTACCAACAGATGGCCATTAGGGTAAAAAATCCCTGGGAGTGCAACCTCCAGCAAAATGACAAGCACATCAGACTCCCTTTCATCATTCAGTGTGTTTACATGCGCATCAGAAAACCGAAGTATAGCCCTAAAAAGACTTATGTCATTTTTTTGTAAATGCATGTAAACGCGTTAGTCTGGCTGAAGGTGAACTAGTTCTAATTGGGCTGAAGCACCCAGATAATGCGCTAGCAATCTGAATTCATTCTGCATGTGAACGGGTCAGCTGAACTGAAGCAATTGGACGTTCCGGAATTGACAAGACCGCAGTAGCGGTCTTCTGATAATATCGTCGCCACAAAGTAACACGCGTAACACCATCAAACAGTGCAGTACGTACCAAATAAGCTGTGCTGCAGCGTTGTTGTCCATTCCTTCAGCCACTGTGCATATCCTGTCGGTCACGGGTGCTTTAGCACCAATAATGTGACACAGCTGTTTTTCCACCGACATACGTATTTATTAGGTAGAATAATTAGTGGATGAGGAACACGCGTGGATCACTGAGACCTTCAGAATGGCTGTTCCCTCGTTCTGCCACTAGATGCCGTTCCTACGTCAGAGCTGTTCTTATATTTAGGAACGTTTTCACGCACACAAGTACAAATTGGTAAATACCACACAATGCGCAAAATCGTTCCCACGCACGAAATACGCACAGATCTGTACGTAAGTACGGTTGATAAATGAGGCCCCTGGTTGTTATGGTTATATGTTACGAAGCCACCAATATTTTTCAAAAACTGGGCATCACTTAATTCATTTTCAACATTTTGATGGATATTTCCAGCGATTAATGGTACAAAAACTACACATTGTCACTTTAACTTAAGTTAAAATAATTATAAAAGAATTAAAGGTGACAAATAAAACCATCCAGTAGTCTGAAAGACCTAAAAGACCTAAAAGGCCCCACACCTTCACTCATGCAGCGCTGACAGCCTCTGTGCTTCTGTAGTGCATAATCATAAATCCACGTCACTCATCTGACTCACATGTGTGTTTCCACTGTGTCCCTTCATTTTTCATATTAACAGTGCTCACATCCCTTTTCACCCCCCCACCCCCCCAACAGAAATATGCAAATGCCTGAGCAGCAGCAGTCTCTTCCTGTGCTCCCCGCTGCAGTTTCAGCTGGAGACAGATTGTTTTTTACACTTTGGATTTTCATGCATGCGATTGGAGATAAGCAGCACAAAGAAAAGGATCACGGCCTCGTGATACGAGTCAAGCGGCAGGACTTGTGGGAAACAAGTTGGGGAGCAGGTTTAGATGGCCTTATGGAGGGGCCGTTTTATCAGCACCAGCACAGTGTCCTGGTTTATGTCATCACCACTTCCTGTTTTAAAGTCCCAGTATGTGCCTTAACGAAGGGGCATGGTGACAGTGGCTGGGGAAAGTCACAGCCCCCCCTCAGCTCTCCCTGACCTCAGGAATGGGCGGTCACTCGCTCGGTTCCTTCCGGGCGAAAGATTGTAGATTCTGTCTGCATTTGTGATTTAAAAGGTTCGGTGTGTACTCGTACTAAAAACACAAGTATGAAAGAGTGCTAACGCGCCGCGCTAAAGAGCAGCAGAACTAATGTGGTTCAGCAGGTTAGCTGCGAGGAAATGGTTGTAGGGAGTGCAGAAAAGAGGGAAGTGTGCAGTTTTCTTCTGACGCGGTACAGATCGAGCAGGTTTCTGAAAGCGGAAGTGCTGCAACAGCGCTCGTGAAGTGTTCAGAGATAAATTGGAGGCTTTTTATTCAGCTGTAGCAACTTTAGAAAGATTGACCTTGCTGTTACATTTTGTAGCGGGTTGAATGACGGTTTAGAAATAGAAACAGAAAGAATTCAAAGAAGAGTTTCAAAGTAACCAGAACATGTAGTCATGACTCCCATCATTACTTTTTATCTTTTTTAACTCTGGGAAATGTGTTTATGCTCATTTTTATCTTAAAGTGGGATGAAGGCTATAAAACATCAAATATAAGCTCATTTTATATTGTTAAATGGTGCGGTTATGAACAATTTGGTTAAATCTTGAAACCAAGGTCATCCACAATCTCAAAGCAGTAATTTTGGCAATTTATTGAAAAATGTAGAAGGTTTTTGTGAGCGACTCTGCTTCAAACACACCAGATGTCAGCTCAACATCTGTAAAAGTTTCAGCCTTTTTGTGTTTTCTAAAGCTCAGTTAACTGTGGTGGTTATTTAAAATATTATCAGTTGCAGATGCACATCACCTATCTTTTGCCTTTCAGTGATTGGCAATAAAGAAAAGAAAGAAAAAATGTTTTGAACATTAGCTTCTGCATAGATCTTAGAATATGAATTTATTAGACCACAGGCTGTTGGAGGGTGTTACAAACCTAAAATTAAAAATCCATGAAGAGCCTTAGAATGTGAAAGAGTAGACCTAACAAATATAAAACATACTTCTATTTGTCATCTGTCAATCATTTGTTTGTGCTGCATCGTTACATGTGACTTTTATGTAAATGCTTAAATATGAATATTGTATTTTAAAACAAACAAGTTAATATCCTTGACTTTAGTGTATCAACTTCTCTTTAAAACTTTTTTTTTACTTTTAAACCTGTGCAAATGCTGTTAAAGCTTTAAAGCTGGGGTCTGATCATGTTTTATGATAAGAAATAGGTCATTTTTTACCCTAAGTGCCTCCCCTGACCTCTACAGAAAAATAAATTATTTACACGAGCCTAGAACCAATAGAGTTGCAGATCCACAAGAGGGAGCTGATAATTAACAAGAATGCACCTCAGTTCCCTGCATGCACTACAGGGTGAAGCACTGACCCACAGTCAGCTTAGCACACCAACCTAGCTTGAATGCTAACTCGACCTGTAACACTAGATAGTTTTTTAAACTTTAAACTAGCAGGGGTGCCTAATCCTGGTCCTGGAGGGCCGGTATCCAGCATGTCTTTGTTTTAACCCTGTTTCAACACACCTGATTTCAATCAGCAGGTGATTGCCTGGCTTCTGCAGAGCTTGATGAGCTGTTGCACAGGTGATTCAACCACTGAATCAAGTGTGTTGCAGCAGAGAAACCTCACGTGCTGGATACCGGCCTTCTAGGACCAGGATTGGGCACCCCTGAGCTAGAGCTTTAACATTGATCTCAGTGATTGTTGGGTTAGAAACTTGACCAGTTTCATATTTGACACCACTCTGCAGCCCTCTGCTGACCAAAAACTGCACTTGATAGTTTTGTGGAGCGGGTAGGTGCCTTATAGGGGGAGCGCTTTACCTGCTTTACAGCTGATAGATGTAATGCTAGTCGTTAGCATTTTCAGTTCGCCGATCATCAATAAAAAGCACAAGAAGAAGAAAAGAAGAAGTTTGCTTTTTCTGTTGGCATTATGGTGGAGCCTGGAAATAAAAGTAAGAGAGTAATGTCTTTGGAGGCGAATCAAAGAGCTACAACCAGAGTGAACATCGGCACGGCCTACATAGTTTGAGGGAGCTAAAGGAGCTAACCCTACAGAATCACAGACTGATGGTGACCTGGTTTTGTTGCTACTGGACTTGTAAGTAATAATTTTTTTTGTCCAACAGTGTGGATCTTTTTACTTCATGGTTTATTTGAGTTGTTTTGTTGTTAGCGCTAGCTACAGCAGGCTGCAGCAGGGTTGTTTATGACAGTTGTAGTTCCCCTTTCATCCAGTAGGGTGGAGGAGCAGAAAACTGCTCTGTGCTACTTTAATGTCAGTCTGTAAACTTCACGCTAACTGTGGAAGAGGAGCGGGGGCAACGAAAGAGGTTTTTGTGTGTTGGAGCTATGTGATTAGCGTAACGTTCAACATTTATGCTACATCAGGCTATTGTTTTAGCCTGTTGTAGCGTTAGCAGGGGTGTGCTAGCATCCCGAGTGCCGATTTTCCTTCCGGTTTTAGACGTTTCCCTGCTTGAACTCTGCAGATTTGATTAAAATCAGTGATCAGCAGCTTCTGCAGAACTCGATGAAGACTGAGGAGATAATTCAGCAGTTAGACTCAGAGCAGGAACAAAACATTACTTGTCCGTTAGCACTACAAGGCTATGTGTGTGGGTGTGCACAGTGTGAGGTGTGGCTTTCAGCTGCTTCCAGATAGGAAGGGAGAGCAACCTCCTCCTCTCCTTAATGACATCACACTACGGACCCCAGCTTTAATAAAGAAGTAAAGGTTAAACATATCAAATTAAAATATGTATCTGCACATTTACGTAAATAAATACAAGTTTGCTTAGTCTTAAAGGTAAAACATTACATTAGACATTAGTGTAATTAGCGTTATGAGGAAACCTGTAATCCTGCAGGTCAGCCTTCAGTTGCAGCGTGTTAGCGCTCGAATCTCCATCACTGAACGTATATGTTTGTTGCTTGGGAGGAAAACAGCAAGTTTCTGTGTTTTGGGAGCCACGTTAGAGCAACATTCAGTATTTTCTGAGCCCATGTTGACCAAGCTTTGTTTTCTTTGATGACCACCACAGCAGCAATCGCCGCGCTCGCTCATTTATCACAGAGAGCTCATGAAGAGGACTCTGGGTCAGCCCACATATGCTTTCGAAGCACGGCAATATGTTGTAAGTGTGTGTGTGATGGGAGACAGTGAGTATCGCACCGTGCGTGTGTGTGTGTGTGTTTAGTACATTTAAAGGACAGGCAGTAGCCTCTTTAGTTGTGACACGTTCATCGGCGAAGGAGACGAAACGTCCTCACAAAGGAGGCTAGTGTCTGTGTCAGTGTTCATCACATGGTCGTGTGACGCGTGTAGAATCGGGACGAATGATCAGAGAAGACGATGACCTCATCCCTCATCACATGTATCAGCTTAAGGTCTGCTTGAGCTGTCGGGGCACTCGGCATCTGTAAGGGGTCAATTCACAAAGTGTTGCAAGCACCTGAGGAAGTGGGAGGCTGTGGGTGTGAGGATGCTATTTTCATCCCACGCAGGAATTGACTTTAAGCTCAACACATTTTAAAGATGGAGGTGTTAGTCACACTTTGGATCTGGGTTCAACGTGCAAGAATTCACCCCTCCTGGGCTTTCTGTGTGCTGGTGTCCCATAAAACCGTGGTGCTGCCATGATATACTCGTATATATATGTGTGTGTCCTGGTGGGTCAGAAAGGGTTTGTACTAAATATGTTGATGTGTCTAAAATAAACTTTGAGAAGGTCTTGGGTGCAGCTTGTAATATGGGGCGGAGAGTGGGCACAAGGCACGACCACACCATAAATGGAAATGACGCCATTTTTTTCCGGAACTGAAGGGGGCACTACTTCCGGTATCCAACAATTTTTTGTGTTTTGTATTAAAACTTTATTGATAACGGCCATGAAACACAACTAATCTTTCGTATTTTATGGATTTTACTTCTTATCCACGTTGTTTTTCAACACAGGACTTTCTTAACATTATTAAACGAAACTTATTTAAGAAAAAATGTGTGTTTACAACCATCGTAGACTTTGTTCAACTTTTATCTACCGAGCAGTTGGAAAAACAGATAAAGGGTATTTCCAACTAATTTTTCAACCCCCTGACCCCTTTTGATTCGCTCTCATTTCAAAACTACAATACTTAAACACATCAAACTCAGACTAAACTATTCTACACTGAAAGCAGTATCCTAAAAAAACAGTTTGTGATTCATGAGACCTTTATTTGATTTGTGAAAGCCCAATAAAGGCTAGTTTCAGCACCTTTTTTGCATTTGAATCACATTAGAACTGGTCCAGCTCAGAACCTATATGAAGCCCTAGTTTATTTGTACTGTACATATTTTTTTACACATTTGAAAATACACAAGATTATAGCCAGGACTAATTTCCATCTTCAGTCCCTCAGGATGGTTGATGCCAGCCACACCTACTTTTAAAAAACCATCATTATACAATGGTTCTAAAAAAATACCATCATTAAAATTATATATATATAACATGTCATTTATAATTGATAAATGGTTTGGAAAACCAAGACTGAGACACAATGAGCATAACTGGGTGGAGGAGAGGTAAGCGAATAAGTGACTAAGGAAAGATGAACATAGTTATTAATGTAAAAAAATAAGAAAAAGATTCATCCTTCATAACTGAATGTCTTTTCTTGCAGGGTGAGAGGAGCTCCTTTTGCAGCTGAGGGCAAAAATAGACAATTCTCTGAACTACAACAAAAACTGATTAATAAAAATGTTTGAAGTTTTACACTTTTTATTTTGTTTAACTAGAACCTGTTTTATTGTAGCAACCACTAACTCACCCATACATTAACACACAAGTCTAAACTTTAATCCTGCTTAAGGCTTCTTTAATGCTGTCCTATGTCTGCATCTAGTGTAGAAATATTGACACAAATTAATTTGCCCTAATAGAATAATCTAGTCTCGTTTTAAGGGTTTAAATATTGTAAATTTTGAGCTGGACCAGTTCTAATGTGGTCAGGATTCCAAAAAACTACAGCTTATGCTTTTCAATAAACTCACAAATTAAGTAAAGGGATCATAAATCACAAACTGGGGTTTTAGGACACTGCTGTTAATGCAGAATAATCTAGTCTTGGTTTGAAACGTTTGAGTATTGTAGTTTTAAAATTAGAGCTGAGTAAAGAGACTCAGGAATTAGAAAAATTATTTGGAATTGCCCTTTAGCCCTTTTCCGAGTCGGAAGCTAGAAATGAAACTACGATGGTTGAAAAAATAAATTGTTTCTTAAATGCATTTAGTTTAACAATATTTGAAAAATATTGTGTTGAAAACAACGTGGAATAAAAGTAAAACGAATGAACAAAAAATAATGTAGTTGTAACTAGTTAATGGTTGGTTTTAACAAAAACAAAACAAAACTCAGATACCACAGTTGACATAGGAAACAGCGCCCCCTTCAGTTCCGGAAAGAAATGGCGTCATTGGTCGTGCCCGCCCAGTGCCAACTCTCCGCCCCGTGCTACAAGCTGCACCCAACTGTACTTGTAAACTTTAGCTTTTTGTTTTTTCTGTCAATAATTTTATCGAAGCTTGGAGAAAATAAAGCTAATTAGAAATAAAACAAACATATTTTATCAGTTTATTTATAATGTACCTAGTCGGTCTAGTTTATGTTGCTGAGATGTGCCTTTCATGGGGACAAAGGTTAGGAAATGAAAGCTGATACGGCTGTTTTGGTCAAAACTTCAGTCCCAATCTCAAGAGATACCTGTTAGCACTCACAGTTTGTGTGTGAGTGACTGGTCCAATCCCAATACTCGCACTTACACCCTTGCGTCCTTCAATTGCGCGTTCCCGGCCAGGGGTGCGAGTGCGTAGGGTGTCCCGATTTTCAAGTGCGGAAGTTGACCACGCCCCTTTTGCACCCTTTATCCGCACTTCACCCAAGTCCGCGGCGATGCGGACTTGGGTGAAGTGTATTACCCACAATTCACTCCTGCGTGGGAATTTTGAGAAGAAAGTGGAGCAATGGGTCAAGTGCCTTTTCTGAAAACATGTATTTTCAGGTGAAAGAACTTCATTTAAAAATGATTAATGATATTTATTCATGCTCTGAATGTTTTAGACTAAGATATAAATGTGGACAGCAATTAATTTGAATTTAGTCAAATAATTGTTTGTTTGTTTGAAAGCTGTTAATAAAGATTTTTCAAAAAGCACAAACAGCGACCGGCATCCCAGCATGCGTCACGATCAATGACGTAATGCTCACTGTCCCAATTCGGGAATTACTTGCACACTTGTGTACTACGCACTCGAAGCCTTACTGCGCACTTCCTCTAAGCGCACTTCACAGAAGGGTGTAGGGCGCAGTGCGAGTATTGGGATTGGGCCACTGTCAGCTAATGCTGCCGTAAACCGTACTAATGCTGCCATAAACCGTAGCGCGGGATCTGTAAAACTGACTGTTTAGTTGAAGCCATTTCAGTGTTTGCTAATGCTGATTAGCTGTGGTGGCCATCTTGAACAGGGCTGACTTTCTGTCACTTTCATTCAAGTCTACAGACACGGGCAAAAACATTCTCATCCGCAGCTGGAAGTCTAAACTTTGATGGAGTTGGTGGACAGACAAACGTACACGCTAAGTTCCTGGTGAATCTGCTGCAGTATCACAAGCAAAAGAAGTCCTGATGAAAGAAAATAAGAAAAAATGACTAAAGGAATTTAATTTCCCTTTTCAATGTTTATTAAAACCATTAATTCCTCCTTTTTGTCATTTAATCCCTATTTGACCCACTAAAAAGAGAAACACAAAGCTCCCTCCTAATCCTGAATTACAGCGTTTTGATGCTTGTTCTGTCATAGAGGGTGCTTTCATGTAAATGACAGTAGTTTATTAGCGTGTAATTGAAGAAGAGGGTCTCTAGTGAGGACCGTAACCGTCCATTCCAGGTGGACTGAAGTGAGTAGAGCTCATCAGCCCAGCAGCCTGTGAGCCTCTAACAGGATTACAGGTCATGTGCTCCAGCTCCACCAGCCAATAGCTGTTATCCTGCTCTCAGACGTGTCTGAAACACACCGTCCTCTGGGAAATTACTTTTAAAAAAGCTCCTGAATCACCTTTGCAACAATATTTTTCTCGTTATTCCTTATTTGCTTTTAGTTTGAAAGAACTTGGTTGGTAGTTTTTTTTAATATCCATGACATGCCTTTGGCGCCCTCTGCTGTCCGCTGTGCGTCACTGTTCTGGCAGCAGAAAACAAGAAGTGGAAGGGACCCTCCGTCCTGTCGCAGTCACGTCCCTGCTTCTTTATTCTGTGTTTGATTCACCTGTCCTCCCTGAATCTGTCGTTCCTCTCACCTCATGCCCGTGCCGTAGGCTGGCTCTTCTCCACCAGCGTTCCTCCTCTCATGTTCCATTCATTCATCAACCTTCACCACTTTAGAAAAGAGCTTCATAACTCTAGTCTATCTAAACCCTCTTTTCCTTAAATGGTGAAGTCTGACTAAATAGAATCGTTGTTATAAAATGCAGGTAACGTATGTTTTTAAGAAGGAAAACAACCAGAAATGGCTGTAATGTTCTCCTGATGCTGACTTTTGTCTGTTGTCTTTTTCTCCTCCCCCCGCCCCACACCATTTCTCTCCCTACCTCCCCCCTCCCATGAAGCTTTCTCTCAAGCTGGTAAGCATGATTGTATAACCGCACAACCGTAGAGGCATGACCACAGCATGCTTGTCACGTCCTCCCCCCAGTAACATGTTGTTAATAACGTTCCGTTCACCGTTTTATTTTGTTGCCTTAAAATGAGTTAATTGCTTTTTTTCTCCACACCAATGGACCTGAGAACTGTGTGGTTGTCTCATGTGTGTGTATTTCTGTTGTTTTGCTTTTGTGTGTTTGTGTGCGTGTGCGTGTGTGTGTGTGTGTGTTCTCGTCTCTCAAACTGTGTCTGTGGTCTCTGTGGTGCAGATCACACTCAATTCCCACGTCCGGAGTCTCATTGAGGTGATCATATTTACTCGATGTTTTACCTGTCCGTCTGTCTCTTAGGTCCTTTCTGTCTCAGTGATGAGGTGAATGTCTCCATAACAACTACTAATCTGACTGAAGGGTCTCACGTCCTTCCGCTGCATGCTGTTAGACTCAGAGCCTCTTCGGTTATTATCGGTGTCTAGCACTAACACAGGAGACCTGTAGGATGGCGGGCCTCTGCTGTAAATCCACATGATTGTAATATTTATCTGAAAAAGACACAATTTGGGGGATTAAAGGAACAGTTTTGGGAAATACTTTTTAAATTTACTTACTCTTGTAAACAGCATAACGTTACAATATTAATTATTGTGTTTTAGCTCTGTTAGAGGTGCGCGTTCATGAAGGAGAGGCGTTGCTTCAGCCGTAATCACGGAAGTAGGGTGAGGGACTTAAAGGTGCAATACACTCTTCTGCCTCTAGATAGTGTAGATGGTGCTTTATTAGAGCTAGCTGCCTGTTTCCACCTGTTTTCTGTTTTAGCTAAGCTAACTGCTGCCAGATCTTGTTTTTCAGCATATTTTGTCCAAATAGAACTTAAATTTATTTATGCCAGCTTTATTTGTCTTCAACATTCATGTCAGTAAAATATTTATTTCTTTGGGAGGTGGGGGGAGTGTTTCTACATGATCATGGGTAAAAATCAATTAAAGATCCTTTTAAAATGACTTTCAGGATTCCAGCGCCTTTGTTGTAAACAACCTCTAGAGGTCACTTTGGCATTTTTGTGTCTGTGCTGTTAAAGCAGACATATTCCATTTTGGATCAAAGTTATAAATTATTCTGTTGTCGAAGACAAAACTAAATTCAGCTAAAGAGGAATTCAGGTGTATTTCCCAAAAATGTAAACTTTTCCTTTAAGTTGATTTTAACCGGGGAAAACTTCTTTTTTCTAAATTTGAGTTTATAACTAATCAGTTTTGTGTCTCTTCTGTTCCAATCAGTCTGCAACCAACAAACGACTAAATGTCTGTCTTCAGATTTACCCTAGAATCAAACTACATGTGACACGTCGTGTTTCATCTGATTAAACATGTAAACTCATTGTCTCGATGCATGATCACTGAGGGGTCTTTGTCACGTTGCATGTCTGGTTCAGTGTTGCATGCTGATGCAGGGAGAGGGGTAAGGTTGCTACAGGAACCTAGCTGCTGAGTTTCACCCGGGTTGGTGTGAAGTGATGTTGTAGCTCCATCTCAGATCCAGCAGAAGGCATTCACCTCTTCAGTCCATCATTATAAAAGAAACACTCAGTTCTGCAATTTTAATGCTAAATATGTTTTAAAAGTCAGAATTCTAATTGAAAATAGAACTTTTTTTTGTTCTGACTTGATGCAGGCAGCAAAGAGACCAAGAGCAAGCAAAGCAAAGTAATTTTTAAGAATAGTTTTAATACTAATATAATATAATAATATATTATATAATGTAATATAAAATAATATATTTTATTCATGCCAGATAAAAAAAAAAAAAAATAAATCTCTTGGGAGAGGGATAATTTAAGGACTACTGGGAATACTGGCATAGATATTCCCTGATGTTGGAAGACGTACATTTGTGAGAAAAACTGGTGGATTTTATGTGAAAAAATAAAATAAAAATGGAGCTTTAACTTCTAAAAATGCAAGAAAAAAGTCCAAATTCTCAGACGTTACCAGTCATCATAGCTTTAAAAGGACCTTTTCACTTTTTCACCAGGAAAAATTATAAAAAGTTGCACAAACTTTGGAAGTTTCAAGACTTCCTAACATCAGGGATTATATAAGTGACAAATTAATCCAGTAATCCTCATAATTTTACTCCTCCTCCCAGCTCTGTGTGTTATGTTTTTACCTACAGCCGCTCTAACAGATGATCAAACATACCTCAGCCTTTATTTAAAGTGTTTCTGTCAGTTTGGGTTAGTGACGAGGTGAGGAGTAAACGTTGAGCACAAAACATAAAAAAATAAACTTTTAGATTATATTTTTATTAGGATTTTTATTCCTCTTTAGGTTAATCAAAAATCCTAAAGTCAAGCTCAGAATAACAAAGTAAAAACACGGAGACGGCCGAGCACTGACTCATCTAGACTGGAAACGGTCTCACGCTTACATAACCTCCTTTTTTATGAACATTCAGTCCCGTCAGAGAAGAATCACACTGCTTCAGACCCATTAGTCAGCTCACACTGACACTCTACACCAGCGATGAAAGGAAGCTCGGATATTTGATCACATTTCCGATTGCACTGGCAGGCAGCGCTGCAGGCTAGGAGCCGAGAGCAACCAGGTGAAAGTCCTCCGGTCTCCACACAGACACACATCTTAGGTGTGATGAGCAGCGGCTGCAGTATCCCCTTCAGATGTGGCTGGAACGTAACACAAAGCTCATTTGATTAGCTGTCTGTGTAGCTCACAGGAAACCGGAGATCTAGCTAGAAACGTTCCCGTATGGAAGCAGCAGCAGCACAAAAATAACACACAAAGTTTTATTTCAAGTTTTATGTATCTCTTCTTTTTTTCTGCCTCTGTTTCTCCTTTCTGTGGCGTTAGGGGTCTGGACCGGAGGACTTCAGTCACCTGCCACCAGAGCAGAGGAGGAAGAAGCTGCAGGGAAAGATCGATGAGTTGAATAAAGACATTCAGAAAGAGATGGATCAGAGGTAAATGTGTGTAAAATGTCATGAAAAAACAGATATTCTGCTGCAGCAAAACCCTAAAAACAGGCACTGACTGGACTTGTTCAGGGACGCTCTGACGAAGATGAAGGACGTGTACATAAAGAACCCTCAGATGGGCGACCCGACCAGCGTGGACCCCCGGCTGACAGAAATAGGCCAAAACATTGAGAAGCTCCAGTCTGAAGTGCAGAAATTCGAGGTGAGTTTGGAGCTCCTGTTTCTCTCCGTTTGTTTAGTTTATCTGAAACAGTAAATTATGAGGAGCTAAGTTCAAGGAGGCCTGTTGCTCGTCCATATTTGGTCAAGATGTGAGGAAGCCGGAGCAGCTGGACTCTGAAGACCGATAAGGTTCAGGTTTAACCCCTAAAAAACTAAAGCGCTCTTCCTGCTTTCAGGGCTTTTCCAAGAGAATTAAGTTAAGATTTAAGTTGTTTTCTGTCCAGATTTCTAACAGCCGTGTGTGTTTCAGGGCTGGTTAGCAGAAGTGGAGGAGAGGATGCCATCTAGGAGCGACACACACCGGAGGAGTGGATTGTTTGAAACCCAGAACAACACGGCCGTGAGCAACAACTGTGCACAGAACAGAGAGAGGTAACGGTGTAGTCTGACCACTCCGTCACAGGAGAATACGCATGTTTGTCACATATATTCAGTGTGTGTGTGTGTGCGTGTGTGTGTGTGTGTGTGTGTGTGTGTGTTGGTCCCCGAGCAGCCCGGATGGCAGCTACACAGAGGAGCAGAATTCAGAAACTCAGGTCAAGGCCACCATCAACACCACCACCTCCACCACGCCAGATATCGACGATGAGTTTGACGACGAGGAGACCCTCCCCACCATCGGCACCTGCAAAGCCTTGTACCCCTTTGAAGGTAAAACACTCTGGTAGTGCTTTAACTCCTGTGGGTGTAGAGTGGACAAGTGGGATTCCTGGAAGTGATGATGGGGGGGGGGGGGAGTTCTGTGGAAACGTGGAGGAGGAGCATGAATAGAAGTGCAGGCAGTGATTTTAAAACCAAATTTGGCCAATTTTCTTTTGCTGTTTAGCTCAGCGCTCTGTGAGAATCACACGTGGTAAAGAGCTGTGATGGTTTTAGCTTCACACTGGACTCATACTGGTATTCTCTCCAGTAACACTTTAATAGTTCTTAATGATGATCGAAGGAACAAACTGACTCAGTCGCTAAAGTCACAAGATGTTGTGAATTCCTAAAACGAGGAGAGAATTTAATCTGCACCCTGATTCAGACAAACCAAACTATTGCCCTAAATAGACTGACGCCATTTTTTAAATGCATGTAAACGCGTTAGTCTGGCTGAAGGTAAACTGGTTCTAGTTGAGCTGAAGCACCCAGATGATGCGGTAGGAACCCGACTTCCTCTGCATGTAAACGACTCAGTCCAGCTGTGAACGGTAACTTCTGGAAGCGACGAGACCGCGGAAGCGGGCTTCTGATGATATCATCACCACAAAGTAACACACGTAACACCAGACAGTACCAAATAAGCTGCTGCAGCGTTGTTGCTGTCCACTCCTTCAGCCATTGTTAATATCCTATTTTAACTCCATCTGCTTCACTCTTGCCAGTGTTTGTTTACTATTTGTGTTGCTATAAGCTAACCGGAAGAATGCCGACACCAAAGGGCGCATGTCGCCACCTACTGTACCAGAGTGGAATCAATCACCTTCATTCGAGAGTTCGGTTTTCCAACGTGCAATTTAAACTAGGATAAAGGCTTCCAGTTTATTACCTTAGATCGACTTAGATGTGCATGTAAACACACTGAGTGGCTAACCAACGAGTCAGCAACATCTGGAAATCAGAGCACAGACAGAACAGTGAGTCTACTAGATGTGTGAAGAAACAAGTGAGGTCTGATAAACAATAGGGTCAAACCATTATGTTAATGGAGGGGAGGGCAGTGGTACGATCTGTTGTGAGTTAGGGTCTGCACCAGCAGGCTTTGGAGCCGTATGTGACGACTCTAAGACTCGGTTCACACAGCATGGTAATCATGCTCCTCCCTTCCGACAACACCCGATTACCTTAATGGTTCTAAAGATAATCTTTTCAGGTAATCCTACCATGCGTGGTGTGTTAAGAGCGCTCCAATCATAAATCCAGGCTTTCAAACATGTTGGATTGTCTTGGTCTGATTTTCAGGGACAAACATGCATGCTACTTGTAGAATGTGTTGTGTAGCCAATCAGAACGCCGTGTTTGTTTACTCTGAAGTCACTTGTGATTTCTGGTGATTTCCCATCTGATCGTTGAATGTTGGTGTGTAGTTTGTGCCTTGTGGCTTTAGACCAAAACAGGTAAATCTGTGATTGAGGGTGTGGCCTCTCATGTTTGGTGAATTTAAAAATGCTGCTGTGTGAACCGGGCTTCATGTGTGACCCAGAGCAGCTGTTTGGTAAAACTGAGTGCAGAAAGGGTTTAATAATAAAATGAAGGCAGCAAAACCAAAGCTATGAAACCATGACTAAGCACAAAGGGAGGACAGCAGCAGAATCTGACCGTGAACAAGAGAAACCAGGGAGTATATATGCAGGGTGGGGGGTATACAACAAGGATTTATAGGACAGAGCCAGTCTGATCCACATCCTAATCCAGAAGGTGGTGGATTAAAACACCCATTAAACGAAAGAAGAAGAAGAAAACTCAAACAACGAGGACGACTAAGGGAAACTCATCCAACGTATAAACATAACTGATTGTTTCTACAACCCCCCCAGGTCACAACGAAGGCACCATCGCTGTCGCCGAGGGCGAGCTGCTTTTCGTCATAGAAGAAGACAAAGGAGACGGCTGGACGAGAGTTCGGAGGAGTGAGGATGATGAGGGATATGTCCCCACATCCTACATCGAGGTCATTTTGGAGACAAATGCCAAAGGTGCTATGACATACATTTAACTCAGCTAGCTCGCGCTACGGCGGTGTGTTGGGTTCTTATTGTTGTCTCTGTTAGTCACTACGTCTCCATTCACGTGCTACACGAGCAGGAAAGAGATTAGAGATGGTTACGGGTCGCTCGGGCAGACGCTTCCTGTCTCTGTGGAGGAAAGGACCAATCAGATTAGTCCTCTGTGCCTCGTGACGGTTGGAGCAGCAGCTGCCCTGCAGCTCTGAGTGAAGCCTTTCATTGTGTCTGAGAAATCAGAAGAGAAGGAACTTCTGGCTGCGGTGCCACCTAGTGGTCAAATTAAGTATTGATCACCTGTGCATTTCAAACCGTGTATCTTAATTTTCTTTCGTGTTTAGATTAGTGACGATTTTTAACAGATCCTTGAACACAGTCTTAACTCTGAAGAGAAGGAACGCATGCTCAATGTGCACAAAGCCCACGTCGATCTGCTGTGATCATATTCAGAGTTCTTTTTTAGGCTAAGACAATAAAAACTCCCACTGGGAGAGTCGCATGCTGTCAGTAATAGAGAAAATCCAGACTTTAGAGCAATATTAACAGTAAGGCCTCCATTGAAATGTGTTGATTTTAACTTTTGATGATGATGATTATAGTGGGGGCGTGTTGTGGGTGTTTCCTCCAGGCTGTTAGAGGAGTAAAGGCTCGACGTTGAGCAGAAACACGGAGCTGACTGAGGTGTGTGCACGGGGCAGCACCTGTGTGTGTGTGTGTGTGAGCGTTAACGTCAGCGTCCAAGATCAGTGTTTTAATCAGCATCAGCGGCTTCAGGCAGAGCATGATGGGGGATTTCACATCCACCTGTAAATACACGCCTGGTTGTTGTTTTAGCTCACTGAGTGAGGGGGTTAGGAGCGTGGTGCATGGTGTTCTGTCAGGACGTGGATCTAGCATGTTGTGACACACACACACACACACACACACAGTTCCATATCAGGGTATTTTGTTCTACATCAGACTAACTGTCCTTTTTGTCACATTTTTTTGTTTGTTTTTTTTTCTTTTTAAATTCCAGATTCCTAAAAGTGTGAGGCTGGCTGAGGAGTGGCAGGGCAAGAGCAGCAGCCTTTTGGGGGAAACCACCATGTGAAAGCGTGAACAACGACCTGAATCTAAAACGCAGCTGAAATACCCAAACGCGTTAAAGCGATAAAAACTGTTTTATCGGCAGAGTCGTGCTTCCTCCGCAGAGCAATTTAAAAGTATTCCTAAGAGAAATCCACCAGTGAATCCTGACTTCCTTCCTCTGTAACACACACTCGGATGACTCAGACACACACTTTGCTTTGTGTTTTCAGCAAACGCTTCGCTGCTTAATGAAACTAACTGCGCTTGCATCACACGCGGTTATGAGCGGCGCTTGTTGGCTCCTAATGAAGCTGCAACCCCCTAAAAGCTGTGATTGTCCTCTCACATACACACACACACACACACACACACACACACACACACACACACACACACGGAGAGGAGGGTGTGGTCAGAAACAGGAAGGCGACCAGCAGGAGGCACCGCCGAGCCGCCGGATGAAGACATTCACCCATCCCAGACTCATCACCTCCACCCTTCCCTCTGAAATAAAAGTCCGCTCCACGTTTGCAGGTTTCATCCCTCCACCCCGGGGAGGCCGACGCAGACGTTCACCATGTTTCTCACTTTTCTGCTTCCTTGATTATGTTTTTTATTCTTCTTCATCCCGATCCCACATCCAGGATCAGCTGGAGGAAGAAGCCACAGATGGATGGCTCATCCATTCCATCCATCGCTCTCATAACAGATAAACAAACCCGTGTCTGTTCCTCCTCTCTCTGACCACGCCCCTCTCTCTCCCCTCGTCTCACCCCCCTGAGCGGCCCAGGCTAACAGCTGCTTCGAGGCCTTTTTTTTTTGTTTTTATTTATTTTTCTGTTTGTTGGTTTGCAACAGCTCGGGGCATTGTGGTGTGCTGCATGCTTGCCCTGTCTTCCTCCTCGCCCCCCTCTGCTGGAGGCGGCTCGGGAGAGGCGGTGTGGGCGTTAAGCTAGCTTACGTCACCCCCGCCGCCCCACCTTCCCCTCCAGCCTTTCTGTTGCGTTAACCCTCATTGCCTGGTCGTTTAACCTGAATGCTGTTTGGGTTCGGTGCCTGTGGTTCTTTTATTTTTTATGTATTTATGCAGATTTCTACGTTGTCCCTGATGTTAACAGCCAGTGTGACCCCCCCACCCCCCCCACACACACACACTGATGTTTTCAGTGTGATCACATCAAATATGATGTTTTCTGACTGATCTGACCGTCTTGTGCATTTCTCTCTCTTGTCTGTAAAAAGAAATGTTTATTTTTCTTGTTTTGACCGGAGTTTGTAACTTGTGGTTAGTTTACAGCAACACCCCCCCCCCCATCTACTGTATATGAAAATGTTCTGTGATGCACATTTTCCTGTGACTGAAGTGCAGATCGCCACCTTATTCAGGCCTTATCCTGGTTTGTGTTCTCACACTGCACGGTGCCAGGATCAAAATGTGATTCTGTTTGTTTTGTCCGACTAAACCACTGTCACCGCCCCGGCTCCACGGCACATAGCAACGATCTTAACTCCTCTTTAATCAGACCACGTTCCGTTTTTAATCATTGTCTTCAATTTATTTGCTGGAAAGTTCTATTTTATAATTCTGTCCATAACTGCAAAGAAGAGTAACAATGACTCGGTGTTTGGGACAAAGCCGTTGTTGTTTGATACGTGTGGAGGAACAATGGACGTGGAGGGAATGATGAAATTCCTGCTGAATCAAGCTGGGAACGACTCCACGAGCTTTCTCCCTCCCATCACTTGGAGCGGTAGACTGATGGCTCCCCAGAGGCACCCGCCTGTACAGAGGAAGCACCACGTTGGAGTTAGAGAGAATATATATGACGTTATAAATAAAGTTTTAAAAAGCAAAACATCTATTTTAACTATGGAGGGTCTTACTGTGACTTTATCTGCTTTGCATAAAGTAAGACTTCTTTTCCTTTGTAAAGTTTACCAAATGGTGTGTTTTGCACTTTTTTTTTTCCGTTGGTGTTCTATTTGGTGGCTTGTGTTTCGGAGCACTGAATACTTTGTATCGTGTTTACTGTGCCAATTAAAAATGCCTGAAAAAATGAAGGGAGTATTTTTATTCTTACTCTCTAGGGATCTCAGACACAATAAAAGTAATTACCGAGAACACACTGTTGCCGTTTATACACAGATTAGGCCTGAGCTCTAAGCTTATTGATGTGAAATGAGGATTAAAATGACTTTATTACATTTGTGAGCTGATGTGTCAGATATAATCAGTTTAAATTGACGTGGAAGGAGAAAAGCTTAAAATTCAGGTTAAAACTAGTTTAACTTTCATAAAATTTAAAGTGTTCTCTGATTATTTAATTTCAGATCCAACTCTTCACACATTTGTGGATTTATTTGAAAGCCAAATGTGTTTCTACGTCCAATTTTTCAACACTGAAAGGGCAGATCTTGACATTTGCATTTATTTCTTGTCAGAATCACATTTATTAGTCAGAATATATTGTTTTTACTTTAGCAGCTGCTGTTGTAAATGTCACTGACTACAGCGTTCATGGTGACGGCCAGCAGGGGGCAGTAAAGCTCCATCTAAAGCACAAAGTTACCAAGACGGAAACAAGGAAGGAACCAAAAGCACGTGTTTTCCTCCCAAAGGGTGAGGAAGTGATTGTTTCAAAAGGTCAAATATAAAAAATCATTTGACAACAACCAAAGGTGAACAGGGATGATGTGATTCTGGAACCAGTTTTAACTCCTAAACAATGAAAACTAAACTATTTATGTATAATGTTATTAATAACCCAACTATAAAATATTCTATCATGTTATTATATCACAATATAATGGTGATAAAAAAATCAATTGTCCATTGTGATCTACACATCCTCCACCAGAGGGCAGCAGACATGAATATGGCCAGATTTAGATGAACGTACTAATGCTGGACGTTTTAAGGCCAGAAGTGGTTTGGTGTCAATAGTTTTAGGAGGAAGGGACGTACTTGTGTAGAGATTAAAATTTACCCGTCATAATTTCATGTGATATTTTATTCAGAATTAAAGGGATTCTATGCAGTTTTGTTTTGCTTTTAGCACCCCCTAGTGTCCAGTTATCCATCCATCCATCCATTTTCTCCCGCTTATCCGGAGTCGGGTCGCGGAGGCAGCAGCTTAAGGAGGGAAGCCCAGACCTCCCTCTCCCCAGCCACTTGGGCCAGCTCCTCCGGGGGAATCCCAAGGCGTTCCCAGGCCAGCCGAGAGACATAGTCTCTCCAGCGTGTCCTGGGTCTTCCTTTGGGTCTCCTCCTGGTTGGATGTGCCCAGAAAACCTCACCAGGGAGGCGTCCAGGAGGCATCCTAATCAGATGCCCGAGCCACCTCAACTGGCTCCTCTCGATGTGGAGGAGCAGCGGCTCTACTCCAAGCCCCTCTTGGATGACCGAGCTCCTCACCCTATCTCTAAGGGAGAGCCCAGACACCCTGCGACGGAAACTCATTTCGGCCGCTTGTATCCGCGATCTCGTTCTTTCGGTCACTACCCAAAGCTCGTGACCATAGGTGAGGGTAGGAACGTAGATCGACCAGTAAATCGAGAGCTTCGCCTTTCGGCTCAGCTCACTCTTCACCACGACAGACCGGTACAACGCCCCCATCACTGCAGACGCAGCACCAATCCGCCTATCGATCTCACACTCCACCCAGTGTCCAGTTAGTAAAAACGAAAGTAAAACTCTCCTCACTGTGCGTTCGTCTTTTTAACACCTTAATCTAACTGCTGAAATGTCTCTTCAGCCTTCATTAGTGTCTACAGGAGCGGTTCATCACTAAATCAAACAAATCAGATGTTCAGGATCTAAAACATGCAGGAAACATGCTGGAAGCAGACTGCAGCACCAGGCATGTCAGCTCAATTTATTCTAAGTCCAACAGAACAGACCGGCACTCTGAAGTTGCAAGTGTGCATTCTGGCCACAGAGGGCGGTGGGGGGCTGAGTGACGTTTCATTAACCCTGTAAAGGGTCATTTTAGCACAAACTGGCTCAAGAACATGATTTAGAATATGAAAAAGTTGCATACCGTAAATCCTCTAATACAGGCCCGGGCCTTTATTTACTCAAGCGCATCCTGGTTCAGGCCTTTATTGGAAGGAGGCCAGAATTAGAGGCAGGCCTATATTTCAATTTGAGCAAAATAAACTACCAGTAGAATGAATAAAAACAAGATTTTGTGTCTATTTGAGCGGTGACTGAAGTCTCACGTGCAAATCAAAAGTGATGATTGGTGGGTTTCACTCACGTGACCCTGCCCTGGCGCTGAACTCAAACAGTGGACAGGAAGTGTTTTGCTCTACTATAAAACACAGCGTGACGGATGAAAGTGAGTGTTCTAAACGTGCTGGCACAGACGTGATATCTTCCTTTAGGTTATGACTCATTTCATTTTAAAAGTCGGACTTATAACTAACGTTTTATGCCTTTTTAAATCCACATTTCTGGTACATTTGTTTGATTTTATATTTTTATTAAGGTACCGGTATTAATGCCACGTTACAACACTGAGCTAACTGCTAAAAACATTAGCACTCTGAAAGCTATTTGCGGTGAGGACACGTGAAAACAGTATCAAACTGTTTACCTGCTGTTTTTGTAGCTGCGTTTCTAAATTACTGTGAGGTTATGGGGCCTGTGTTCATAAATCCTGCCAGTAGGTGGCAGTGTGACTCTTTGGAATATGTGTTGCTTGGATGTGTCTGTTCTCCGCCTGAGTAAAAACGAAAGTAAAAAACTGTTCCCTGAAGTAGTTGCCTGCTAGTCTGTTTTTGCTCACCTTCGATACAACAAACAATAAAACGCCATAAAAACCTTTAGTAAGCCCTGTGATGAAGTGATCACTGCAAACTAGCATTATCCGTTCTGTTTCTGCTCATCTTGCAGCCGGAGATTATGATCCACTAGTCCGCCGTTACCGTAAAACGTGGAATGCGTGCGCCTCAAAAAATCGAGTGAGGGCTCACTTTACCGTCGAACTCCGGACAAAAACCACACGTTTCTAATAGTAGCCCCGGCCACTATTAGAGACCGGCCTTTATTTACCCCCGCTGACAGCGAGACCGGCTAATATAGGAGACCCGGCCGGTAATGGAGTACAGGCCAATATTAGAGGATTTACGGTATATGGCTTTAAATTCAAAAACAAACACGCAAAATGTGACTAAAATACTGTTTTTACAAGCCATGATTAAAGAAAGATGTTTCCAAATTCTGTTTAACTCAGACGGCCATGTTGGCCTGCACCCCCCCGACCCAGCCCACCCCTTCATGAGTGAGTCCTGCGGGGCACCAGGATCTCCCCTCCCGCAGGATTCGGAGCAATCTCAGCTTTGCTCTCCTAATTGGTTTATTTGGCAGGAACAGCCTGCTCATCAGTTTACATTACAGCGCTGGCCTAAATAGCTTTTCATCAGTACACAGCCCAACATGATGAAGAGGTGCAGTTAAGCTTCATCAAAACAGCTCCAAACTTTGTGGAGCCATTTGCAGACCCGCGTCATTTTTCTAAAGGAGAGACACAAATGGGACAAACAGACAAGCTAGAGGATTGTGCAGCATCTAATGTTAAGTGGGCTTCGTTAGACTTGAATCGTGCATCTTGAGCAATGCTGAAGATCAGAAAGGGCCTGATAGATTTAAATGTCTGGATGGAGTGCAGTCAAAGCTGAGTGGTGAGCTCACAGTTTCCTCTCCATGAGCACGAAGGGCAGCAGAGAGGCTAAAGACCTCAGGTATTCACGCTAAAGAGGTCTGCAGAGACCCGACCGCCTGCAGTTAGAGGAAGGAACTGGGTCTGAGACAACACATCTATTTCCACTTACAGCTCAGAGAGGCAGGAACTGGCCTGTCAGCCCCCAGTAACAGCAAACTGCATAAAAACACACCTAAACCAGGGCGTGAGGGCAAGAAGTGTTAAAGACACAAAATGAAGTGATGCAATCTGACTGAGACAAAAAAAACAGAAACACATTTAGCTGTAAAATGATGCCAAATGACACACAACTAAATTTGAGTTATTTTGAATGGTCAATAATGATCAATTAAACTCAGTTTATTTATATGAGCAGCAGTAGCTCAGGAGGTAGAGCGGGGGGGTCCTGTTGGAAGGTTGAGTTCAGTTCATTAAGGCAATTAGTAAAGAGTTTCCTATGTAAGGAACCCAGCAGATTGCATCGAGTCACTGACTTGTGTCAGAGACTTTAAAACAATCCTCATACTAAGCAAGCATGCAGCGACAGTGGAGAGGAAAACTTCATTTTAACAGGAAGAAACCTCCAGAGGATCCTGGTTCAGTATGAGCAGCCATCCACCACGACTCACTGGGGATTGAGAAGATGGAGCAGACACACACACACACACACACACACACACACACACATACACACACGCATGCATGCACACACACACACACACACACACAAGAACGCACGCATGCATGCACACACACACAAGAACGCACACACATGCGCACACACAAGCACATACACCAGCCATGATTTAAGCTGCCTGTTAAAGAAGAGATAGGGGGAATTTTTTCTGATGGCGACTGGCCACGTATTCCAGCTCCTACATCCTTTCATTAAACATTCTGTGAAAATGAGGATTTTCTTTTTTGCTTTTTAAAACAACACTAAAGACATTTTATCATTTAAGCTATTGCTTTCAAACTGGTTTCAGTGATTCATGAGGCAGAAACTGGACCCAATTCACACTGGACATCACTCTGCTGACCAGAAACTGCACGTAACAGTTTTGTGGTTCAGGTAGGAACACTAGTGGGAGGTCACTACCTGCTTCATGGTAATAGCTTTACTTTGCCGATATAAAGGCTATAGACGTTTCAGTTTGCCGATAGTCAATAAAAAGCACAAGAAGCTTTATTGTTTTAATGTTTAATGGAGTCCAGTATGATTCCTATGGTGTTTAAAATGGGTGACTAGCTCCAACTCCTCTCCCTCCATAAAGGATCTGTTCGATGACGGCTGTTTGCTGCTATACCACACTTCACAGACTTCATAGGGAACATCCTGCAATGATGATGAAATCTGATGCAAACCATAAAAAGAATCAAAATCTAAGGAAGCTGGCAAGAATTTTACTGCAAAATTGTAAAACTTCATCAATGAAACACAGAATCACAAATGAGATGTAAAACATGTAAACGGTAGTGTGAGGTTAGTTACGTCACACATCATGATAAAGGTAGACGCGCTGGTGAACCCTCCTCCCACTCTAATGTCCTCTCCTGCAGCTTGGTGTGTGAGTTTGCTTTGCTGGCTTCGACTCTGGGCTGGGCAGGGTTCACCGTTCCTGTGTGACCTGGAGCAGGAACAGCCCCGGCTACCTGATGGAGAAAGCACACCTCTGGACACCAGCCCAGTCTGCCCCGGCGGGGGCCGGCTGGCTGGTGGAGGTCTGTGAAACACATCAAGGCCGTCTCTCTGTGCCCTGCTGGAAGTCTACATGAACTTCTTGAACTTTACATCATTCAGGCTTTGTCAAATCAAGCCTGAATCAAGTCGTCAGTTCTCAGGTTTTAACAGATTTCAGCTGCTGGTCTGGTAAAAATCCTCGACTTTTGATTTCTTCAGTTCAAACAAATGTTGAGTTATTAAACAAGGCCAGTGACCGACTCCACCAAGCTGGATCACCTGGACAGAAGCAGGACTTTGTGTCAGAGTTAAACTGGTCTGGACCACCCACTAACAGCTCTTAATTCAAGGGAACAAACAAGCCTCTTCATGGGGTTTTCCCCCTAAATATTAGGCGCAGATGTTATTTGCCAGTGTGAAAATGTGTTTCTGAGAAACCGACAGAGATGAGAAAAGTCTGGAAAAAGAAAGACAAACTATGTTTGAACAATTAATGCCTGGATCTGGAGTTTCGGGTGGAACTGATGAAAAAGGAGAAACACCTGTTGGAGAAAACCAGCCACACGTGAGTTCTTGATCAGATCATGACTGATGGAGTTGGGTGGACCAGGGCACCCTTGATGTGTTTACGCAGGCCTGAAGGCGTGTCGGCAGATGCTTTTCACTTTCTCTGCTCCTCTCTCGGCTCTTTAATTACGTCCTTCTAATTAGAGACGATGGCGTGCAAACTAGGTCAAAGAGCACAAAACCGTCCGCCAGAGAAATCACTCCCCCTCTCTCCTCGCTCTTCCTCTGTCCTTTCTCCCCAGGCGTCAGCATTAGGTTGGATCCCGTTTACGCCTTGGTGCAGGAGTGGGAAGGAGGCGGAGCTGAGGGCAACGTTCAGCTCTAAAAACATCACCAGGAGGTGGATCTCAAACTGCTCCATGTGTGTTTCTGGTTTTGGTCGTATCTGTATCAGAAAACCGTTGATGTCAGCGTTTCCCCAAAATGTGTTTGAATACAATTCAAATTTTTAAAAACTTTATTAATCCCAGAGGGAAACAGGTGCAAATATTCTGTTTGTCTGGAAATCTGGACAAATCATAGCAGCAAATGATTTTGCCTGAACAGTTTTAGGTCCAGCCAATCGCAGCGCTCTATGTTTGAAGAGAGACGTCGGGTGGGCTTAGAATCAGAGCTGCGACGAAGAGAAACTTCAAAGATGGTGTCGGCTCAAGAATGGCACTCGTTTAAAACAGCTTTGACACCAAATCTGGATGATTTAGACTTGGGCTTTTCTTTGAGACGTGAGCAGATAGAGGTACTTAAAGGAGCAACGTGTAATAATTCTACAGTGAAATAATCATAAAACAGTCTAATGTCTCAATCATGGTGGAAGGAAGGTTACACTGAAACAGATCATTCTGGGTTGTCTGTTTTTCTCCTTTCAAAACAACTAAAGAGGGACGTAGTTACTGTTTACACTCTGTGGGCTCATGAGGTTGCTGAGTCTGCGCCAAGCTAACGCTGCAGCACCAGTATTTGTAATTCAACACCAGCAGGCAAAAAGCTCCAGAGTTGTTCAAAGAACCAAAACCAGTAAACAGGAGCGACCTAGAAGTTATTTCTTGTACCCCTAAGAAGCCACGCCCTCTTTTTGTTTTACTCTGATATTGGGTGAAGCAGGCTAGATGCTAACTTTGAGCTAACAATGCTAACGGTGAATTATAAGCAAATAGTCGTCTTTAAAAATATCTCAGGCTACTTTTTCAATTACGTACAACTCGGTTCCACAGTGAAATGTGTGTGTGACGTGAATAATGAGTCAATAATGGCGTTTTATTTCTTTTAATGAGTCGTTCAGAACTATAACAGCAAGCTAACAGCAAGACAGCAAACAACTACACTTCCTCTAATGCTGGAGACATATTACCGTAATGAGTGTAGTAAGTGCTCCCTAATGTAAAACATCCAAGAGTGCTAACACCAGATGTAACAATTTATTTATCTTTTTATCAACTTACTGTAATTGGCTCGTCTTTGCTTGTCATCTAGAATCTTCTGGTGCTGATCCGTAACTGGCAACAGCCATGAAACTCACAGAGTGGCAGAAAGTTACATTTTACTTAGAATAATAGGCTGCAGTACCCAAATGTGACCACAGGATGTCATTCTTACTTTATTCTTACATATTACACCTTTAAGTCCTTTTTTTCATAAAATCATGTATTCGCTGTCCTGTTGACAAATTTTTGTAGTGATGAATTTGTCACGTTGTTCGTTGCTCTGATTGGTCCTGGTACTGTCCAATAGCATGCAGAGACAGTTTGAAAGACAACCGTAGATTCCGCTCCACGACTGAGCTCTGTCTATGGGTCGTGTACAGACTATACATCTACACATATGGGATGACTTGCCAGGCTAGTGTTTGTGGTTTAGGAGAAGGAATTTGCTCAGAATGAGGTCAACAGTGTGCTGGTCGTCACCATCATCATGTGTTAAACAGCAAAACAATGAAATTCCTGAGCTGACCTCTCCACCCTCAGTTGTAATTTGGCTTCAGCAGCAGCGGCTTCAGGCCACGCGGTTAAATCGCAGAGAGACATTGTTACCCAAGGCTTGCACAGTGCCATCACCTCTTAAATCTCACACACACGCGCACACACACACACACACACTCCCCACTACTGGAAATGAGCATTAGTCAGTATTCACAGGGAACGCTGCAGCAGAACGCCTCCACCGCTGGACAAAGGAACGTCTGTTGCTCCAGCCACTCTTTGTAATCTTTAGACATTTTCACCAGACCTTTTTTTTTCTGCAGCCGTGGAAAACAGTCAGACCGACTCTGACTCTGAGCAGCTCTTACCACAGAGAGCTCATCTTACAACCAGACATGGTAAAACTGTCAGACCCTCAAAAAATAAATGAAAATAAATAAAACTCCTAAAAACAAGCGAGGAACTTATGAGTTCAGAGATGAAGCTCGTACGCAGAAAGAAATGAGAATGAAAGTAGCTCACGAAGCTCCTGGGGTGGAAAAATGGCCTACATTTTTCGTTCTATGGGGAAAAACATCAGTAAAATAAAAACATGTTAGTATTTTATAGTTTTACAGTTATAGTTGTGAGGGTGAGTCAGCGCTATATAATAAATCCTAAACCTGGATGGAAGTCCAGCTTCTGAGGGAGTCTCTGTCTCCTGCTGAGTGATGCTCCTCACCCTGAACGAGCCAGTCTCTGTTACCAGGTAACCCCCACTGGATGGTAGACCTATTTTCTACTGTTAGTCCAATTTGACATTTTTAAAGAGAGAAGTAGCTGAAGGGTTTGATGTGTAATATGTGCCTGGCATATAAAAGTTGGCTCATTAAAAGACTGAAAACCAGTATTGATATTTCCTGATATTACATTTTAATGCTGATATCGGGCCGATATTGATGGCAGATCGATAATATCAAACATCCCTAATTATAATCCATGCATGTGTGATGATTCAGGAACAGACTCAAAGTGCTGATTCAGACTGAGGGAATGAACATTTTTATTTGAAAGGATGTAAAATGCTCTACAGGAGTACGGAGCCTTTAATGAACATGTTTAGCAGATGTCTGAGAGATGAACAGAGAAGCAGTCGACAATAAGGCAGAGACTGAGGAGAGCGTTTAGTGTCGTGCACAGGTGAGACAATCAGGTATGACTCAGGTGGGCTGAAGGAGGCCTCATTTACACCGACCGCGGATCGTGTGCAGAACGTCTGCAGAAATTTGCTTCTGTGAGAGCACCAAGTCTTAAGGGTTCACGTGAGTTCACGTTAGAAATTTGATACAATATGTTTAAAGACACACTAACAGGAGCTATCCCTGTCATTAATAATAAAAAACCTGCAAAATAACAACTTTTATTTTGAAATATACCGTATGCACCTCGCTGAACCACGTCTCACTTCCTGTCATGTAATTTCTTTAACTTCATGAAAATCTGCACATGGTTCTGGAAACAATGTGGGAACTTTCACATCCGGATCCGCACCACAGCCAGGTGTGAATGCTCTGATTGGACTCAATGACTTTTGGGGTGTGCCGTAGCCGTACGGATTCTGGACCGCACCTGTTCTGCACTCAGTGTAAATGAGAAGTGATCCGGTCTTTCCACTGGATGTGTGAGCGGCGTGTAACGGAATAGACAAGTTTTACGCGTGAGTGAAAAAGCGTTGCACCTCAGCTATGGAGGTTTTACAGGACATAAGGTACTTTTTTCACTTTAGATGCACTTGAGTGTATCTGATTAATATTAGTCTTATTCTTAATTAATCGTAAATCGAGACGTTCAATAATATTGAGCTCCCGTAGTGTTTCCAGTAAAAAAATAATGTCGGCCACAAACCACTTCTGTTTACCGCCTGCCATGTTTTCAACTTGTCCTGAGCGTCTGCAAAGGCGGAAAGACGTCACGCTGAAGTTGCACATCTTGCAGTCTTGTTTGGTTAGCCAGGGCTCTCTAAACAGGTTGCAAATTGTGCAAAACGCTGCTGCCAGATTTTTGGAGGGCAAGCGGAAATATGATCACATCACCCCAATCCTGGTAGCCTTACACTGGCTGCCCGTTGCCTTTCGAATTCATTTTAAGGTCCTTTTATTGGTTTTTAAAACATTGAATGGACTGACGCCATCTTATCTGACAACGCTGTTGCAGCCACGCCCCAGCTAGGGTGCTCTGCTCAGAGGGCCTCCTATTGCTTTCAGTCCCACGATCACGTTTGAAGACGCGTGGGGACAGGGCTTTAGCGGTTGCAGGCCCACAGCTCTGGAACGAGCTTCCCCTCTGCATAAGGGCTTTTAAACAAGGCTGAAAACCTACCTTTATAACCTGGCATTTTCCTCTTAGTTAGTTTTATTGTGCTTTTATCTCTGTTTTATGCTACTTTTTTGTGTTTTTAGTGATGTTTTATTATTTTACATGCTTGTTTTTATCCTTTTACTGTTACTGTAAAGCTCCTTGATGGCATAGATCATGTTTGTAAGGCGCAGTGGGCATTATTTTACTCCAACAATCCAAATGGGTGTGTACATGCACGTCAATCGGAATGATGATCGGACACAACCACCTCTCTCTGGCCGTATCGGATCAGAATATTCTGATTGACATGTTTACATGAAGAAGTTTTGATCTGATAGGGCGTTCATTCTGATTACTTGTGCCCATGTCAACGTAGCTAGTTTTAGGTTCCAGCCAAAATGGTCAAAACATGTAGGAACAAATGAAAACGCTCTGCAGTGATAATACAAAGGCTCTAGAGTTAACCACATTCACTTTCAGATGTGACTGTGCACATTTAGGTTCAATTGTAACAGAAAAAGCTGGAAGTCTTTTTTTCCAGGTGAGTTTTCTCCTTACAGCTGGTGTGTGAGGCCAGCGTTCCAGTCCAGCTGTGGTGTAACAAAGGTCTGGCAGCTGGAGTCATCCTCCGTTTTACAGTCCCCAAGAGCTCTCACACAGGCCTCACGCTGTCCACAATGAGTTTACATAGCCCGTTCCCTCCCCGCAATTTATTTGCGCTGCGGTTGTCTAGCAACAGAAACAACACTCATTAGCTGTTCCTCCTTTACTCTGCTGATTGTTAAACCCCAGAACAAAACCACAGCTGCTGAGGACTGATACGGTCGGGATGTTCAGGTACCGCTGGTGATCCAGGGCTTTAACGTGGACCAAAGTGGAAAACAAAATCATGGTTGGACACACTTTTTCCAGCGGATGCAAGTTCTTACTGATGAAAACCCTGCAGGGGAGTTTATGACAAGCAGAGGCCGTGACTCAGAAAAACCTCTCAGACAATCAGAGGGAGATAGACTCGATCTGTTCCCTCGCTATGTTGTCTGGGAACTTATCTTCCGCCTCGCGCTCCCTGGTCTGTGTGCTGAACGCTTTCTGGAGAGAAGTAGGGGGATAAAAGCCCCATGCCTCCGGTCTGCCATTACGTCATCCCAGCACACATCTGGAAACACTGGAGCCAAACTGTGTGTGTGTGTGTGTGTGTGTGTGTGTGTGTGTGTGTGTGTGTGTGTGTGTGTGTGTGTGTGTGTGTGTGTGTGTGTGTGTGTGTGTGTGAGGATGGGAAACTGCAGAAGGAGGATATAGGGGAGGGGGAGTGGTGACACATCAGCAGCAGAGAGAGAGAGAGAGTGAGGAAAATACTGGGGAGGAAAAATCTGATAAACAAAAGCTATGATGAGATGAAAAACACATTATTTTGATGAACCACCGCCCATGTAAACAAACCCAAAGCTAAACTCTTTTCATGTAGAGAAAAATGTATTTTTAGGTCAGTTTGGTTGTTATTTGCAGCATTAAACTGTAATAAAACGCTAAAATGAAGTAAAACGGGCTACTTCTGTTTAAAAACCTTTCTTTAATTAGAAGAAAATGTGCTATTTTTATGTTTGTGCATTTGTTTTTAAAGTTCGCCTTTTATCATCTAGGAACTGAGTGAAAAAGTGAGAAACCAGAGCAGATTTGGCCCCTTCGTCATGCTGTTTCCATTCTAGCCACTAGAGGGAGACAGATCCCCTGCAGTACGTTCAGTGATCTGAGAGAATATGATAGATTACCTGTGAAATAATCAAACTGAAGCCTGTAATTATGGATGCAAATCTGCAAAAGAAGAAGCTAATTCATGTTGACTTCCAGCTCTTTCTGCTCTCTGGTATATTTATAAAAACGATGTTTTATTGTGTTAGATGAAGTCAGGTTCTGAGTTTGTCCTCGTCTTACATGACGGAAGTAAAATGTGCAAAGAAAGAAGCGGATTAGTGAGCTGCTGAAGGTAAAGCTGTTAGCCAGATGTTTGCTCCAACTCTTGCAAACAAAAGTTGTTCATAAACTCTTGTTTAGTTATTTATGAGCTTCCACATTTCCTTCAGGAAAACTTCCCACTCTTTGTTGAACTTCCATTCGATCTACACTTTTTCCGCTACTTTTCTGTGACGTTTCGCCTTCATGACTGACAGGAGATGGTTTATAGTTGAGTAGAAATGGTGGAGGTTTGTCCAAAAGTTATGCAACAGGCTGTGGGGAGGGAGGGATATACCCTCCAGAGTCCTTGTGAAGTGGAAAAATAGGAAGACTATGAATCCTTCTAAAGTTGATTGACCCACTGGTGCACACACAGGAGTCTGTCCTCTCCAGCAGGGCCTGTGGAGCACAACGGACCACGGCGCTCCAGAACCCCGGTCCATAAACTCTGCTGCGTTAGGATACAACTCCACCACAACCACAGACTCCACTCTTTCAAGTCCGTCTGTCATGAATCCCTCCTCCTCTTCTTCTCATGTCCCCTCCCTCCTGCGTGTCTTCTCTTTTTCCGGGGGGGTACCCTCAAGAGATCACAGCTTTAACCTATGACGAACTTGTCTACAGCCATCAGCAGCGGTACTTCAACCTTTGATGATCCCATTCTTTTCCATGAGCATCATCTGCCCCACATGGCCGTGAATCTCTCCTGGGGAGAGTATGTATGTGTGTGTGTTAGAGGGGGGGTAACGGTGGTGAACCAGCCATGTCCCACCCCCGGCTGTCAGAACAAGGCCTCCACCCCCACGGGTTAGTCTTTCTTCAGTCTGGAGACGTGGAAAATGATCTGACTCACAGGGTGATAAATTCCTTTCCTATGTTGAAGGATTCCCCAAGGAAACCATTATTGGTAAGCGTTAGCTCGAGCTGCCAGCTGAATAATCAACACTCTAGGAACATCTTAGCACTTTTACCACCAGACAGAACCTGGTAGTTTCTCAGAGACAAAAGGGCAAAATGTGGAATCTTCTTTTTCCATGAATTTTCCAACATTTTTCCTAAATGTAAACCCTGATTCAGTGTCTCAGGATTGTATCAGGATGCTTACTCATGTCAAGCTGAGACACTTTTGTTGCTTAGCTTGAACCACTGGTACCAACTCAGTGGTACCAAATCCTTCATGTAGGGCGACGGTGGCAGAGGAGTTAAAGTAACACAGATCAGTTTCCTGCTCCGCCGCCCTACTGGTTGAAAGTGGAATTACAACGGTTATAAACAACCCTGCTGCAGCCTGCTGTAGGTAGCGCTAACAACGAGCTAACACTAACAACGAGCTAACATTAACATGAGCCGACTAATACTAAAATAAACCACATTCACACTGTTGGGAAAAAATATTATTACCTACAAGTCCAGTAGCAACAAAGCCAGGTCACCATCAGCCTGTGATTTTGTAGCCTCCTTTATCTTCCTCACACTAGTAGGCCGAGTCTATGTTTACTTCGGTTTTAGCTCTGTGCTTCACCTCCACAGACATTACTCTCTTACTTTTACTTCCAGGCTCCACCATAATGCCAACAGAAAATGCAAACTTCTGCTTTTTCTTCTTCTTGTGCTTTTTATTGCCGATTGGTGAACTGAAAATGCTAACTGCTAGCATTACAGTCATAAAGAAGGTATAAGAGCACCCCCTGGAACACCTACCCGCTCCCCAAAACTGTTAAGTGCAGTATCTGGTCAGCAGAGGGCTGCGGAGTGGTGTCAAATATGAAACTGGTCAAGTTTCTAACTCAACAATCACTGAGATCAATGTTAAAGCTCTAGCTTAAAGTTTAAAAAAACTTTTTAGTGTTACTTTAAGTGCCTGCTATGTAAGGGTTGCAGGTTCGAGCCCCCTCTGTCACAGCAGTTGTGTTCTTGGGCAACCCTCCTAGCCTGCTGGTAGTAACTGGAGGCGCCTCACCTCCGTCAGTGCGCCCCAGTGCAGCTGTGACTACATTGTAGCTCATCACCACCAGTGAGTGAATGTGTGTGTGCGTGGGTGAATGGCTGGTTGTGTTGTAAAGCGCCTTGGGGGGTTGTAGAACCCTAGAAGGTGCAATATGAAATACAGGCCATTTAACATGCTGCACATGATGGGTCCACGCCCAACCAAAAGGACACAACTCCAATAATGACCGAGTTATAGACGCTTTTATAAACAGCTGTGAGTTTATAAATCTTTTCTGAAAATATCAGCAAAGATGGAAGAAGTCAAATCTTTCCCAGCTGCAGTCTTGAGTCAGACTTCATCTATCCTCAGACCGTTATGGCAAGTACACCAAGCAAGCTGTTTTTAATCAAACAACACAAGCTGTACCTTGACTTTGCCATTTCCTGCTGTTTTCCCCAAGAAGTCTCCAAAGACTTGTGAGATTATCCAGTCAGGTTTGGCTGAAGCGGAGCCCTAAATCATAGAGGAGGAAGTCTGAATATTAGATCATTAGACATGCAGTTGTTGTGCTTCTTCATTGTAATTGAAAAATAACAGTTGGTGTCAAGACAGAAGATAGTTGTATGAATCCAAAAAGATAGGAGGATTGCACATTTGCTGGTGGCTGTTTGGTTGGTTAGGTTGGTAAAAAAAATCCATAGATGTATTCAAATACCTTGCAAAATCATTGATGCAGTGGTCATTTCAATATTTTAAACCTATAAAAGTGTGTTCAGGCAGCTGTGTGGTGTCATAAATTTATGGTAAAACAATTATTTTAAATAAATGTTTAATCAGCAGAAAACTAGCTAGTCGGTTGACCAACTCTACTCAAACTTTGCACTAAAAGCTTCTTTTGTCCACAGAAACAGTCAAGCTTTCCCTTTAATCATCTTGTTCAGACAGCTGCTCCCTGAGGTCACGGCGATATATTTTTCTTTTCTCCCGCTAGGCTGCTACTGTCTCAGAGAAGCTTCTACAAACGGACCCAGAGTCAGCAGTTAGTCAGCACAAAGCCGGGATTGTCGTAGTGTCAGTGATTTTCTTTTTTCTTTGGAGGAAAGCCGTTTCAGTATGTTCAAAAACAAAAATCTACCTGAATCCATCCTAGATTCCATACAGAGACCCAAATATGGACGTGTTCTTTCTCAGACTGGGAGCAACATTTCATGTAGACGGCCAAAACAAAACCTTTGAAAATGATAATTTATAAGCTCCACTTCAAAGAGTTCAGACATGATCAACCTCCAACATGGCAGATTTTACATAGGGGGGAGGGGCGGGGGTGACCTCCTCATTAAAGTATATGAAAATCCCCTTCATGTATGATGGAGTCAACATAATATCTAATAAAACACTTAAAAATGATCTGTTTTTGCATATTTTCTCATAAGAAAATGAAATAAAAATTTTTAGGCTTTAAAACAAATAATCCAAAAATAAAATACAGAAATAAATAAGTACAGAAGATCAAATCAAGCTTAAGTGTATTTTATGGACAGAAAGGAAGGGGGGCAAAGCTCAACAGTGAGGGGGTAGTTGCCCCCCTGTAGATCCACCCCTGACCTCTGCTAGCTGCTCCTTGGTTCAGGGTGGATAGTGATAATTAGCCGAAACCTCTGGTGAACTCAGGGTATACTACTTAGGATGGGATCGTACGTTTTGCTATAAAAACAAGCTGTTATTTTTTCTAAGGAATAATATTTAATATTTCAACAGCACTAGATGGTGGTTTTAGCCACCTTCACCCTGCTTTTGTTTTATATTTATTATTGTCTTAAAGTAGCTCTCCGGAGTATTTCTTTCTTCTGATGGCACCATCTAGTGGTTGACAAGCGTATCGCACCAATAGTCGGTGGACTCGATAATTTAAGATGGCGACTGAACGTTTCTTGTTTATGAATGTGCTTCTGTAGTCGACAAACAGAGCTAAAACACGTTGTTTACAAGTATTATTCTCATGTCATGTTGTGGTTTCCTATATTTATATTTTAAAGACTTACTTGTCCGAGAAAAGTTCATCAATTCTGCATCAGCCGAGGTACTTCCTTAAATTTGAAGCACGTAAGCGGTAGTCTAATGCTATTGGTTAGTTTTACTCGGCGCTCAGTTTCCTATTGCACAGATTTTATGGGCAGGGGGCGGGCTTAGCAAAAAAAAAAAAAAGGCGTGTCACTTATATTATATCACACTACATGATGAGACAATCACTTTTACGGATTTCTAAAAAATCATACATAATTCCTGAAAGGGGAAAACTCCAGGTTGCTGCTTTAAAGGGCCCATTCATTGAGAAACCGTGTAATACTTGTTTTTTAAATACGATCGGCCACTTTGATGGGCCTTTTCCACCAGTACCTACTCACCACAGCCTGACTCATCTCAGCACGGTTTCAAGCTGTTTCCATCAGTAACCAGTCTGTAACTGCCGCCCCTTTGTAGTAGCTGCTTGGACGTAGTTCCAACCATATCGACCTGGCCCAAAAACGCTACGTCAGAGACTTTGGATAGGGGGTGGAGTCACTGGTTGCTCCAGAGTTTTCCACCTTGCTGCCTTTTCTGAGTCTCTACTTCTTTTCAGAGTGTGATAAAAAGTCACCAGCTATGCAGAATGTTCAACATCACTACCATGTCCACCATTGTTGAATGGAGTTTTTGTGTGACTACTTTTGTGTCGGAGGTTGCAGTCTCTTCTACGTCACATTTGCATTCTTGACCTCGTCCACCTCGGACTGTGACCTACGGGAAAGCTATTATTGTTTTTTTGGCAGGAGAGAGCAGAGCGCATCTCGGCTAGTAGAAGCTAACCATTAGCATTAGCAACTCCACAACATGGCGGAACACATTTGGTCTTGTTTTCTTTGTGGAGATAAAACATCAACGTTACAGTTTTTTAAACCACGAAAGAACATCAGAGGCAGAGGAAGAGTCGTGTTTCTCTTAGCCAATCAGAGGTGAGGCATTCGAATATTCGACAAACTTCGACCCCCTGAAACACCAGATCTTTTTCTTCCACAAAAAACTACTTAGCCTATAAGGCACTCATTCATACTGGAGACCATGTTAAAAAACCAACTTTAGCATCAACCTCCGATATCCAAATCCACCCTTAGCCCATACAACTCCCACCTTCCTCTCTTATTCCCTGTCTTTGATATATTTTTAGTTACAGCACCACATAGAGGCCGGGCATGGTTACTACAATGTTTGTGTTGTTCTGATGTGAAAAAAGACATTTTAAAAGGATATTTTTAGACGTAAAAAAGATAAATAAAGAGTTTATGGGCAAACGAAACATTAGTTTTCTGCAAAGACTCAACACAGCTGCTGTAAGCAGAATGAAGCAATAAGGAAACACTGGAATGAAGTTCACCTTGTGCAAAGACGAAGGTAGAAAGTTCACTGTAATGGAGGCCAGATCATATAGTGACTGTTTTTATCCCTTCCTATTACCTTCCTTGTGCTTGGCGCAGGAAATCAGATGGCAGTCATTATCAGTCAACACACACATGAAGGGAACAGAATCGTGTAGGCAGCCAAAGTTTTATAAAATTACCCCTCTCTCCTGTTTCAGGAACTTTTGTTTTTCTTTTCTATGCAGACTCCCCCGCAGGTCTCTGGGACCTCTGGGCTGGAAGACATCTGACCCGGTGTTTTGGGCCTCTCCAGCAGCACCTCTTTTTTTGGTCCAGCCTGGATTTCATTTCTTTCAAAAACAAACAAAAGCACAATATAGCTACTCTTAACAGAGAAGTAGCGTTTTACTTATGTGTTTGTTTTTTATTTTGTAGTCCTACAATCACAGCTTACTAGTGTTTCCTTAAACAGTTTTGGTCTTCTGTGAAATGTGTGTGTTATTACAGCAAATGATGAAGTGTGTGTTTGTTTGACAGCTCCCGAGTGCAGATTAGAAAGATGCTGCAGCGTGCTAGATAAAAGGCAGAGAAAGGAACTCAAAACTTTCTCATTACCTGCTGATTTGGATAAATGCTCGTCATTTCCCACCACACACACACCCACACACACACACCTAACAATCCCCTTTTCACTTACACCAGCCCATCACCATCCACGACCGCCAGTAAAAACAAATGAGCTAGCGCTGCTTGCTACACTTCTCCCAGATTCAGGCCACGTGCACAAGAAACAATTCAGGTTAGCTCAGATATTGATCTGGAACACAACCACAGCTCAGTTTCTGTGTTCTTTGACCCACAAGAGCACACAACTCCATTCAGATTTAACGCTTCATCCTCCTTGGATGCTCTTCTGGTGGTCAACCCTAACCCTAACCGTCCTCAGAAGTATTCAGCTGTTCTTGGCCGTTATTTAGAGTTTGTGTTCTTGTTTAAGAGACATGAAAAAATGTTTTAAGCTAATCTGTTTGCCAAATTTGCTATAGCAGCTTTAATTTTTCACAAGGTTTTACTGCTGATGTCATTTCCTACTGAGTTACAACCAATCAGCATGAGTTAACCACAAATCCTGCTCAGCGACTCTACCGGACCAGTCTAAGTACACACCCCTGTTGAGTTACTCCGCTGATTCCTGAAAAAGGCCTGGGAAATGGTCCATTTGGTCACATACCGCGAAGTTCCGGTAACATTACCCTAAAGACCCATTAGCGGAAACATGCTCAATTGTGATGTCACAATCGGGGAAATTAGCACAGAAACACTCAGGGGTTAGGAGTTCGTCCCAATCTTCATCAGTAGTTGTGTCTTTGGGCAAAACACTTTCTGTCAACGTTGGAGGAGCAGCGGCTCTAATCTAAGCCCCTCCCAGATATTGAAGCTCTTCAAAGCAGCCAATCAGGGGATGGCTGGGCGTGGCCAGCACCAGCTCATTTGCATTAAAGTGACAGAGACCTGAAACGGCTCATTCTGGAAGGTACTGAGACTGTTGAGAATGAAACCGCTGAAATTGCTTCATGTGAGAAAGATTTTGAGCAATGAATGTAATGAACACGTTTTGTATAGACCATAGAACTATTATAACTTTGAAAAAAAAAGTTATATGTCCCCTTTAAGTTCTTCTGAAATGATGAGGTAAGTTGCAAGCATAATTATCACCACCACCTGCAAAGCTTAGCACTTATGGTGCATTCAGGGGTCAAATCCTGCAGGAATTGTGCAAGGCTGCAAAACATTATTTAATAAAATAGAATGGACCCTCATCAAGAGCAGATGACCGCATCTTCCTCCAACCTTCTGATTAAATATTAAATTCTAAATCTTTAAGCTGCAATCAGGATTGACACGTCTGGGTGTTACGTTAAGAATATTCTGCTGGACGTGACTCCTGGATGCACCACGCTACAGCCCTGTTGCACTTCCTATTTTGGGGTGTTTCCTAAAACATGTTTTCTGCGACGTTTCTCTATTTACTGCTTTGTTTCGTTCTGCTTATGAAGCTGTTGTTCCTCACAGAGGAGAGGCACACCCCCTCAACGTTTGAGGTGAAAAGCTGTTCTGATTTCATCTGCATAACATCTGTTAGATCACCTTTCATCCAGATTACTCAAGTCTATGCTCAGCCATTACTGGTGTGTGTGTGTGTGTGTGTGTGGGGGGGGGGGGGGGGGGGGGGGGGGGGGGGGGGGGGGGGGGGGGGTAAACCCACAATGAGGGAAATTACTTTGAAATCAGGCTGTGACTCATTCTTGTAGCACTTGACTTCAGTCATAAAGTACAGCATGTCTCTGTTCAGAGCCCTGTTCATGGTGGCTCTGCTCTTGTAGTGTGTGTGTGTGTGTGTGTGTGTGATGCTTCTTTGAATAGAATAAACCAACCGGCTGCTCAGACTCTGTAGATGTTTAAAGACGATGACATCAGAGACGCTGTCCAGAACTTGTCTCAGTTAAAGTTCATCTGCGAGACGACTCGAGACACGTGTTTGTTCCCGAGTGCGAGGGATAGAAAACCAGACGTGTCTTCAGAAAGCTAAGAGTTCTCCATCTTCCTCTCCATCCTCAGCCTTTTCCAGTCTGACCACATCCATCTCTTCGTCCCGTGTCATGTGTTTTGCTTGGCTCACATGAATCAAGTGTCTGGAAGGGTCACGTTACCAGATCGCCACATATGTTCATATTTAACTCGTTTTTTTTACCCCCCTTTTTTTTTGCAGAGAAAGCACCTGAAAAACAAAAGAGAGGAGGGGGGACTGCTGGAAAGTGTGATTCAACCCTTCTTTCCTCCATCTCACACACCTCTGAAGCTCCAGCCGCTTAGCAGAGTCACATCAGCGTAATAAGGGGGGTGGGGGGTGTATGGTTCTGTTTGACCCGTGAGGCCGACAGAGGTGGAAAGAATGTGCTGTCCAGCCGGTGAACACGTTAAGTTGAAGGGGGGAAAAACTTCCTACAAGCAGTTTTCCCACCATCCTAAACCCCCACCTCCCCCACCCCCTCTCAACTTTATACATGGAAGGATGGAGGGAGGGAGAGAAGAGGAGGAGTAAAGGAGGATGGACGGGCGGTAAAGACATGGTGAACTAGCTGAAAAGAGGAAAAAAAGCACTTTAACTCTGGCTTATGTGTTAAATGATGCTGATTTAATAAAAAGGTGAGAGGTACGGCAGACACAGCTGAGGTCTCTGCACATGTTGGTGTCAGCTTTCTGCCAAAACTTAAAGAGTTGTGTAACATATTTTAAAGAAAAGTCCCAGTATTTAAATTTTCTATTTTTATTTTTTCATATTTTTGAGTTCTGATAGAAACGTTCTCTGCTGCTTCCTGGATGTTAAATCAATACAGTGGACAGGAAGTGTTTTGCTCTACTATAAAACACAGCGTGACAGATGAAAGTGAGTGTTCTAAACGAGCTGGCACAGACGCGATATCTTCCTTTAGGTTATGACTCATTTAATTTTAAAAGTCGGATTTTTAATACATGCTGGAGGATTTACCCAACGCTGAAGCGATCGACACAACAAACTATCTCGTGTGGCAAATCTCATATTACACTGCAAACCAAAAGCCTTTTATGAGTCTGAAAGCCTACAACTATTTTATTTCAGGTTGGTTAACAGTTTAGAGATCCGGAGAAGCTTTAAATGACCGTTGTCTTGTTTATGCTCGCGAGATGTGCTGTTTTAGTTACGTAATTAACTCGTAATGATAGCTAATGCTAACGGTGAGTATGTGCTAGGATCTACTTATAACTAACGTTTTAAGCCTTTTTAAATCCACATTTCTAGTACATTTGTTTGATTTTATTAAGGTAATAATGACACTCTATAACATTGAGCTAACTGCTAAAAACATTAGCACTCTAAAAGCTATTTGCGGTCCGCAAATAGCTTTTAGAGTGCTAATGTTTTAGCAGTTAGCTCAGTGTTGTAACGTGGCAGGTAAACAGCTTGCAATTTGCGATGAGGACACGTGAAAACAGTATCAAACTATTTACCTGCCACGTTACAACACTGAGCTAACTGCTAAAAACATTAGCACTCTAAATGCTATTTGCGGTGAGGACACATGAAAACAGTATCAAACTGTTTACCTGCTGTTTATGTAGCTGCATTTCTAAATAACTGTTCAATAAAACGCCATAAAAACCTTTAGTAAGCCCTTACCTGTGATGAAGTGATCACTGCAAACTAGCATTTTCTGTTCTGTTTCTGCTAATCCTGCAGCCGGAGATAATCATCCACTAGTCCGCTGTTACCGTAAAACTTGGTATACGTGCGCCTCGAAAAATCGAGTGAGGGCTCACTTTACCGTCGATCTCCGAAAAAAACCAACAACAACACACACACACGCTGTTTCTAATAGTAGCCCCGGCCACTATTAGAGACCGGCCTTTATTTACCCCCGCTGACAGCGAGACCGGCTAATATAGGAGACCCGGCCGGTAATGGAATACAGGCCAATATTAGAGGATTTACGGTAACAAGAAAACAGTTTCTTAGTGAACTTGGTCTTTAAGTGCTGTCCTGAGATTAGATTCACAATTTATGCGAGGTCCCATGTTGGGTTCATCTGCAGCCTCACAGACTGTTATTTACTCTTCGGTCTTTGGTGGAATCGTTGGTTTACCAGAAGATTCCAAGTCTAACAACAGTCACGAGATTCCTCCACCATCTGACAGGCTGTGAGTTGTTCCAGTTCCATCTGAGTCGTCTGATAAACATCAAATATTCTCTCTTTTATTGAGGTTCTCAAAAATTCTACATTATGACTCTCTTCTTTGAAACCAAACCTCCAAATGTCCTCGTTGAATTGGCTATTAGAACAGTGGTCTAAAAACAAACTGAAAATTAGACAAATGCACACCACCCGTCATCTTTTTGTTGGGAAACAATGGAGTTACAGCCAATATGGTCCAGTTTTAGAAAGAATGTTACACACAGTCTCATGCAATATTGCAAGATCTGTTCAAATCTGGTAGCATTCAGAGTCTTGAGGTTGGCTCTCAGCCTCCACCACAGCATTTTATCTGTAAAACTGACTGAGTTATGGTCACTTTGTGTTCATTGTTGATCAGCTGTGACGCCATCTTGACTGCAAAAGTGAATCAGTTTTATTGGTTCATCCAAGGAGGTCTTTCTGAGGATTTCATTAAATACTTTAACATAAACATAACATCAAAATGTATGCAATAAATGCATACACATAGGCAAAAACATTATAACCTGCCCATAACAGTGTGTGTGTGCTCATGTGTGTGTGGCTGTACTCTGTTGAACTGGACTGCAAGCATCTATCTTGCATTCTTTTAAGGATTTTTCCAAGGAGCGTTACTTGTGTGCTCCAACATCCATCTTTGTTGCCTTTCTGCTCTCCAACAAGGGCATTAACATTAGCTCAGACTAGCGGTAGCACCCATGAGCTTCCCCTCCCCTTCCGGTTGACTCATTGGTCGCCTGAACAACAAAACAGGAATGTAAGTGAACGGGGCTGTAAAAGTTATTTTATTATTTTCTATGTCTATCATGTAATTTGAGATAGCTTAATGTGTAAATTGAGTAGCTGCTACTTACCACATGGCCAGATTTATAGTGGTTTTGGTGCTCCTTCTTTCATCCTGGAAGAAGGATTTGATGCTCGCTAAATTCACAGCCTTTCTTCTCCTTTTCTCCGTGTCTGGTTCGATGACCTCAGTTTGGTGAGACGATCAGTTGTAGTCCTTTACGTCTTTTCACACAAAACCCAAATATAACTTTTACGCTTAATTGGCATCAAAATAGCCTCTTTTAGAAAACAATGACGCCAATTTGCTGCAACACTGAGGTGGTATCTGGTCGTTTATAAGTGGTCAGACCGTGGCGGTAATGTGGCGCAATCGTGTCCTTTTTACAAAAGATTACGCGATGGCGGTATAGAGGGGGTATGGGGGCGGTCTCTGCCCTGTCGCGGACTTACGTTTATCTTAACTTGCTTTTCATTGCAATCGAAGCCGCGCTCCTTAAGTCTTTTTTGACAAGTCGCTTCTAAAGGTGTCTGTCCTCCACAGTCACCATGGAGACTATGGTGATCTGAGCTCCAGCTCTAACGGAGAGAAGCTCCTGGAGCTCTGCATCGCTCCAGTTTATCATCTCAGCTGATTCTGTTTACAAAATCAAAACTTATGCCCGTGTTTACTTTCATTTTTAATACAGTTGCCGGCCGGAGCTCGGCAATAACTCCCCATGTGATCATGACACCACCCTCTGTTGCGGCAATATTACTACCAAGCATGGCAGAATAAATGCTGCAAAATTCTCGCATCGCCATGCCGCCACGGCGCGTTCATAAATACACCGTGGCGGCAGTATTACACTGAATTGCTGGCATGGACTGTCTTCTAAAAAGGGCTAAAGTGTCTTTAAAAATCACAGACATCAGACGTTAAATCCATGACACAAATAAATCGTGATCAGAATAACTTTCATTGGCTGATAGACTCCCATTCATATTATTTGGCGGTAGGGGACCCATGGTGCAGAAGTACTGTAGATGGGCGTGACTTCGGCTCCCTATTGCAGACGTGCAACTGTAAGGTGGTGTGTCTACGCTTATGATGTGCTGAACCAGCTTTTCTCAGAACAAACCTTTTCTCCGTGGCAGTTTGCCTACGTAGGAAAGCAGGTCGGAGATGGCACGGACTTCTTTATAAGCTGCCTATGTTCAACAACAACAAGGCAAAGTGGCTTTGAATCCCAGGACACCTTTTAAATACTTTAGTATTGAGTTTTGTTCATGTATGTGTAGGGAACAGACCCTCACACCTGTTTACCTGTCTACTTGTTTAAGCTGCTGCCAGTCACCAGCCTCCATCTCCCAGAGAAGAAACGCTCCAGTTCCAGTGCCAGCTTCTACTTGGGTGGATTAATCTCCCAGAAGGAACTGCATCCAGCATGTCAGCCATGACTCTTTGGAAACATGATGTTCAGCAGAGAAGGATGCCCAGAGGAGGGCCAGGCGGGGGTCAAAGGGGGGTAAGCCTGCTGAGGATACAGCTCCTGCTGCCTGGGATGACTCAACGGCAAAGCATCTCTTTCCAGGCTAAACCTCCACGTCAGAACTCTCCCACAAGGCTTTTGGAACAACTTTCCAGAATTTACAACTCTCTTGCTTTTAGCCAATCCTTCTGGATGCCACTACACGTGTAAAGCAGCTGTAACTCTTTAGCAAAACATTGTAAGTTCTTGTGTATGAGCATTAATCTGGGCTGGCACGGTGGAGACTGTGTGCTAATGTTGATCGCAGAGGGGTGAGTTCTCTAACGTTTTCAACAGACGGCAAATTCTGTAAACAACCCCACTCCCCGCCCTCGCCCAGACGTCCACATCACACAGCTTCTATCCTCCTCTCATCATAACTGTACCCCCCCCCCCATCAAAATCCATTTTTTCCTGGTTTTTTTTTTTTTTTTACATTTTTTTCATTTTTCTGTTCCAAAGTCTAAACGTCGAGCCATGACCAAACAGCCAAACATCTAAATGCGTGCTTAATAATTTAAATGTAAACAACCTACACCAGAGCAGAGAGAAGCTGATTGGTTGGCAGCATGGTGCTAATGTTCCTTTGTGAGGATTTTGTGAATTATGCCTTGTACACACATGGTAGGGTATCCCACAAAACAAACATATTTTTCTATGATATGGTCTGTCATCCACACACAAATGCAGATATACAGTAAGAAAAACGATTCTTTCAAAACCTCTAACCAGTGAAGATATGAGAATACTTCGCTGTCAGCATTTGCTTATGAAAGTAAATCATCTAGGCTTTAGGTTTTGCAACGTCACAGCCCGCGACACAAATGCTCTGACATCACATGTGCGACCTGTGTTTACATTCAAACAGCCTGGATGCTACCCCGACTTTCCACCAGCCACGAAAGCGCCGTGTAACGAAATAGTGGCGTTTTGCCCACAAGATCCCTTCCAACCGGGAGGTCACAAAATCACGGGAGAATTGCAAAACCACACGTGATTTCAGAAGTCCACACAATAACAAGCAAGGGGAAAGATGGCTGCATGTATTCAAAAAGGACTGTGGTTTATTTTCTGCTCTGTTTACATCGGCTACAGGGGAAATCACGTACGTTTCGCTGCATGTGACTTTTATTTTGAAGGTTTCTGGATATTTTATAGCCTGGCCAGCCATACCAATGCTTTCTATTCAAATAACCCCACCCCCTGAGAATTGTAGCCGAGCCAATCAGCGCTGAGCAGCGTACATCACACACCGCGCCGCTCTGTTTCTCATAAACAACAAAGATGGCGTCTGATCGCTGCGGCTCTTTCCTCTGTTCTAAAAGACTTGGACATGTCTTTAAAAAACAAAAATTAGAGCTAAAAGCCTTTCTTCTAAAGAAAGATATACCCACAGACACATATACGTAGACGCCTCGTGGACTGGTGCTGCCTATTGGAGCTGCCGTAGTGGCTGGCCGCCATCTTAGATGGGTCTCCATTCGCCCCCAGTGCATTTATTTCTACTGAGGAAGACGCTTACCCAGCTAAAATCCTTATCGTGGTGTCACTTTTTCTTGCACTAATGGAGCAACAAGTAAAAAATGGGGCTGCGGAGTTTCAAGTGTTTTGGAAGCGTAGCGCGTCAAAAATAGACTTGAAATGTAATGATAGCGCCCCCTCGCTTCTGGGATGCGTCCAGAATGTTACACTTAGCTGCCTGGGGAAGGGACCCTGTCCACTATAATGGCGGCTAATTGCAGCGTAGATCGTTTTGTGGCCATTTCGCGACGCTTTCACGTGCGTTGTGCAAGGGTGGTAGTGTGAAATACTTGATCCGCCATGGGCACATTATAGAAAAGGAAACTATTTAAATGTGCTATTCTAAATTACTCATTAGCCATAAAGTGGTCATCATTCATGTTGCTTGTTGTAGATTTCCTGGGTATATGTCTCTCTGTGGTGAGACCCCAGTGAGGACACACAATGATGAATCTAAATAATACATACAGCAGACACATGAGATATGAGCCATGATCCAGCGTTGAATCTAATATCACTTTAAAGATTTCACCAGACAGAATTAGATTTAGAACATTCTTACGCTGTCGTTTACAACTCGGGAATGTTACTTTCTTTATTATTGTGATTGATGAGTGGGGTTTATTAATGTTTTAAAGTAAATGCATCAGAAGAGTTATTGTACCTTTGGACTGGCCACTACTAAAGATTTTTGAACGATGTTACCCTGAACTATCTACTTTGGCATTTGGATACATTACAAGACTCATTAGACAAATTCCTGCGTTTGTGCGTGGGAGGCTGAGGTTGATATTAGTTTCTTCTGCCTTAAGGCTCCTCTAGCCGTCCTCTGACAGAACAAATGCTTCTCTTTTAGCCGCTACAGCTGTTGAAACATTTAAATACAGCCTGGAATAGATTTAGACACCTCGCTCATGTTTTTATTCCTCTTACCTGTACGATAATAGTGATCATGTTTCAGATCACACACAAAGGTTAGGGGAAATAATAAATCTGTTTTTTGCTGTGAACAGTGTTGATTTCCATTTGTTGATTCTGACAATGATTAAGTGGAAGGAAATCATAACAAGTGCTGAAGACAAAGGATTTGGATGTGCTGCTGTTCACCTCACAGAGAGAGAGGTGCTGATTTGATGCTTCAGGTGTTTGGACTAAATTCATTTAAACATGAAGCATCTTGCTTGGAATGACAACGGTTATATTTAAAATAATCAAAGGTGCTCAGTGGGTTTTGTGACAAAAAGCAAATGAAACATTATTATTCTACAGAGCAAAACGTTCAAAGTTTGACCGACAAGTGTTAAAGGTTGAATATGGGACGATGTAATAAAAAGCTGTATTTAAAAATAATAATAATACCTCCTCAGGGCGTTTAGAGGTGTTCAGAATGAAGGTTCAGGTTTTTCATTTAAAAGCTATATTTTAATAAAAAAAATAATCAAATATTTATTTTGACGACACTGGGTTTATGTTTACATCTACCAGCCACTAGGGGGCACCGTTGCAGGTTGTCAAACAGTCTGCTCCACAGCGAGGCACTGTGGAAAATGGTGGACTCGGCAAGCCACGCAGCTGCTTCTGAGCCCAGAAGATGTTCTAACGTGTTCCATATTCAACCTTTAACCAGACAAGGTGTTCTTAGAGTCATTATTTATTGTGTCAAACACGCGTGTTCTATGTTACACTGATGAGCTGATTTTCAGAACATCGTTCCACCAAAAAGAGAGCTCTAGCTCTTCCTAAAGAATAAATTGCTAACCATAACCTTAACCATAACCAGGCTCAGGAATGACACAAGGAAGTTAAAGCCATAAAAGAAAACAAAAGCACCCCCTAGTGGCTGGCTGCAGAAAAGGTTTTAAGTCCCTCCTCCTTCCATGAAAAGAAATTAGACAAATAACAGTAAAAGTATACCTTCTATAATTTTCTGAGCTAATTCCTGTTAAGCTTTCTGCTGATTGTTCAGATATTCATGTTTCTGGTTAGGGTTAGGGTTCCGTGTGACTTTCAGCCTCACAACCCTGAGCGGACTCTAGTTCCCAAAATACATCATGGCAGCTCCTATGAATTAGAAATTATGGCTTTGCTTTTCAACAACAGAGATAGGAGGAGATGCTCCATCCATCGCTATTCCAAGGGGTTCAAATGAAGGCATCGCTGCACACATTCTTTGGTTGCACCTTTGATGATAGAGGTTAAGCTGTGGTTGGAGATAAAGATGGGGTTTGTGACATCATCGTCTTCTGCAAAATTAGACGTCTCATCGAATAAAATGCCTAAGATTAAAAAAGAACAGAATTTTTGCGTACATATAGTAACCTCAGTTACAGAAAAGTGTCACGCTGACCATTTTAATGGTTTATTGTGTTTATTTTATTTCTTGTTCCTGGTTTAATTTTTATCTGCCTCACTGGACAGCGTCCGTGGGTGTTTTTAAAGGGACCTTACAAATAAAATGTATTATAAATCTTTTGGGCGTTCATTCTGTGCGTTTGTTTAACTATTGTCACTTTTTTTCTTTTTTTAACACAGATCAAAGAGTTGTTTTTACCTTCTTGTTGCTAACGTTTCGATCGCAACCTGCGATCTTCCTCAGAGCCACGTCACGCTTGGCGACGTCACCTTCCTTCTCCGTTTATCTGTGGGCAGCAGAGGACGTAGTCGCCCCCTGCTGCCCACGCTCTCCTTGCCGATGACACAGTCTCATGCACGCACACTGGATCATGCAACGTTAGCAACAAGAAGGTAAAAACAACTTTTTGATCTGCGTTAAAAAAAGAAAAGAAGTGACAATGTATTATAAATATTATATATTCTCTTTAAGTGTTTTTCTCCCCAGAAGAAGCTACACTGGCGTTCTGCTGAGCTGTGGTGGCCTCATGGAGGGGGCCATCGGCTGGCACACTGCTGCCAACCACTGAACATTCTCCCTCTCCTGATATTACATCTTACTTTCTTTAACATAGAATGTGTTACTACTAGTTCACCTATTGAATTAATTATAGATTCACTCAGATAAAGACAATAAAGTTTCTCTTACTAAATAGAACTTCTACTAAGAAATCACAGTGTAGCCATAGAAACACTACTTGATATATATGGTGTGTGTGTGTGTGTGTGTGGGGGGGGCTGCTCTGTCTTCTCAATCCCCAGTGAGCCGTAGCGGATGGCTGCTCATACTGAGACAGGATCCTCTGGAGTTTCTTCCTGTTAAAAGGGAGTTTTCCTTCCCACTGTCGCTACATGCTTGCTTAGTATGAGGATTGTATCAACACAATGACACTAGTCAGTGTCTTGATGCAATCTGCTGGATTCCTTATATAGGAAACTTTGATTGGCTTAATGAACTGAACTGTATTGGAATGTTTACTTTGTGAAGTGCCTTGAGACGACTCTTGTCGTGATTTGGCGCTATAGAAATAAACTGAATTGAATTGAATTAAAGAAAGCTTTGGTCTGTGGGGTAACTCTCCCTTTGACTCAAACATTCCTAAAAATTTTAGATTTTGACAATTAAAGGGTTCTTAAGGAGCTCAAAGGATGTTTTAGGCCAATAACTTCAGTGCCTCCATTAAAGCTGCAATAGCAAATTTACAGAACAAGCTAGTTTTTAAACACAAACACAGTTATGGAACACTCATCCCTCCTATCGACTATCATCCCTGGGCCACGTCCGCCAAAACCAGAAACCCACATTGTTAGAGGCAATAAGATAGAGCTAAACAACAGTCGCTGTTTTCTAGGTCCAAACGTCTTTTGTTGTCCGTGACTTCAAATGGTGTTTTTCTTTCTGGGACTCTGGTAGTTTGTCCTAAAGTGGAAGTGGTAGCAGCCGGCTGTTTCTCCTTCTCTGATATTATTGAGCGGAGAACGTCTCACACCAGTGGAGTTCTGTTGATAAATACGTGAGTGTGGAATGAGTGGAGGACCCAGGGAAGTGAGGTGGTTCGGTGAAACTGACACCCAGATGGTCCAATAGTTGCTTTCAGTCTTGTTATTGGCAGGGGTGGGGGGGTGGGGGGGGGTGTTAGACAAATGCGAGATAACCACTTTATTAATATTTTTTCGTTTTAATCTCCACAATATATTTATAGCCATACTATGTTAGAACATTGTTAAGAGGCATGAAAAAAGCTAGCTTGTTTTGCAGATTTGCTATTGCAGCTTTAATAGGTAGGGGCTAAACTGGGGTTGACCAGAACATCACTTTAAGCTAGTTTTTGTGTCATATAACATGCAAATCTCAATTTCCTTGTTACATAATATGCAACAGGTTATAAACTCCCATATTATAAAAGAATAAAAATTTATAAATGTTTGTCAATGGGTGGCACAGCTGGTAGCACTGTTGCCTTGAAGTGAAAGGTTGCATGTTGGAATCCCAACAGCCTTATTGCATAGAGTTAGCGTGTTCTCCCCAGCCCTGCATGGGTTTTCTCGAGCTCAAGCTTTCTCGAGGTGGGCTCATCATATGTGAACCCCAATGTCTGAAAAGTAGGGTGGTTATCTGTACGCAACAGAAAAGTAGCACAAGATGATCTGTGCAGGACACAAAGAGACAATGCAACAAAGGAGGACAGGGTAGTGATGAACATTCTGCTCAGCCTATGGTTTTTTTCTCAGATTGTGAAAAGAAGTGACCCAGAAATAGATATGGGCAGCAAGGCATAATACTCTGGAGAAGTACAGTAAAGTATGGGTGACTCCACCCCCTATACCAATCAGCTTTTTTCATCATCATTTGATGATGATGATGCGAACGTGGTTCTAAAAAAAAGGATCACAATCACGTACCTGTTAATAGTGGAAATGCCTTGTAACCAAGTTGAGCTGTATTGAGTAGCTGCTAGTGAAAAAGGACAATACATTGTTCCTGTGTGTGTGTGTGTGTGTGAGTGTGTGTGTGAGTGAGACTGGTTGTTTATGATAGACTGGTGACCTGCCCAGGGTGTCTCCCACCACGACACCAGCTCTCTGGCTTTACTGAGGAAAATCGATGACTTGCAGTGAAAATGGAACCAAAGCTGAAGCCCATTAAAGGAGAACTTCACAACACGCCTCCAACAACCCAAATATTCAACCGCAACCACAAAATTTACATCACATTATGCGAGACAATGTAAAATGAGTGAATTCAGGTCAAAACAGATTTTTAATGTTGACAGTTTGTTGCCAGAAAAGATAAGGAAGGAAGCCGCTCTGGACTCCATCCAAACATCCACCTCTCCTCGGACAAAGCTGTAAAAAGAAAAAAACTTCTGCCACATTATAATGACATCCACTCCCTCAAATCTGTTTTTTTAGGACTTGTGAAGAGACGTTCACATGGTTTCTCAAGGTTTGGTTAGACCCACCTAAAAACAACCACCACTGGCAGGCCCAGGGCTTCCATAAATCATCTTTAATTTGATATCACCTGACACCTAAATTGAGCGTCGGCCATCTAAAGTTGCAGCTGAAAACAAAACAGGCAGCATCCCGGCCACATTCATGCTGTGTGGCCGCAGCTTCAGGATGGTGTTAAGAAGAGAGAACATTATTTAGCGTCTCAGCTGATTTCAGGTGCTAAAAGTAGTGAAGCCTCCCACAATTACAGAGGTTCACCATCATTTAAAAAAAATCAAAGTGTGAGATTGTTTTTTTTTTCTTCCTGAATTTAAAATATCCCACCCTCTATGATCGTTTAAAGTTAAATGTAGACTTTCTTATCAGAAAACATGCAGTTGGCCGTTTTTGTTAGGAATAGGCTGAAAACGTGACAAAAATGTCTGTTTGCTTTATTTATGATGCCTGTCTGGCCTCTATGTGGATGAATAAAACATGAATCTTTAGCTGTTTTGTGAAAATCTAAATTTAATATAACATCAGATATTTTGAGCACTGCATCAAGTGATTTCTGTAACTGACACTGAGACCTTTGCACCTGTCGACAGGTATTTTGACCCACTTTTCGTAAACAAACTGTGTCGAGTTTGATGGTTCGTCCTCCAGACTGCAGATTCAAACTCCTGCAGACATTCAACTGGATTTAAATCAGGAATGATAGAAGACCCCCATCATCTAACCACTCAGGTCTAAGAACACACTGAACAGGTCACAAGTCAAGACCGCTTCAGGTTAGTTAGAGGTTTCATAACAGTTCCTGGATGTTTTTTTATCTGTGTTTTGTTCCCTCATCCTGTTGGAGGACCCATGACTTGTGACTGAAGCTTAGTTTATACTTCTCCATCCAGGGGAGTACAGAGAGATGTAATGCCATCACCCATCAACACAAGCGCTCTGTGACAAACACAAAGAGGGTGATGGCATTGCACAACAGCAGCACGACTCTACCACTGACTCTGTTTGCTCTGCAACGTTGATGTTTTATCTCCACAAACACACGCCTGAAGGAGCACTGCTGTGTGGTGGAGTTGCTAATGCTAACGGTTAGCTTCTGCTAGCCAAGACGGTCTCTGCTGTTTCCTTGATGCTAAACCAACAACAGCCTTCCCCAGCATCACATAGATCTGTCAGGATTTTCTGAACCGAACGTTTTTCCATCTATTTTCTATCAGAAGCTAATGCAGGAAATAGGGGTAGAAAACATTTTCACATTCAGCCTGCATGTTAAACTCAGAGTGACAGATCAACAATAATACATAAAAACGGTTTCTCAGTGAACCTGCTCTTTAACATGATGGTCAATAATTTCCTGATCTTGAGACAACCTCAGCTTTCTGTGGTCCCTCACTGAGGTACACACCCTGAGACCAAACAGCACTGTGACTACTTTTCACATTTTAAATAGGCAGACTGATTGATAACAAGACCGAAGTCACCTGTGATGCAGATTGCAGGAAACACCTTTGTTTAAAATGTCTCTGTGGCCAAATCATTGTCTTTTTATGCATCCTCACTTTTATCCAAACCAGTTTCATTCATTTACTTTTTATAAATATTCTGTTGAGCCACATTTCTAAAGCAATGTCTGTTGTTTTAAATAAATGTATAAATATAACTATTTTATATCTATCTTGCTGTTCTTGCTCCTGGGAAGCACATTGCATTGCTTCTGTGTGAAAAGTGCTGCCTTGCCTATTTTTGACAGTTTGAAGCAATTTCAGTGATCATTGTGCGCCTGAAGTCATCTTCATTTTTTACTTTATTAATTAAATTGACATAATCCAGCGAGCACACAGGTGGGCCCCATATGGAATCTATATGGGCAAGCCGTATGGGTCCCACCAGGGTTTGTCCACAGTTTCCATGGTGGCCCCATGGGGTTTTGCCTGTGTTTGAGTCAAACCCTCTGAAAACCCATGTGGGGCCCATTAAAATTTATGTGGGCAAAAATCTTTCTGGGCAAATCCACATGGGGCTACCATGGAAACTGCGGACAAACCCTGATGGGACCCATACGGCTTGCTCATATAGATGCTTATGAAGTTAGTTGACCTAATCGTTTATTAACGTTTAACTGACACAATGGAAAAGCCAGATGTCAACTTGTTGACAAGAAACAAAATAAGTAAATAAGAAATGTCACTGGACGCCACATTAGTTTGTTTTGTCCAACATGGATGTGGGAATTTCTATTTCTTGCTGCTTTTGACTTTATTGAGAGGAACTCTTGAGAAAACGATGACAAACCCTGTAAAATGCAGCTGTTTACATTTTTCCCCTGAAACAAATAGAAGACATGTCTGTTTCCTATCCCACAGCCTCCCCTTTCCAGCAAACACCCTCCCAGTCTTAGTGGACTCCCATGAGACATGCTGAGCCTCTTTCAGACATATCTGTGACTGACTGATCTCTTCATTTGTTTCTGTCCATCCAAGTTCATGGCATCTCTTTATTTCTGTTTCCTCCTCAAGCCCCACCGCTCTTCGCTCTGATTGGACTAAAACTATGCTGACGGCAGGACGCTGGATCGGGATCTCGCTAAATGACAATTCAGTCGTCCGAGACAGGAATGGAAGCAAAACCGGCCTTCAGGATGGCTTCCAAAGTGATGAGAAGGAGAAGAAACCAGAACAGAGGCATTAAAAAAGAGAGGTGAAATAAGTGGGGAATATTAAAGAGAGAGAGGCCATAAAAGAGAGAAAAAAGGGAAGGAGGGGAGAGTTGAGAGGAGTGAGGGAGATGAAGGAGGGACGGAGCGGAGGAAGAGAAAAGTTAAAATGTGGGAGCTGTGAGAACGTGAGCAGGCGGAGCAGAGAGTGATGCAAATGGGTGGGATGGAATTCGCTCAAAAGAAGGAGCCAAGGCAAATGTGCAGCTGTCAGGGACTTTTGTTCTCGTGAAAAACATCCTTTCTCTCTTTGCACAGCTTGTTTCAACACACCAGGAAATATTTGGAAAAAATAAATCAGAAAAGAAAAAAGGCAACGTAAAATCTTTGAATGGTGAAAGTAAAACAGCAGCTGAGAGCGAGGAAGAGTCATGTTTAGTGACATGTGGAACAAACTGGTGGGAGGGGAGAGTGGGTGAAAGAAAACTCAACATGTTAGAGGAGAAACGTGAGAAAAGCAGAGAATTACTGGTTTTTTCTCAGTGCACCACGTCTCCCTCTGCCTCCCTGTGGACCCACAGCCTGAGCACATGTCAGCGCACCAGTGCGCATATGTTTCTACTATTACATGATAGGCTGTGAGGAAATATAGGAAAACCGTATCTGTGTGTGCATTGGGAGGGGTCAGAGGGAAAAGGAGGAGGAGGAACATCGACAAAGCTGCCTTTCCAACAATGAGCTCCACCTTCGGGTGCCTTCGGTTTTCCAGCTGAGGACTCCGCCCTGGAGCACCTCTCCTCTCCTCTCGGCTCCGTCTCTTCCTGAACAATGTGACACAACCGCAGAGGCAGCCGGACCAATCAGCATCCCCTTAGGCTAACAGCTTTCTTCTGCCTTTATTTTCTATAATGTCTCCCACTTGAGAGGAACCTAGATGAACTTTGCAAAACAGTGCTGTGATGTCATCAGGTTTTACTTTGCTCATCCAGATTTTTGCAGAGTTAGGAACATATCAGGGATAAGTTCAACTGCTTTTCCACGGTAGGTTTGCAGGGAGACAGGAGACAAAAGGACAGGTCACCATCCATCACAGGGACAATATAGTCACCAGTTAACCTGAACTGATGGGAATTGGAATGTTTTTAAAACCTTTTTGGGATGAGGTTGGTTTTAAATGGTATTAATCCACTTTGGTTCTGGTCTTGCTAGCAGATATCTCATCAGATCAGCTCAGAATTCATCTTCAGTTTTCAGATCTGATCACATAAAGGAATTTATTCTTCATCTTTTTTGTTTAAGAACAGCAGATGAATGCTGGAGAACCGACTCAGATAGTTAATCAAACCTGAATGATATTTACACTGCAAAAAATGATTTATAAGGTCAAAAATCCTCATTTTTAGACATTTTATCTTATTTTTAGTCTAAAAAGAACACAAATTCTTCTCTAGAAAAATAGAATTACTTAAAATAAGGTAAATATTAATAAATATAATCAAAATTTAATTTTTTTTAGTAAAAAAAAATCTGCCACTGGGGTAAGCAAAAGCTAGAAATCTTAGCTAATAAACCAAAAATTAGATTATTTTACTAGTTTTAAGATTTCTAACCAAGCAACCTTTGCTTACCCCATTAGCAGATTTTTTTATACTCAAAACAATAAAATTTGGATCACATTTAAGAATATATACCTTGTTTTAAGTGATGCTATTTTTCTAGAGAAGAATTTATTTTCTTTTTAGACTAAAACAAGATAAAATGTCTAAAAATGAGGATTTTTTTACTTTCTTATAAGTAATTTTTTGCAGTGTAAAATTCAAACCTTACATGATAAATAACTTCAAACGCCACATAGAAGGTTAAAGTGACTTTGGCTGTGGTTTCCAAATCATTAGCAGCAGCTGATTCTTAACTGAATGCACCTACAGCTTCCACATGCTTGATTGCCTCAGAGGCATGGAGGAGACGAGACTAATCGGCCTGTCAAACAAACTGTGTGTGGGACCGGGTGAACGTCGGTGGAAGAAGAAACGACAGAGCCACAGCTAATGAGTTTACATTCTTCCAGTTTATCCATTCATAGGGAAACAACAAGGACTTGTGTTTGTGCTTTTACAATGTGAGGTCTATCAGCATGTGTGTGTGTGTGTGTTGGAGGGATAAGAAAGGTGACAGTAAAGGAAGAGCATGCGTGTCACCTGACAGGCTGTTTTTATTAGAAAGCACTTTGTAAACATGAGCAGACCTGACTGTGACCTCTGACCTCTCTGTCTCTCTTCACCCAGCTCTGATATCAGTGAACCTGCTTCCACCAGTGATGCTTCACATCTAAACCCAGTCCATATGTCTGTGTTTGTGGAGATAAAACATCATGTTGCAAGTCAGTGGTGGAGTCACGTTACTGTTAGCCAATCAGAGGTGAGATGTTCAAATATCAGGAAATAAGAGTCCAAATCGTGTCGTCTGACATTCATCTGTGATGAGGCTCACTTAGGCCCAATCCCAATACTCGCACTGCACCCTACACTCTTCTAAGTGCACTTAGAGGAGGCGTGCAGTAAGGCTTCGAGTGCGTAGTACACACGTGTGCCGATTGAGACAGGGAGCACTGCGTCATCGACCGTGACGCATGCCGGGATGTCGGTCGCTGTTTGTGCTGCTTTTTAAAAAATCTTTATTAACAACTTTCAAACAAGCAATTGTTTGACTAAATTCAAATTCATTGCTGTCCACATTAAATCTTAGTCTATAACATTCAGAGCATGGATAAATATCAGTAATCGAACTTCTTTCATTTGAAAATACATATTTTCAAAAAAGGCACTTGAGCCATTGCTCCGCCTTCTTCTCAAAATTCCCACGCAGCAATGGATTGTGGGTAAAGCCTAATTTATAGTTCTCTGTCTGCGTCGGTACGGAGACACGCAGCACCATTTTGAGTCAGTGCAAGGGCTCTCGGACAAACCTGTGGAGGGTGACGGAGACGTGCCCCCTTTTTTAACTATCCGTCGAGAGCGACAGAGAATGCAAGCCTGTGATTGGTCAGGATGCCGCTTCTTTTAAATACGTCAACAGCACCGCCATTGCTGACTCAAAAAATAAAGAGATCTGAAGATATCTAGCGGCAGACACGGAGCAGATTGAAGAACGCCTCGCGGAAAAAGTCTGAAAATATGAAAGTTTATTCATCCGTGACTGAAGGAGCACAAAGATACAGAGCAAGTTTTATTTGTGGATGGAAATGACGGGAAACGTGGCTTTAGAGGTTCCGACCGCATGAAGAGGTGGAAGTTTGAAGGAAATGACTCCACATTCAAGCTGACGGAGACGTATAAATCAGGCTTAATACCCTTGCCCAAAGTCTGCATCAATGCAGACTTGGGCGAAATGTGGATTAAGGGTGCAAAAGAGGCGTGGTCACCTTCCGCACTTGAGAATCGGGACACCCTACGCACCCCTGGCCAGGAACACGCAGTTGAAGGGCACAAGGGTGGAAGTGCGAGTATTGGGACTGGGCCTTCTAGTTACTGAAAATGGCGCACCGGTGCTTTGTTTCCTACTGGAGACCACTGCACATGTATTGATTAAACGAGTGTTCCACACCTTTAACATTAACAAAAAAGAAGCATCACTTGATGGAAATGCTGTTTAT
>SSNS01000058.1:1626685-1751685 GCA_006937985.1 Aphyosemion australe | reverse complement strand
TCCACTGATAATCGAGTCAATTCAGTTTATTTATAGAGCATCAAATCACGACGAGTCGTCTCAAGGCACTTGACTGAGTAAAACATTCTAATTGAGTTCAGTTCATTAAGCCAGTTAGTTAAAGTTTTCTATATAAGGAACCCAGCAGATTGCATCGAGTCACTGACTTGTGTCGGAGACTTTACAGCAATCCTCCTACTAAGCAAGCATGTAGCGACAGTGGAGAGGAAAACTCCCCTTTAACAGGAAGAAACCTCCAGAGGATCCAGGCTCAGTATGAGCAGCCATCCGCCACGACTCACTGGGGTTAGACACACAAGTGTATCTGCTATTAATATACTTAATAATTAAAGACACGCCCTCGACTTTACCACAAAATAACATTAATAATATTAATATTATTAATCGATTCAATTAAACATTTCAAAGAAAATCATCACATCATCTGCATAGAATTTTCTTTATAAAAATTGATTTTTATGTTTTTTAACCTATTTCTCTAAAAACAGGTATTTGCATTTTTATTGTTCATCAAAAATGATCAACCTTTTATTGTATTTCAATAAAAACATGAACTTTCTTTATATTCTGTTTTTAAGGCATTTGTTATAAGTTGTGTTTTATTTGGTGTCCATTCATCATTCCTCCTTCTCTGATGTATCAACTTCCCACAGCTTTGTGCCAAACAGCAAATCTGGCTTCAGACCGAGTTAAGTCATTGTTTTTAAGTCACTTAGGTCATTATTTCTCCACTTCTTTCCCTAAAAGTGCATCATTTTTCTGCCACCGTGGGCTTTAACAAGTTTCTTGGTATACTTTTTTCTCGGTGGGTTAATAACTTGCAGCAGCTCCACTCAGAGAAGACAAACCTCCGTGCTTCCCGCCTCTCTGCCTCCCTCTGGCCTCTCGCCTGCTCTTGTAAGAATCTGGAAAGTGCTACCTCACTCCTTCTATAAACCCCCCTGAAAACAGGCCAAAGCTTCTCATTCAGCTTGCTGAAACGTTTCTATCATTGCCTAAATCAGATTGTTTAAAGACCCTTTGAGCTCAACGTTGAAGGTCTGCACGTTTTTTTAAGTCATTACCACTGACGTGTTTATTTCCTTTTACTATTCCAAGTTGACATGACGGACTCTGGAGTAAAGGCCTTCAAATAAATTATAAAAAAATCTCTATTAATCTATTCGTATCTGTGAAATCTCTCTAGCATGCACACAAAGAATTTGTAAACACACACGTAACATCTGCTTGGAGTGGAGAGGGGTCCAGCACTGCAACGAGATGGAAAACTAGCAGGGAAGAGAGGGGGGTGGAGGTTCGAAGGGAAAAGAGATCAGCTGGAGGGAATATGGATGGAGAGAGTGGATGAAAATGGGGATGATGGAACAGCCCAGACATGCTCCTTCTATCACTCCATCCATCTAGACGTCTTTGAAGTTCATCTTTATCTGTCAGCTTTGACTCTTTCTGTGCTTTGACTTGTTTATTTGCAGTTGGAATCTCCAATATTGAGCCAAGACAATCCAACATGTGGAATATCCCAGATTTGAGATTGGAGGGATCCCGGCGTCCTTCCAAGCGACCTAGAGCCCTCTTGACAAAACACAAGGCATAGCATTGTCTTAAGAGCCATTTCAGTAATCTAGAACGTCCTTAAAACTGTTTGAAGGGGAGATTGGTTCAAAAATCAACATAAATAGGTGTGTTTCCTTTATCGGAGCTTCGGGGTAAAATTCACAGGAAGTTCCTGATGTGCACTTGTCTCCACGTGACCGGGCCGGCCAAACGCCCGTTTTCCAGAACCTTCTGAGTACCTGATCAGGGGTAGGTACTCGGAATGGCCCGATTAAAGGCCCCTGAAGTTCCAATAAAGGAAACGCACTTAATATATTACCGCGTGAACCAGGCCTTAGTGGATTCTTTACTCCTAATGTCTACCAGCTTTGCCGTTGCTTCAGTGCTGCTCACACCTGAGTTCCATCAGCTGAGCAACTCACCTGTTAGTCATTTAAGCCCTTTTGAGAAGACACACCATGCTGGCAAATCAGCGTAATACTGTCGCCATGGTTACTCCATGGTGGCATGGCTTTGTGGGAATTTTGCGGCATTTGTGCCACCACACTTGGTAGTGATATTACCACAATGCCGGACTTGTGAATGCACATTACGCCTTGGTGCAACAGAGGGTGGTGTCATGATCACGTGGTGAATTAATTCCGAGCTCCAGCCGGCAGCTATATTGAAAATGAAAGTAAACACGGGCAAACGTTTCGCTTTTTAAAACAGAATCAGCTGAGATGATAAACTGGAGCGATGCAGAGCTCCAGGAGCTTCTCTCCGTTAGAACTGGAGCTCAGATCATCTGACCGTTCACGGTGGAGGTCAGACACCTTTAGGAGCTGATTGTGAATAAACTTAATGAGCACAGCTTCAATCGCAAAAAATGTATGTCCAAGATAAACGGAAGTCCATGCCAGTGCAGAGGCCACCCCCATACCCCCTTTTTACCGCCATCACGCAACCTTTTGTAAAGATCACCACGATCTGAGCACTTATAAACAACCTTACGCTGCCAGATGCCGCCTCAGCATTGCTGCAAATTTGCGGCATTGTTTAATCAAAGAGGCTCCAGTAATCACCTCTCCCTGGATATTTAGATATAAATACAGTCCATTTACTGTCTATATGGTCTCTTTACCCTCTCAAGAGCATATGTGTGCTACTGGGAAACCTTCAACTAAAGACGAACGTTAGCTTGTTAGCAATCTTATTGTAAGCTCTTAAGTTTTTACCATTTTCATGTTAAGCTAAAAGTCCACAGATCTAAAGAAAAGCGTAAACATTTTCAGACTTTTAAAGAAACAAAGATATCTGGATTTGAAAAAACCTTAAACTATTATTTTCCTATAGGATAGATGTTTTCCTGCCTTCAGCCATGTGGGTGACGCTGAAGTGTAGCTGTATTCATAAAGGAAATGTTTTCAAGCTTAAAGTTACTGAGTAACAGATGAGTTTCATGACTGATAGCTTGTGGCAACTATATCAAGTTTAAGACATAAATGGCTCGATGCCAGATGACATCACAAAGCTCTGAACTTTATTTATTTAAAGTCTGACTTTAATAGAGTTGGATGGTTTTCAGACGTAAACATGGCTGCCAGGTTGTCCTGGTGGCTAAATGAGGTCCTACTTTCCATGAAGCATTCACCCCATAAACAACCGTTATTGAAGAAACACTCATAAAAGTTTAAACAGAACAACCTCCTACTTCAAAAATAGGCTGTTTAAATTTGTAAGGCATAAAGTTTTTATACAGGAACTTTTAGAAGCATCAAAGTAAATAGAACAGACGTAAACAACCAAGATAAGCAGCATTTAGCTTAAGGATCTGAAAATAAATCACTAGGAGACTATTGATTTGTAAACATATATATATATATATATATATATATATATATATATATATATATACGTGAACCGACCTGCTTATTTAATAGTGACATAATTGATAAAATAATAGTTTAAGTATTATAATTGTTTATTATTTAGAAAAATTAGGAAATCTTTGTACTTTTACAAAAAAAATCCAGTTCTGATGGTACAGGTATCCTAATGGTTAGTTACAGATTACTGCAGTTTTACACCAACTCTAGTCTCAAAAGGTCTGTTTTTCCTGCAGAGATAAATTCCTGCCAGAAGCATTAAACACCGAACCTTTGGCACTGATTTCTGTCATTAATTACTAAAGAATTCAATATAAATAGCAATTCAGTGTAAATTTCATAATGTAAACCAGGTTTTGCATAAATGAGTGACATTTTTACATCTGAAGTTATTAGAAACTGTTTTTTTGTTAGCTACGACATTGCTTGTCAGTCTACCGTACCGTACCGATTTATTCATAAGGTGCATTTTACAATGCAGACAGCACGCAGACAGCGAGGAGAATCTTCCAAAGAAAACCCCAGACATGATTCAGAAGGATCTTCTCTAAAACATTCCCATCAGTATGTACATCTACACTTTCTGCCTTGTTTATGGAGAAAGTCTGAGCCGTCTGTTTAAGTCTGGAGTCGTTATAAAGGAAAATCTTATAGACACTTTCGGTCAATGCAGCCTTTTGTGGTGCAGTCGAGGGCGTGTCTTCAGCCACATGAAACAACGATCACAGAGGGACGGGTGACGCTCACTCTGTCCACCTCAGCTCTCTTTCTTCACACGTGCTTTTTGCCGTTGTACGTGTGCCCGTTTGTGATTTCATAGACACTCAAACACACTTAAACTGTATGTTTTCCCACAGAACGTTGTCCACTCCCACCAAAAAGACCCCCCACCCCTTGTTGTTTTCCCCATTCAGCATCAGACATCTGGATTTCAAATGCAGACCGTTACATGGTGACAGCTCCAACTTTTACGATCTCAGCAAGAGAAGTGGCGAGTAGCAGCCATAAAACGACAGACCTTTAAAGAGTGGCCGTCCCGTAACAAGCTTCTTATGAATGAGTCAGCTTTGAGTAAAAAAGAAGCTGATTCTTTATAATAATGTTCTGTTCTTCAGCAATAAATCTAGAAAGCAACTGAACGCACCTTCCAGACAGCATGTTTATCAAAACCACCACAGACTTTGGCATGACCAAGAGCATTAGGATTTTCCATCAGTCCTGCCAAACCACAGCAAGATGTTGGTGATGAATGTGTCAGATGGAAATTGTATTAAACAGGACTGTTCAGGAAGTCCATTAGACCCGCTTCACACTAGAGGAAGAACCTGCTGTAGTGTAAAAAATCAACCAGAAACGCAGAGTCTCTGCACTCATGGCAAGGCCTTCAAGCTTTCATTGAGAAGGATAGGGGCTCCTCATGAGGTAGCTTGTGGTTTATCGTCATGGCAACAGTTGATCAGTGAACTGGCTGGATCAGCTTGTGTGATTTTATGGGATGTAATTGCATGACATGAAGCAAGAGGGTGATGGGATGATGAAATGGTGGGATTGTTGTGGGAACCTCCTGTTGGTAGAGCATACTGTATGTCACCACTGGTTTCATTCTGCAATCCAACCATATTCCAGTCGGTTGTGCAGGTCATTGAGCAAAGTGGGGTTTCGATCCAGCGTGAAGGGGGTATGCTTCACAGCTGCAGGTTGCAGTCACCTGACCTGATTTTCCTTGGCAGCAGAAAAGGGACTGAGATAAAAACAACTCCTTCCTCAGGCTCAAAATCACCACAAGCAAATAATCCAAGGGGTTCAAATGAAGGCAACTGGACTTCTTTGGTTTCTTAAAGACGTTTCGCTTCTCATCCGAGGAGCTTTGTCAATTCTGACTGGAATATGGGAGGGTCGATCTTATAAACTGTAGCTGTCTATTGTTGCTCAACGAGCAGCATCTGCCTGTGAATGCCCCTCCTCCCTACCTCTTGATGAGTCGTTAGCCTCGTTAGCCTCTATTGTTTGTGAGTCGTTGTTTTGATTAGATGCAGGAGGGTGTGAACTGGACTGAAACTGTTTTGGAACTTGGTTCAAAGCTGCATTGTAGGTGCTGGAAAGGTGAAACCTGAGTCCTCCTCCTCTATTTAAATAGAAGTCCAGTTGCCTTCATTTGAACCCCTTGGATTACCATGACCTGGATGACTGAGAACCTTCACCAGCACACAAGCAAATAGTTTAAATGTCAGTCGGGTCCTTCTGGAATCCCCGAGGCCCCAACGACTGATCGATTAACTATTTTTCAGTTCATAATGTCTGAAGGAACAGTTTGCATTCTAAAATGGGTTTTAACATATTTCTGTTTTTCCTGACATGCTGGACTTTTCCTAAGACACTCAAACCTGCAGATTAGATTTCCTAGAAGTAACTGAGCCAATGGCACCATGACCAGCTATAGGGAGAGGAAAAGTTCAAAAAAGGCACTGCGGTCAGGTTGACACGGCACATCTTGCCTGGATATCTCACAACTCTCCTAAAACAGACGGTGTCATGAAGTGGAATATCTGGTTTGGAATGATGAGAAGATTTAAGGCTTTTTACACATTTGCACAGCTTTGTCTGTCTTAGAGCCGACAAATCCAAAAAGAAGAACAAGAAAACCTACATGAAGTGTGAGACTCGTGTATGCCTCGTGAAGTTTTGGTGATGAATGACAGCCTCGCTATAGAAAACGGATATTAAACATGCACATGGACAATAAAGAAAAAATTAGTATTGAAAGAAAAAAAATCACGCCTCCCATCAACTTTTCAATAATCTTCCATTTATATTTAAACTCTAAAAATATATGTTAAGATTTCTGTAATTTGCTCAGAAATGGCACGTTGCTACCCTACAAAAGCAAATGGACTCCACCAATTCTCACGAGAGTAGCAGAAACTAAACCAGAGCACTGCTGACAAATAACCAGACACCAACTCTGTACGGTAATTATAGACTCTTTCAATGACAGATGTATTTTGAAATATACCTAAAGCTTAAAACTTGGTAATATCACATCAAACAGGTGTGCAGATTACATCAAGCATCTCTGCTCCACACATACATAGAGCCTTCAAATAGCTACTGTTTCTATGCTAAAGCCTGTACACACTGGTGCTCCTTGTCTTTGGGCAGTGGTTACTGAAGATAATCACAACTCATTAGTGTACAGAGACATGGTGGCTAGCAATATTCTTACATATATTATTGGTATTTTGAACAGTGATGCTGATGTTTGGCAGTTATCTCTGTCCCAATGGGAATTGGACCAAATTTCTGGTTCATCTGCAAGTTTTTTGGAGTGTGTGTGTGTGTGTGTGTGTGTGTGTGTGTGTGTGTGTGTGTGTGTGTGTGTGTGCGTGTGTGTGTGTGTGTGTGGAGATGGGCGGGTGCAATAGCCACCAGTGGATGGGTACCACTAAGCCAGCCCAGACGGCAGACCCGAGCCCAGGGAAGAAGGGGGGCAGCCAGAGGATGTCAGGGCCCTAGCCCCCAGCCAAAGGGAACTCGTTGAGAGCCGCCAAGCCTGGAGCCCCCAACCCAGCACACAGTCACCCCCTCTGATGCAGGCCAGCCCAGAGTGAGACAACCCCCAAGCCTCCAAGGGCACACCCCAGTGCCGTGCGAGGGACAGCCAGCATGGGGTGACCAAGCCACCCCAGCTCTGCCCCCCAACGAAGAAGGCGTCAACCCCCTTACCGCATTCCCCAACCCATAGGGATGGTGAGTATGGTAGTTGGAGAGAACACCCTTGGCTGCGAAAACTGGGGAGCCAAATAGTGGAGGACCCTCCCCATTTGGGGAGCAACCCCCAAGGCAGCAGGCAGCCCAAGATGCCCGAAGTAATATTTAATCTAATCTACACCACGAAATCTAAGAACCATGCATGTTCTAAAACGGGATGTTTTTCATTAAAAACAGATGCAGGAAGCCAACAGCAGAGTTCAAACACCAGCAATATTATCATAAACTGTACTTAACCTCCACGTATCTATGTACCAATGAGCTGTAGGTGTCTTCATTAACCACTACCAACAGGAGTGCTAATGCTAACTGATTTTAGCATGAAAAAATGAGGCCAGGCTTGATTTAATGGTTTCAGGTCATGTAGCAGGGTCCTGGATGGCACATAGGAGCTACAAATTTCAACAATTATCATGAAACATCAAGTTGCCCCAGATTCCACTGATGTATTCAGATGGAACCAGTCCAGCAACAATACAGCCATATGGTTTTAAACAGAGTAATCCTGTAGAGCTACAAATGTCTGTGCCATATTTCATAGCCGCGCAACTAATAGCTCTCAAGATGTCTGAATAAAACAAAAGCGGTGTTCTGATTACACCATGAAATAGAATAATTCCTCTTCGGAGCATTCGGCAAAGAAGTCATATCAATTATAGAAACAGTCCACTCTTTGTTTTAACAATAGCTAGCAGCAGCTTGTTCTTTGGATTTGTTATGAAGGGAAAAGCTCTTTTTGGAGTCTGCACGTTGTTTTTAAAGAACTGCCAAACTCCACAGAGCTGCCCAGAAAAATGTAAACTTTCAGGTGAACATGATGTCAGCAACTTGCACTTCGTTTGCTTTCCTCTTTGTTTCATGAGTGACAACAAAAATCTGCTTCACCCGATCTCCCAAACTCAAAAATCATCAAAGCTGCAACAAACCAGCTGAAACTGGAATATTTTGATCCAGATTCCAGGATAAACCCCTTCCCTCCCTCGATGATATCACCCAAGTTTGATCGACACCACTTCAGAGATGCCATGTGGGCATTTTCTCTCCACCGAGGCACGCCCAGCCATGCTGCAGCTGGCGTGTTGCTCCTGCTCTCTAACTTCGATTCTCACTTCGAGCCTCTGATTAGGTTGTCCTGCTGCCTTTTAATTATTACAACGTGCATGCAATGTTTAATTTATGACATCAGCTCTCCAAACAGTACAAAAAAATAAACGAGCGGGACTGAGAAAAGCCAACAGCGGGGTCTGCATGCCACATGTGAGACCGTAGCGGTGCATCGGAGCTGATTGTACAGTCAGCTCACGAGCAAGAAGGGATCCAAGCTGGCCCTCAGCTGCTGATCGAGTCAACAGGGTCGTTCATTTGCATAAAACAAAATAGCGCCTGAAGATACAGCTGATGTCTAATTTGATGTGTTCTGAGCAATGAGTGCATGTCCTTTTTAATCTGTGCAATTATTCATTTCATGCACTGATAATACAAGAGCCCACACCCCGCTGATTAAAACTACAGTGCTGCTGAAGCACAGCTTGTTATACCAGAGCATAATTACACACATGAATTAAAGGCCTAGCATTCCTTGAAGGAATGCATATCACCGCCGGTTCTCATAGTCGGGATTTAAACTTAGATCATGAAGTTGAGAAAGGCTGGAGTTATGACAATTTTGGTTTTGAAAATTACATTGTGCATGATCGCATGCAATATCGCAAGAGCCCTCGTAATCTATTGGCTCAAAGATTATGTGTAGTGAGAACATCTCTGCTAATACAACATCATGTTTTATCTCATGATCCGTAAAACCGACAGTTGTTCTTGTGTTAGCCAGGTTTTATTAGCAGTAGTGGATAAGGGTTGTATCATACATCCTTCAAAGGAACTGGCCTAGTGGCCTACCTGGTCTACGTAGACCGGGTCCTTCGTCTACTAGATAGACCAGATGTGAGTGGGTGTGAAATTTATTTCCGCCTTTACCTCGTATGTCCTATGTATGTAAAACTTTAATCCTCTACTGATTCTTCCACTATTAAAACAAGAATCTGGTGAAGGTTCTCTGTCATCCAGGTCATGGTAATCCAAAGGGGTTTTAATGAAGGCCAAAGTCCAGTGGCCTTCATTTGAACCCTTTGGATTAAAACAAGAACAAAGATCTCCAGTTTGGCCCACAATGAGTCTTGTGATTGGGTGGTCCGTGAAGGACACACCAGACTTGTCCTCCAAATTCAAAGGAAGGACGCATGTGGCTCGCATTTGGAGGAGCCTTTGAATTTGGAGCGCCTTTGTTGCATTGCTGTGAAGTCAAAGGCCTTCAAATGTGGCCTCAGAAGGATGCAGCACCTGAATTTGGCGTCGTAGCCATGGATGACTCTTTTGGTAGCAGGTGATAATTCCAGTACCTTGCCCAATCTGAACACTCATAGCATGTGTTTAGGCGAGAGACACTGGTGCTTCTGCAGCTGAGTGCTTAAGGGCCTCCATTATTTTGTTTTGTAGTTTCATGTAGTTTACCTTTCACATCACAAGGCTACTCTCATCCTATCAAACCAAAAAGGCCTAGCCATCGGGCAGATTTAGTCTTTTGTGGCTCTAGACAACACTTCTATGTGAGGTTAGCCAACACGCTCCATCAAGTTTAAAGATCAAGAACAAAAAACAAACATTGACTCTATTGAGGGGAGCTGACACTTTCCCACCCACCTCCCTTTAGTCTGTTCCACACCCACCTTGTCACTGCTCTGTTCCTGCCTTGGTAGCCACCCTTATTAAAAAGCTACAGGCATAACGTAAAGCATGTAGCTTTGATAAACTCATACCTCACAAAAAATTGCCAAAACTCATAAATAATTGATAGTTTGAATCCAGGTCTAACTCACCCTCGATGCAAACTGGAAACCATACGTCACATGTCAACTGGTGAATATAACTCGACAGCTGCTGGGTAAAAAATTGGGGGTACAGTTTGTCAGACAGATAAACTGTACCTGTACATCTATAGATCTACAGCCCTATCATGCAAACAGGAGTGAAGGATATTACTTTTATTCAGAGCCGAGGACACGATGAGCAACATCCCCTTTTCTCTCTCATCCCTTCCCTCCCCCTCATTGTTTCAGTTTTTCCCTACATGCTTCCCCTTCTCGTCACCTTTCACTTTATAGTTTCTTAGTGTTAGCTCACTGGACGTTTTCTAGCCCCTCAGCCCCTTTCCTCTACCTTGTCAGCCATATTTCTGCGTTCCCTACCTATTTCCCCGCTTCCCTCACTTGTACTTTATAGTTTCTTGTGCACAGTTTCTCATTTCTAGTTTGGTTGGTTTTGTTCCATGATCCCTCCCCACTAGTCACCTGCCCTTATAGTTATATTATTCAATGTTTTATTATAATTCTGTTGTTCATTTTATGTTTGTTTTTGTCTGTCAAGCACTTTGTGACCTCTGTGCTATATAAATAAACAGAAATGATCTGTAGGCTTGTAGAGTAAACATAGATAGATCCAGCGCAGAAAGACTTGGAAATGTAGTGATGAAGGAACATCTTAAACCTCTGGTCTCATTCTGCAAATGTTCTCCGTTCTCCAGAGTGTTTTACACTCAAGGGAGAAGTATTTCTCAGGCCATGAGCCGCTGCCAGCTGGGGATTTGCACACGTTTGATAACTGGCAGCTGGTGAGCTCATGACAACGTGTAAAACTTGTATGTGTAGAGGAGGAGGGCGGGGGCAGAGGGGTATGCACGGTTGTGTTCACTAAGGAAGGCTGAGACAGAGTTAATGCACGTAGTCCTTCTAGGTCGCCTCTGACATATTGTTCACTTGTGGCCATTGTTGAACACTTTGGCATGTGCAAATGTTCACTCATGATGGAGTTTGCATGAGCTCAGATGCGACCACAGGCCAGTGGAAACTGTACGTGCACTCGCGTCATCGCGATCAAACAGACTGAGACAAGGAGGTTTCTTTCTGTTGAGAATCTAAAGTACACGCCTGAGCTTCACTCTGGCTCTAATAACTGCTACCACATCCTCCTGTTTGTTTTAAGATGTTTAGAAATGCAGTAAATGAAGAGTGATCATAAAGGGAAATGCAGAAGAAGCTTTGAGTTTAAAAACATAAAGCGAGGTTTGGTTTCCTTTTAAGTGGTTTCAACTAGAGGCAGGTGTTTCTGCTGGGATAATCACAGACGAGCCAGAGACAAGACAGTAAACATCATAAAACGTTCAAGATGTAAAAAGAGACTAAAGTTACAGCGCCGATTCTAAAAGGACTTGTTCGTTATACAGATGTAACACTGTGGTTAAACACAGCCTTTATTAAATTCATAAATGAATGATGCTTACATTACAATATGATCTGAATAAATTATTCTGGTTGTAAAAAGTTCACTTCCCCAAGTTTCATCAAACTAAAGACAACATTATTGCACAGTTTGGCTTATGATAACAGTTTAGAGTCTCCTAATAACCTAACATACGTACCCAGAGAAACCCAAGCATGGATGGGGAAAACTCTGGATTTGATCCTGCAACCTTCTCACTGCAAGGCAGCTATGCTACCAACGGTGCCACCATTGCATAGGAACAGATAAACCATTAGCAATTAGCTTTGACACTCACACAATTGCCCAAAAATTACATTTTAAACGTTGAATATGGAACACGAACACCAAAGTGACGTCTAGTGTGTGGAGGTTGTAGTTGCAACAATAGAACAAGGTTTCCAGCTGTCAGGATGCCAGGTTTGCTGCCGATACGTGAAGTGAGGAGCCATCACCATGTCCAGTGACAACCTAAACTCACTCTGGTTTTAGATCTTTTATGGTCGCTCCTCTTCTGAGAAGGATAACGACATCTTCTGGGCTCAGAAGCAGCTGCTTGATGTGCCGAGTCCACCATTTTCCACAGCGCCAGCCTCGCTGTGCCGAGCAGACTGTTTACCGTATTTGGAAACCTGCAACGATGCCCTCTAGTGGCTGGTAGATGTAAACATAAACCCAGTGTCGTGCCCGTCAAAATAAATATTTGATTATTTTTTAATTAAAATGTAGCTTTTAAAGAAAATACTGTACCTTCATTCTGCACACCTCTAAACGCCCCGTGGAGGGATTATTTTTTTTAAATATAGCTTTTTATTAAATTGTTCCATATTCAACCTTTAAATCTAGTTCCCAAAACATCAGTAATAATAATTGGTGTGAGGGTAAACTGATGAATTAGTTGTATTTTAAACTTCATGATCTAACGCCATCCTGCTTCATTCACATTCCTTGAGGAGCAAAGATACACTAAACATCAAACTGATGGATTGTTTTAATATTTTTTAATCCACTGATGGATAAGTAAGACTGACGCCTACAAAGTTGCTGTAAGGATGTGACAGAGCATTCTAGATTATAAAGTTCATAGTTAACACGGTAACAACTGGGAGACTTGCTGTCTAAGGCCTGGTTCACACAGCAAAATCATTTTTGGGGATTTTCTCTTTATTTGCCCCTTTTGACAATCTTAAGGACATGCCCAATGACCTTAATGGATATATAAATATTGCTAACATATAGTCCTGCCGTGTGTGGTGTGTTAAGAGTTTTCTGTGCATTTGGACCGCTTCATTCCTAACTTAGAGATATTTTACATGTTAGATAATCTTTCACCAATTCTGACGACAAACAAGCGTGCCGCCTGTTGAATATGATGTGTAGCCAATCAGAAAACAAGGAGACGGAAGCATGCTGCACACTCGTCATCCGCCATGTTTGTTTACTTTGAACTCATGTTTGGTCTTGAGAGGTTTTGTGAGATTTCCCGTCTTGAGCTTGAGCGTTACATGGCCATCTTTTTGTGTGAAACTGGTGCGTGTGTAGTTGTTGCTGTGTGGCAGCACACCACACACTGTAGGACCAAAACTCTCATATCCATGTATTTTTGTCACTGCATGTTCAGTCTCACATTTTGAAATTCATCCAACAACAATGTTAAAATCCAGTCATGTGCACCAAGCCTGACACTTATCATCACACCTGCCTGAAACAATTGTGAAGTTTTAAACTCACAGCTAAAACAGCTGATCTAAGCTAATGATGCATTAGCTCGTTAGCATTTAGCTCTGTTAGCTAGTGCTATTAAAGTGCAATCCAGCTGACTATCTTTCAGGACAAATAACTTTACTGATCTTATCGTTGTGGATCTACTGACATGCTTCTATTTTACACACGCACAGATCTTTTGAGACTTTTTTCTCCCCATACTATTTTTCTGCTGTTCTGCAGCAGATTTCAAATATCTTTTATAAGTTATCTCAAGCTGTCTGTATATCAGTAATCCTTCTAATAACTGATAGAATACAAGCTGATTCATTTGATTTATTCCAGAAAAACACAGAAAAATCAGCGTGAGGTCAGAGATCCTCTTCTGCACCTTGAGTGTTACATGGCCATAGATGGGTAACATGTCAGTGTGTCACTCCTCGTTGTTTTTCACTGATGTGACAAGAAACCTTCAGCTGTAAGAACATAACAAATGTGTCTTGTTAAATCCGTCTTCCATAATTACAGTCACCACTACAAACAGCCGGCAGGGCGGAGCTGGCTTGCAGGGGTGGAGAAGGAGACATGGTTAGTTCATTTCCAAGATGACAGGCAACAACTTTGGCGCTTTCATTCCCATTGTTCTGGTTAAACGGTTTCATTTCAGAGAGCTTTATGTGTGAGCTACAGTCATTTAAAAGATGAAAACATTTTCATCTTTGAGATTTTTATGGATAAATTGGACTAGTTGTAATTGTATCTTATTACACCTGAAATCACACTTTTTACGCTGTTTGACAACAATCATTTCATCAGCCAAGGAATAAAACACTTCCCTGCAAAAATTTATGATGCATGACAGCTTTAAGTCTTTTCTATCCACATCAAAGCGTGTGCAGACTCTAATTCATTCAAGTGTTGCTCATGAGTCTCAGGAGAAAAAAAAAACATGTACAGGCTTGTGTTTTTCCATTTTAGGTTGATGTTTTGAAAGCTTGACAGCTTTACTTTTCAGGTACTTGTCTTAGATTTGTAATTGGGAGCCAAGGTAAATGTTATACCTACAGGTACAAGAAGAGTTACCTACGGTGACCTCAACCAAACCTCCTGAACTTTAGGTTTCAGACTTCATACTGGTGCATGGTTGGAATTTTTTCTCTGTTTTGCTGCTGCTAAAAGATAATAATACTTCAAAGTAAAAATTACAACAAGGAAATTAAAACCACAGGTCTCAAATAAAAGTAACACAAAGCAGTTTCCTGCTCCACCACCCTACTGGTTGAAAGTGGAATTACAACTACCCTAACAACCCTGCAGCAGCCTGCTGTAGCTAGCGCTAATAACAAGCTAACACTAACATGAACCAAGTCGTACTAAATAAGCCACAAAGTATAAAGATCCACACTGTTGGACAAACAGTATTATTACTTACAAGTCCAGTAGCAACAAAGCCAGGTCACCATCAGTCCGTGATTTCATAGCCTTTTTAGCTCCCTTAAACTAGTGTAGCCACGCTGATGTTTACTCTGGTTTTAGCTCTTTGCTTCACCTCCAAAGGCATTACTCTGTTATTTTCACTTCCAGGCTCCGCCATGATGCCAACAGAAAAGCAAACTTCTCCTTTTTCTTCTTCTTGTGCTTTTTATTGACGATCAGCAAACTGAAAAAGCTAACTGCACCCGCACTCGCACCCCTGGCCGGAACGAGCAATTGAAGGGCGTTAGAGTGGAAGTGCGAGTATTGGGATTGGACCATAGGCCATAGGCCCAATCCCAATACTCGCACTTGCACCCTTGCGCCCTTCAATTGTGCGTTCCCGGCCAGGGGTGAGAGTGCGTAGGGTGTCCCGATTCTCAAGTGCGGAAGTTGACCACGCCCCTTTTGCACCCTTAATCCGCACTTCATCCAAGTCCGCGGCGATACAGACTTGGGTGAAGGGTATTACCCACAATTCATTGCTGCGTGGGATTTTTGAGAAGAAGGCGGAGCAACGACTCAAGTGTCTTTTCTGAAAACATGTATTTTCAAGTGAAATAAGTTCATTTTAAGACGATTAATGATATTTATTCATGCTCTGAATGTTTTAGACTAAGACATAAATGTGGACAGCAATGAATTTAAATTTAGTCAAATAATTGTTTGTTTGTTTGAAAGCTGTTAATAAAGATTTTTAAAAAAGCACAAACAGCGACCGGCATCCCAGCATGCGTCACGGTCGATGACGTAATACTCACTGTCCCAATTCGGCAATTATTTGCACACTTGTGTACTACGCACTCGAAGCCTTACTGCGCACTTCCTCTAAGTGCACTTCACAGAAGAGTGTAGGGCGCAGTGCGAGAATTGAAATTGGGCCTTCCTCCCATAGATATCATATATATCACTAGATGCCTTACCCGCGCTGTTCGTCGATTGGACGAACGTCCCTACGCGGCGGCCATCTTACCTCGGACAGCTGCCCCCTTTCGTAACATTGGTGTCAATGGTGAATGTACTACTAAATTAACTAACTTGCTCAATTTTCAACAGATATTCAAACGGTTTGGTTTGTTATAAACGCCAGAGATGTGGCTGTGAAATATGATGGATTTGGTCCGTTAATTTAAAAATGTGTAAGTATGTGCTATCAAGCCTATGTGTCATAAGGGTTGTAATAATGCAACCCGCTTGTAAATCCATTAATATTTAATCGAGTTAAGAGTGTTTTTGTTTAAGTTGTTCACTCACCTTCCAGCTGCAACCATTGAGAACGAAACGTAAGCTGTCTGAGGTAAGATGGCCGCTGTGTAGGGACGCTGTCAACTCCCAGTTAGGGTATCTAGTGATATATATGATATCTATGGCAGTGTGAGTATTGAAATTGGGCCTTCCTCCATATACATCCAGTCCGTCCCTTATATGCTTCCTCCATAACCTCATCTATTTGGTTCCTTCCACAGTACATGTAACGTTCCATTCAACATGATAAAGTCCCAAGTCATCATCACACACTGGTGAAATTACATCTCCGCATTTGACTCCTTTATAAAATTTATCAGCAAAAAAAAGTTGATTTAGAGGTAACGCGCTCTTTTAAGATAGCAACAAAATGCATTGGTCTTGGTTGTGCTCGGACTAGCCGTTAGCTCATCAGTCCACGTACTACACAGCAACAAAAATGTGAGAATTTTTGCAAATTCCTCAAAATTAACAAGTCAAAAATGTAACCAGCTCAACGGAAACACTGGAGGACATTTATGAAGTGTGTAAGCAGAGTGTGAGCAGATGTTGTGCTTTTTTGGAATAGCACATGTTGGCTCAGCTTCAGAACTAAAACAGGATGACTCTGCAGCACTATTGAACTTGTCAAACACCAGAGTTTTGCCACATAGCAGAACTTAACTCCTTGTTGCTCCCTAACTAAAAACTAAAAAAATCAGAGCTCCCAGGACACTCCACTCCTATATACTCGTTGGCACGTTCTTTCAAATCATACAAGGCAGTACATGCATCAGCGTCTTATTGTGTTTTAATTTAGTTCTTAGCCCTCTGATTTATGCATGCTTGGCATCCCTTGTTTTGGCTGGCTTCCTTTTACAAGAGGGAATCTGTACTTGCAATTTTTTCCAACATTGTGCGCCAAAAACGATGAGCAGCAGCTGGAAACGAGTGTAGATAGGTGAGAGTGACTCATTAAACACCGGCGTTTTTCCCCTCAGCCGGATGACAGACATCATTTAGTCACGTCTCAAGTGTTTATAGGTCAAATTTTGTCTCCACTAACTTGCAGCAAATTTCCAAATTTCTCCAAATTACTTAGATTTGCCATAATAGAATCTGGTGTTGGCAGGAGTCAGTCATGGTGGGATGGAAAATATGGTGTCTTTCTACGGCGTTTCATGCCAAACATGCTTTAACAATAACGACAACAATCTGCTGCTGACAGAGCTGGGTTGGTTTCTTAAACACTCAAACTGTCTGAATAAAAAACATGACAAACTGAAAAAATGGAATGGAGTCCCTCGTTTGTGTCTAAATGAGTTGAAAATGAAAACCGAATGTCTGACTTCCAACTTTCTACATTGCATAAAAGTCAAAAGCATGTTCAGGGCTGCTTGGTGCCAGGATTCACTGTTTTCTGGTTATTTGATTTGCTATATTTAAATCTCCCCTTTCTCACTTTTTAAAACTATGATTAAAGTAAAGCTGATCTGTAATTTTATTTCTATACCAACACTAAAGGAGCAATGTTTTGACGTGAGATCTATGGAAAATTGTTGGTTGTCACAGAATAAAAGCACAAAAAAGGCACTTTGGAACATGAAAAGTTCAGCTTGCAGAGAGTTTACACGTTTCTTAACGTAATGAACACAGGGATGAAGGAACAGGGAGATAGAGATCCTGCCTAACAATATATATATATATCACAGTCCATTGAATTACTAGCTTTGGGTAATAATTTTGGACAGGGTACAGAACCGTGTGAAATTACACATAAATGAAGGGTGTCCCAAAGTGCAGAGTGGTATCTCTCATGCATTTATTTTGTCAAATCCATGAAAACAAAAATTATATTTGCTAATGTATAATTCCACTTTGAAATACTTCCAGTTGGCATGCCAGTAACACTTCACCATAAACAATATTAGACTTTGATCATAATGAATGTTAATTGTGAGCATTAAACCAATGTTATGGTAAATGGCCTGTATTTGTAAAGCACCTTCTAGGGCTCTACAACCCCCCAAGGTGCTTTTCAACACAATCAGTCATTCACCCACACATATTCACACACTGGTGGTGATGAGCTACAATGTAGCCACAGCTGCCCTGGGGTGCACTGACAGATGCGAGGCTGCCGTACTCTGGCACCACCAGTCCCTCCGACCACCAGCAGCAGGCAACGTGGAGTAGGTGTCTTTCCCAAAGATGCAACGACTGCGACAAACTGAGCGGGACTCAAACCCGCAACCCTCCAGTTACAAGACAGGCGTTGAACACCTCTGCCACCATCGCCTCAATGTTGTTATCAACAGCATTGATACTGAAACTACAACTGATGCAACAATATTTTGGGTAAGTGATTACTACATCACACATGATGGATGCACACACATGTACCTCCAATCTGCAAACAGACACCCTGATGTGTTTGGAGCTGTGTGTTCATTTTTGCCGTTTGTAACACCAGCTCGGGGTAGGATGGGGGGTGTTTGTGTCACTCACTCCGGCTCCTCCCAGAAGAAACCGGCTCCAATCGACTAGCCATTTCGTGTGCGACCAACACATCACTGGTGTGGCTGTCAGAGGGCCTGACAGCGCTGCTGTGCTTCATTCAACCACATTGTAGTAACGCGCCACTTTACATGCCCAGTAACGGTAACAGCGTTGCAATGAAGGGAAAAGTACTTAATTAGATTATTCCGTTACTTAAAAAATAACGCCATTATCCTTAAACGCCATTACTCCCAACACTGGTGATTATTTCATTGTGGAATTATTACTTATTGTACCTTGGTGTTAAGTTAAGTTAAGTTAAGTTAAGTTAAGTTAAGTTAAGTTGAGTTGAGTTAAGTAAATTAAGTTAAGTTAAGTTAAGCTAAGTTAAGTAAGTTAAGCTAAGCTAAGCTAAGTTAAGTTAAGTAAGTTAAGTTAAGTTAAGTTAACTTAAGTAAGTTAAGTTAAGTTAGGCTAAGCTAAGTAAAGTTAAGTAAGTTAAGCTGAGCTAAGCTAAGCTAAGTTAAGTCAAGTAAGTTAATTAAGTTAAGTTAAGTTCAACACAAGGAGACTGTAGCCATATTTTCTGTAAGTTGTGTTCAAACTAAACTATGATGCTTTGTATACCTAAACTCATTTTGGTGTCTGTATAAACCTAAAAGTGCACAAAGCCTCAACATTGTCTGAAAACATTAAAACGAGATGACACCGATTCATCATCAAATACTCTGTAATAGCATGTTACACCTTCAACCAGTAATGCAGGGGTGTGGGGGAGTTATAAGCTATGTAACAAAAGCCAAAAGATGACAAAAATGTTAATATTCTAAGATTAAATCAAATTTACTCAGTTCAATATATCAACTTTCAGAGCTTTGATGTTCATGTTTGAGGGATGATTTTATAGGATTATTAAAGTAAACACAACCATAACTGTTCTTTACTTACCTCTGAATTTTATGCTGGAATTCTGAATCTAATCATTTTTCTCACTGAGGTCATAAATCAGTCAGTTCGGTCACTACTGACCCTTTTAGGAGGAGGTGTACAAATCTGGTATCATTTGAAGCACTTATGCGTTATGTCTGAGAACTCTTGTTGGTATGTAGGTCAAACAGCTCCAAACATCTTTTGAATACTAAAATTGAAAACATTTGCTCCAAATTAACATATTTTTCAACTTTCCAACCCACAAAGCTACAAACGGAATTTCCATGCCGAATGTTTTTTTTACTTGCTTCTTCATCTGCAAATGAGCTAATGTTAGCTTTGTTTGTTTGAGCAACATGAATCCTGAATGTTAGCATAGCAACAGCTGATCTAGACGGACACTTACTAAAATGCTTTTTTTAGACCTATTTTGAAGAGTGTAAATTAAATCAATTCACTATGAATTTTTTTTTTTTTTGCATTTTTTTTTTTTTTTTAAATAAATCACAAATATCTGACCTCTCAAGGACAAGTCACTTGACAGTTTTGGACCTCATTTTTAAAAGTTTGGACATCCCTGTTCTAAACAGGCAGCAGTAGCTCAGGAGGTAGGAGGTTGTCCAGTAATCGGAGGGTTGTGGGATTGATCCCAGCTCCCAGAATTCTGCTGTTGTGTCCTTGGGCAAGACACCTTTCCTGGTATTGGTGGTCGTAAGGACCAGTGGCGCCTGTGCTCGGCAGCCTCACCTCTGTTAATGCCCCCAGAGCTGCTGTAGCTACATTGTAGCTCATCACCACCAGGATGTGAACGTATGTGTGAATGGATGAATGATACACTGTAGTGTAAAGCACCTCTGACTCTGAAAGGCGCTATACAAGCGCAGGTCATTCATCATAAACTCTAGTTTCATCTCTAAAGGTCGTGTTCTTGAAGTTAACGTGTGTTGCATGTTTATGAATTAAACCTCATGAATGACGCTAGGAAGAAGTTGCTTTAGCAGCTATTTTCTTATCTGGGACTTTACATCCTTAAAGTAAAATCCAAACACTTAGATACTGGTTGTCAGGATGGAAAATGGACTTTATTAGATTTTAAGTGGTTTTGAAATCCAGAGTGAGACCTGGAAAATGTGGCTGTGGAATGAGAAATGTCAACTAATCAACAACTTCCTGTTCCAAACGTTGCATCCTCTCTTTTGTCTCACGGGGACGTCGATGTTGAAAGATCAAAGTCCAAGGAATGAAGCAGAATCAGCACCAGTCCAGCTTCAAAACCCTCAACATGTTTTTGATTAAATACAAACAAGAGTGCAGCTGAAGGACTCGTAAAATAATGTTTTGTAAAATTAGAAAATTTAGTGGTGTAGACAAGAGGTCACCTTTGTAATGGGAGTAGTAATAAAATTCACAATTTTGAGAATAAGCTGAGTGAGAATTCACTTATTAACATTTATGACCAGAACATTTAGATCTAAGACGTGACTGAAAGTGTCTATTTCAGTTTTTCCAAAAACTTCTCTGCCTTCAATACACTCTCAAAAAAACTAAGTCCTTAGTACTTTTTGCTTCTGCTCCAGGTGCTTGCATCGTCATTGTAATCATTTTTGTATGTGCATCCAACCCATTCCTTGTTGTCCAATATTTCTTGTAATAAATGCAAAAAGCATGCAAAAATTGAGTTTTTAAGCACAAAAGGCTTTAATATTTAAATAGAAATTTCACTCAGAAAATGTGTATATATTTACATGTCAGTGTGATATTTGTATTATTTCTGGAATGTTGTGTTACATTTTCCTTTATTTTTTTATGTTTTTTTTTTAGTTTATAGCACAAAAGACTTTTTTTTCTCCAGGTTGTATCTTGAGGAACCAGCAGATAATAAAACCTTTTAAACAAAGTCATGAATCTAACAGATTAAACAGCGACATCGTGGAGTTCCTGCTTTAGAAGGTTCTAATCTTTGATGCCAAATCCCTTCATGTGTGAAAATAAAGATCAAACTTTCACATGTTCACCTTAAAACTAATCCTCACTGTTCTTATTGTGTTTAAATTTAACTTTAACTGGGCTGTTAATGGAAGGAAACACACACACACACACACACACACACACACACACACACACACACACACACACACACACACACACACACACACTGGAGGGGCCATAAGGTGGTTTATTAAAGACAGCTGTCAGCTTTTAGTTGTTCCTAAGACAACAGCAGTAAAATGTTTGTTGCATGAACAAATTGATTGCATCTGCAATACCTTCAGGGTGACTGTTCCAGTTTCTTAAATGGGAAGGGTTAAAACTATTTGCAGTCATTTTTTAAATTTAAAGTTCACACTTCTTTCAGCTCTTGTTGTAATCCCTCTAATAACTGACACTAATAAAAAACACAGTTTATAACTAACTCAAGTTAACGGTGTCTTATTGTTTCATAAAAAATGTTTTTGAGGATTTGGACATGTGTTTCTGTGTAAAAGTTATACCTACAGTATATAGCTGCCTGACTGGCCTCATAGAGTCCAACAGGACTGATGAGCTAACGGCTAGTCTGAATGCAGCCAAGACCAAATTGTTTTGATTCCATCTTGAAATAAACCCATCTCTTAAAGTGGTACTTCACTGAAAAAACATATTTTAATGATTATTTCTGATTCTAATGGGTCACTCTGAGCTTTTCATGCAGGCTGAACATGAAAATGTCTCCTACACCTATCATTAGCTTTAGCTTCTGATAGAAAATAGACGGTGAAAAAGCCTGGCAGATCTACGTCACACTGAAATAGCATTCATGGACTCACCCATCTTGACTCGTGACGGGGAAGGCTGTTGTTGGTTTAGCGTTCAGGAAACAGCAGAGAACGTCTCGACTAGTAGAAGCTAACTGTTAGCATTAGCAACTCCACCACACAGCAGAACTCCTTCAGGCTTGTGTTATTTGTGGAGATAAAACATCAACGTTGCAGAGCAAACAGAGTCAGTGGTAGAGTCGTGTTGCTGTTATCCAATCAGAGGAGAGATGTCCAAATATCAGGAAATAAGACTCCAAATCCTGTCGTGTTCATCTCAATTCTGATCTGGCTCACTTCTAGTTCCTGGCACACTGGAGCAATCTGTCACGCCTCCATACTTCCTGGTTCCAGAGCCAATCCTATTGGCAATGGGGTTGCCAAATCTTCCCTGTAGAACACTGCTGCACTGGCATTTGAAATTGGACACTGGTTGGCAAAAAGCAGCAGCTTTGTGGAAATAATGTTAGCCAGTAAACAGGAGCGACCCAGAAGTTCTTGTACCCCTAAGAAACCTTTTGTTTTACTCTAATATCGGGTGAAGTATAGAGGTAATGTTGAGCTAACAATGCTAATGGAGAATTAGAGAAAAATAGTTGGCTTAAAAAATATCTCAAGATATATATTTTTGATAATCAACAACTGGATAATGAAATGTATTTATCTACTTATCAACTTGCGATGTACAACTCGTCTTCACTCATCATCTAGAACCTTCTGGCTCTGATCCATAACTGGCAACAGCTGCTCAGAGCGGACTTGTTTGTTTTGATACTTGGACTGCAGTACCCAAATCTGTCCACAGGTTGTCATTTTTCCTTCATGCACCTTTAAAGTAAAAAAACAATTGCTGAAACAAATTTTTTAAACAAGTTTCTTATAGTAAAAATGTATGGAAGCAGATTTTTTTATTATAATCTTAGAATTTAGACTTTTTTCTCAGAATTCTGAGAAAATGTAGAACTTTTTTCAGTTGCCCTAATCCTCTTCTTCTCAAAAGTCACAAATTGTCTTTTTTCAAAAGATCCTGTAACAGATGCAGCTGTAAACAAGTGTTATTCTGGTGGGCTGAGGGGAAAGCAGCTCTTTGGATGGGAAAGGTTGCAGCGACCCCAGATCTAAACTTTAGGACCATTTGCAGTAAAGTCAGTTTGGTTTTCCCGCTTCGATCATCTCTGAATAAAAAAATTCTGCCTCCACGTAGAAAAGTTAAAGAACTGGAGGCGTGAAACTTTCTCCTCAGCTTCCTCCCTCCCTCTGCCCATAACAGGGCCGGCTCTAATGAGCGCGCTCCTCCGATTTGCTCGGACCTCCTGTCCGAGGGAGTGAGTGACAGGCTGGGGAGGTGAGAGGAGGAGGTGTGTGTGTGTGTGAGTGGTGGGGGGCCAGACAGAAACTTTTTCCTGAGCGTTTGCCCCGCTGACTCGACTGGGCTGTGACGGAGAGAAGGGGCGACACTCGGGGAGGCGCAGCGGAGCGGCACAGTTCAGAGGAGAGGCGCAGTCAGAGCGGGACGCACGGACGGAGCTCATCCCCGTCAGCCAGCTGGAGGAACACACACTAATACACCCCTATGGCTGCCTGAGAAACAACCAGACACCCCCCTCCCCCCTTTTCTCTCTTTCTCTGGGACTTTTTTTACTTCTAGTTTTGTCCTAAGAAGTTGTTGCGCGTCTAATTAGTCGCTCCCAGATCCTGAGTGAACCCAGCAGCCGTGGACGGCGCAGCGCAGAGGCGGTCATGGATACCCCCCATATAAGATGGAAAGTTAAACGGAGGATAAGGGACGTCCACATCACTGTAGCGGTGATTCTGCTTTTTCTCACGTCGTGCGCGAGCTCAGGTAAGATGCTTCTGAGGAGAAAACCTCCTCCTCCTCCCCGTGCCTCCATGCATTCAGCTGGAAACTTTGGGAACTTATTTAAAAAAGAAAACTTTTAGACATCCTGATGATTTGCTGCCTTCTGAGCGCTGAAGCGTCCAGCAGCGTTGGTAATTACAGGGTAGATGTAATCCTAATGGGTTCTTGTGGGAAACTTAACAAGTGTCACACAAATGTTTTACTTTATGAAACCCTTTGTGCTGATTTATTGCAGTGTTGCAAGAATAAAATGTTGTGGTGGAGTTAAGGGAGTTCAAAAAGCTCTTTTTTTCTTCTAAGGGATGAGAGGGATGAGCTTGAAGAGGGAGGGGCTGTAAGTGGTTGGGTGGAGCCGCCTGAAGGACCTTGGACATCAGTTTATGAAGAACTAGAGTCTGACGCACCTCAGTCCAAGTTTCTCCATCACATGATAATTCTAGTATGGATGTTAGGTTTAGGGGATGTGATGCAATGGTGGACAGGAGCCCCTGCACGAGGAAGTGAATATATCAGTTTTGTTGCATCCCAGGGGGGGTCAGAGGTCAGTTAGAGGGGCGTGTTCTGGCCTTTATGTATTATTAGCAGCTTACATGCCTGGTGGTCTGCTGAGGCTGGACACCAGCCTGTAAGGAGAACAGGTGGTCTCTCCTTTCTGCTTTAGAAATGGCGCTGATGGTGTGAATTTGTACAAAACATTTAAAGAATGCAGAACTTTTTATTGTGTTTCTTAGTAAATCTAAACCTGAAGAAGTTTAATCACATAGGAAGATGTATTTTTTTTTATTTTTATAAAGGTTACAGCTGAAAATCTGGGTCATGTTTGAAGGCTAAAGGTGGAGCTCCGTGAAGTCATTTTCATGCTGCAGGGTAGACTTTTATAACATACTGAGTGTTATGCCACCTACATGAAAGATAAACTAATTATCCTGTTCATCAAATGCAAGAGTTGTGCTTTTATTCAGCTCATTGTGGTTCCTGGAAACTCTAAATGAAAATAACAGCAGTGTTTCCAGAGTTTTTCACCATCAGTTCAGACAAACTACAAAAAGATCAAAATATCACCTTTTTGTCATGAAATATGCATCTTCAGCCTTACTTACTGACTTTAGAGCAGGGGCTTCCAAATGTTTTAAATGAAAGGTGATGTAGACTCCCTGTTGGTGTCCTGGGTCCTGAACCAAATGGTTTAGATCAGGCATGTCCAAAGTGTGACTCAGGGACCATTTGTGACCCTTGGAGAGATATTGTCAGGTCCTCAAATGCATTTCTACATTGGTGGAATTTTGTCTTCAACAGATTATTGATGTAGATCAGCACATTTAAATATTGTATCCAGATTTTTACTAACATGAGGCATAATCCTGAATAGAAAAAGACCATAAAAATATTTTTGCTTGTTTTTTATTTGTTGCCCAAGAGGACTTTTTAACTAGTTTTGGGCCTTGTCTGGAAAAGTTTTCACAGCCTGCCTTAGTCCAGTACATTCAGCTTTCTCACAGACTCACCATGAAGGGTTATTGGGCACCTCCTATGAAACTTTAGCTTAGAGTTGTTGGCAAGAAAACAGAATGTTTGTCCTAAACATGAATGTTTGTATAGTTTCTTCCTAGTCCTAAATCATTCTGGTTGATTGGTGATGCTGGTGTGAGTGCTTGGCTGCTGTTCTGTGCACAAACAGCTGGAATGAGCTCCAGCTCCATAGCATCCATAAGAGAATAAAGCAGGCGCAGCAAGACTTTAGGTAATATCATGGTATCATGGTAGTCATATTGACTACTGTTTATTAATCTTTTCATATAAAAGTATAAAGTTTCAATGTAAATATCATCATTTATTACTTAAATATCAACTGTCGTCTTCATTAACATGTATAGATATCTGATTATGAACTTGAGAGGTTTGATTTCAATATTCTTTTAACTTTGGCCTCTTAGGAAGTAGGGCCGGGCGACAAATCAAACATTTATCGTTATCGAAATTTCTATCATGTCAATAAGTTTAGTAACGAAACAAATGAAAAGATGTGTGCAGGTTGGCGACGTTCATGTCCCTTTAAGAAGCTGTACCACCTCGAGTCACATGACAGCGTGACTCAACGTAATACAGCCCCATCTAGTGGACAACCTTTGTTTTAACACATACATGCAGTTATCGTCCATTTATCGCCATCAACTCCTCAATATATCGTGATATTGATTTTCGGCCTGTATGTCGCCCAGCCCTACTAGGAAGTCGCTCACCGTGGCTGGAAGTTCGACCTTGTCTGTGAATGAAGCCATGGCTGACCCGGTCTAATTATCAGCAGTGTTAGGTGCTATCTGCTGTACTTAGCGACCATGCTAACTGATATTAGCAGGACAACCTAATATAGAATTTCTCTGTTTTTGATTCATTCAGATATTGCAGTAAGACAGCACCGCCTCTACCGCTGATTTAGTGAGATAAAGGCTGACAGAAGAGAGGATAGATGCTTGATTACAGCTGCTTTTACCTCTTTATGCTCGAGGCAGCCATATGGATTTCTGAGGTTGGTCTTGGTCTGGAATCTCCATCTTTCCAAGTGGGAACGCCCCACGTTGTTCCAGTTGATTTTCCAGCTATAAACTCTGAAATTTGACTTCTGAGGTTTAATGGAATGCACCTTTAGTCAGTGTGTTTTTACTAGTTAGCTGCTGTCTTTGCCTGATGTTGAGGAGGTAGCATACAGTCACTTTATTTAACTTTTTGCTGCTATAACCTTTTTCTATTGTTATAAAATTATTTTAAGTTGGGTGAAACTGAAGTAAACAAACACTTTTTAAGCTAAGCTAAATGCTTTTTCCCCATTAGTCGGTCTTGTATTTGCAGGAATTGGAGCAGTTTTATGAAACTTTCCTCTCCTTTAAGCCCCGGTTTGCATGGTTGGATAATCATGCTGGTTTTTGACTTGATTCTCCTCTTCCGACAATTTTTATGGACGCACCCGATTACTGTGATGGCTCTAAAGATGATCTTATCAGATATTTCTGCTGTGTGGTGTGTTTCGAGTGCTCCTGTCTGCTGTAAAGCACGTCGAGACTGCTGGGATCATAAATAAGATCAAACATGTTGGATTGTCTTGGTCCGATTTTCAAAGACAAGCAAGTGTGCCGCTTGTTGAATGTGACGTTTAGCCAATCAGAAAGGCAGGTGAAAGAACCACCCTCCCAGTCCGCCATGTTTGTTTACTCCAAAGTGACGTTTGATTTTGCGAGATTTTCTGTCTGACCAGAGAACGTCAGTGTGTGAAATTGGTTTGTGTAGCACCATTACGGCAGAGCTGCGATGGAGCTAAAGAACAAAGATGGCGGTGGTTAAGTCCTTTATTTCATAAAAGGCTGGATTTGCTGCTTTGATGACACTGATGGATTTCTGTTCTTCGTTGCTCTGATTGGTCCTAGCGCTGTCCACCTGCGTGCAGAGACAGTTTGAACTGTAGCATCCGCCCTATATGACTCAGCTCTGTCTATGGAGTATATCATGCCTAAAAGTTGCTTTGTATTTTTCAGAGTTAATATTGATAAATATGTATCAGTTAGCTGTTTTGAAGGGAGATGAACAGTAAAAGGAGAGATTTGTGGTTCTAGATCAGGAACAAGGACGTTATTAAATGATAGGAGCTGATGTTGGGTACACATTACATCATTAACTGCCTAGTTTTTATTAAATAAATAGGAGTTTACTTCAAAACATAGCATTAATGTATGTTTCTTACTAGATTCAGAAGCATTTCAGCAGCTAGTGATTTGCCCAACTGGAAAAGTGCTAGTTTACTGTAATGTCAGAGTACAGATGGCTCTGCTATATAAAGATATCTATACGTTTTAAGGTTATACTAGTTTCCTAAACTACAAAATATTAACTTTAGCCTTGTGTGGAAGTTCTTTGTGCCCTCTGCAGATGTTTAAGTTATCACCAAACACAAGAAATTCAAAGGACACGGTGAACATGTCTGATTTACTCCACCAGGACTCCTACTGTCTTTGCATTCGTTTGGAAACATTAAATCTAAGTGAAAAGTGACAATAAGGCAGAGCCTGTAGGACGGAAAGGTCAAGCATGAGAAGTGGGCTCAGGGTTCAGAGGTGAAGGTTAGGGCTTTCTGCTGGTTCGTCGGGTTTACCGTTCTGTTGCCTAAAGGCAGGAATTCTTCATGAGCTCGGCTCATTTCTTCTTGTTTCAATAAATCCCCAGCTGACTGTTGCAGGAAGTGAGACTAACACAAGGAGTGTGTTAACAGGAAAAAGATGCACAACGGTTATTTGTAGTGTGGATGCAGCATTTGAAGTGAGACGGCTTCAGGTCAGAGGTCCATTTTTAATCCTCCTCTCCTCTCAGTCAGTGGGTTCTTTATAAGTTTTATAAATGTTTTGACTCTTTTCCCTGAAGTTTGTTTCAGATAATTAACTGAAAGTCTTTTTGGGCCTGGCCGTGGTCTGAGACAGACATTCACACAGAACCCACATGTACAGAGACTTTTAGTAATTAGAAATACTGAAATAACATTCTCCGAATACCAAGGATGAAATTTGGCCAGAGCTGCTTTACAGTGATATACGACGGCACTTAAAGGACCAGTTGTTTTGCCTAAACGTCCCAAAGTGCGTCTAAGATGTAAGAAATGTGCTCTAAACTCATATTTGTTTAATGCTAATGTGAGTTTTAAAGGGATGAACGGGAGACTTTGCTGTTTTACCGAGCGCCTCCACATCTGGGTTTGATCAGTTCCATTGTGCTGTCTGCTAAGCCCTGCAAAAAGCTAGAAAAATGGCTTCCAGATGTTTTCTTCCCGTTCTTGGTTGGAACGGGGGACCACGATAAAAAAATACTGCTGTAACTTTTTCTTTCTTTTTTTTAAAAGCAAATACCAAACTTTCTGTTGGTTTTAGGGAAAGTTTCCGATCAAATATCAACGGGCCACTTCTAGGAGGGTCCGTAGGTGTAATGTCAGCAGGCCGTCCGGGGTCGTTTAAAGGTTCTTTTTGTTTATGCGGGTCAGCTGAATGGTGGGGTCAAAGGTCGGCCCACAGCTGTTTTTCATTTACAGTTTCTTTATATCAACTCATCTTCAAAAGGAGCTTTAATGGACGGGTCAGATCTGCCCTTTTTGTTTTTCATGAAGAGAAGTTCATAGAAATGACCACTCAAGTGAACAAACTCTGTGTTTTAGTGAACTTTAGTTAACAATTGACAGCTGGATGCTTTAAAATCGGAAGTAAAATTGGTTTCATTTCAAGTCAGCTTCCATATTTGTTTTGTCTGCAAAGGCATCACCCCCCTGAGTAACCCATGTATCTGTAATTGTTTAAAGTTGGGCTGTTTCTTGCTCACTTTGGAGCTGAGGTCATGTCAGACTCGATCAGATAAGTGGCGGTGGGAGAAAGTGGCTTCTTGTGTGTGCCGATTGCCTCGGTGCAGAGGAAAGAATCTGGGCTGTGCAGAGAAGCAGTGACCCAGCAATCGCATGTGCCACTTCACCCCCGTAAATGCGGCCTTTGTGGGAAGGACACCGTAAATCAGCTCTAATGCCCGATAATAACATGGCAGATAAAACAAAAAAATGCAGGATAAGCCTCTGACCCGGTGTTGGAGTTAAGAAGGGCCTTTGTGCGGCACAGTCGGCTCATTATTTGCCACATCCTGCACACTGTATCATCTATACTTTTTTTTTGCCTAATTAAGGGTCGTGCATTGCTTTGAACTGCTCGTGGCTCTTGGGTCGGATTTGAAGCCAGCTGCAGGTTTTCTCTAAAGTTGTTTCTTCCTCTAACCTGCTGAAAACACACGGATCATTCCAAACGAAGAGTGAAAGGGACAAAGTGAACTTTAGTCCACAAACACACCAGAGATCAATCATAGACGGTGCTGTTTGGAAGCATGATGTAAAAGCTGGATTTGCTGCTTCATGATGCAACCGCTCATGTATTTATGAATATGCTTTGTTTCTGCATGTGGTGCATGCTGGAGTGCACAGCTAGGACTGGTCCAGGCTCACAGGCCAAGAATTCACTTTAGCAGGGGAAACAGTGCTTTTCTCTGTAATGGGGTATTATAATCATTGAGCATGGAAAGCAATGTGTGACTCATCCTTTCCAACCCCATTCCCCGTCTCCAGCCCGAGTTTAGCCACAGCCTTATAGCAGAAAAGTGAGCGTAAGCATTCCCCCCCCTCTCCTCCTCGTGAGGGGAATCAACAGTTTCTGGTCAGTCGGGGAAACTTCCCTGTATATGTTCTATTTTTAATTTATTGGGTGATGAAATCAGTAGCAGTTGTAATGGAAAAACGGTATTGAAGTGAGACACGTTTTAGCCGATTCAGCAGTGTGTTTGTTCTGTGCCAGAGGCTTTGTTCATTTGGTCTTGTTACAACAAGAGGCTGTAGGAGAAGTCCAAAGTCTGGGATGCAAATTCACAAAACCTTCCTTATCTGATGGAGGATCACACGGACGGCTGGACGGTCATGAACTAAGGACCCGAATGAGTCAGAAAAGAATGCAGGAATAGGATTTTTTTTGCAATGTTGAAGTTTGTTTCTGAGTGAACCTGTGCAACAGGACAGATGAGCTAATGGCAGAACTATTGCACCAATCAAATCTCCAAAAATCCATTAAAGTTTTACAAACTTTTTACATCACCATCAACTTCTGGTTTCATGGTCCTTTCCAAGAGTAAAGAGTTGACAAAAGTCACCAGCAGCAGCAAAACCTTTGATTTTATCTGAAATATCCATGTAATGCAAAAACATGGCAGTGTTTTTAAAACAATAAACCACTATGAAACCCCCAAAAATTGGATTTGTCGTAAGCTGGCAGCAGTTTGATTTAATGTGTCCATGAGCGTTATCGACTAAAGCTAAAAATGCTGAAAGGACAAACATCCAAAGCTGACTGATGTCATTTTAAACTATCTCTAATTGCCATAAAGTCAGAGGATCTTGCAGATTTATTTTAGTAGAAATATTAAACTCCTGCCGATCATGGCCCCTGGATGCACTGGGAGTTCTGCTGCTGGTTAAATGTACTAAAAATGCACTGATTGTAGCTTAGAGGGCCAATTCCTGGTTCTTCTACTGTTCTGACTTACCTAAACTAAATATTTGAATGTAAAATTTACAATTAATGTAAGAAATTATGATCTTTAAATAAAGACTTCCCCATAAAAGCTTTGTTATAGCTAGTGTGAGTTAGAGTTTAGCAAGAAAGAGTTCATGGACCAAGGTTTAGGGTTTTTTTATTGCTGCTTTGCAGAGGTGTGTTCATCGACTGAAGAGCAACGTAATGAAGATGAACGTGATGTAAAGGTCTATAATGGGGACTCAGCTGCAAAGCTTGGGCGGGGGTGGAGTTAACATGCTGTGCAAAACTCTCACTGCTGAATGAATTATCCTGAGCAGTGCATCGCTCTGAAAGTGAAACTTAAGGAGATTGCAGCTCATCATCGGCTAAGTCCAAATTCAGAGGCTGCATCCTTCAAAGACTGCATCAGAATCTGATTACGTCACAGCTAAAGCTACAAGGCTGGTCTAAATTCATTGGCTCATGGAAGATGCAGTAGATGATTACAGTTTTAAATGTGAGAATAATAATATCTGGGGGTAAAACATTAAAAACTTTTAGCATTTTTTTTGTGGTAATTTTTTTGTCAAAAATAGTGCAAATAACAGCAAATGAGCTCACAAAATTTCAAGCTCCATGCCGTCATGGTTGCTAGGCTAGGCAACAGTGCATATGCCAAGGTAATGAATCTAAAGGCTGGACCATTCAAATTCACAGTCACTCACTTCCGGATGAAAGACCTGGCCTACGTCAATCGGGTAGGGTCCTTCAAAGGATGCAGACATACATAGATTTATTGAAGGAATTGCAGCTTGGAGCCACAATATGTGTCTAGTGTGCCAGAAAGATGCCACCTGTTGAGGACTCCAAATGTGAGAATCTGGGTTGATCTTGGGATTGCAGCAACGCACCTTTTTGTTTGCTCATTGGTTCTTGTTGGACAACTATGGAGTTTCACCTAACTGAGGCTTTTCAGGATGCTTTTTACAACTGGTGAGGCATTAATTATTCCTGACTTTTACATAAAACACTTAAAAATGGACACAATATTCCTTGAGCCTTATTGGTGGTATCCTAAAGTTTTCCAAACCAGAAAATGCAGACGCCCAGCCTAACAGGATCCGACCGAAAGCTGAAACAATCAGGATGCATGTGAACTCACCTGAGTGATTACCTGAGTGGCAGCAGATACGAACATTCTCACAACCTTCTTCAGCAATTGTCTATATCTGTCTTCATGACACATTTGATGTGACTTTTATTTGTGCCAATACTGAAAAAATTGTCCGATGTCAAGGATGCACAGTCAGCTCATCTGGAGAGCGGAACTGGAGGGTTTAAAGGTTGACCATATGTTGACCGGCTCCCAGAAATCACATTTTTTACTGGCTCATTAAACACATCTTGTGCACAGCGATGCAGACATCCATACAAAAGTGTTCCAGCCTGAGCCACGCGTGAACGTTTGTGTACAATTAGCTGTTCATCACGTGGTTGTTGGACAGAGCGTTTGCCACTAACTCAAGGCTAAACGCCCAACTCACTTCCTGCATCCTGTTTTTGGCCTGATCTGTATTTCTCTGACTGTTTGACATTTTTTGGGATCTCTAATATTGTTTCTGTTTTCATTAATATTATATTATATTAAAAAACATCAGTGACAGAGATGTAACTCTTTCAAACCTGATATATGAACAATCAGATTCTCTTGCAGTACTTAGCTCTTCCACAAGGAGGCAGAAGACTTGCCCAAAACTCAGAGGAGCAGAAGTTTGTGGAATGTACTAATCCTGTTAAAGAGAGAAAGCTCTAAGAAACAGGAAGCTGTGGAGCAAATATGATGAATTTGACATTAAAGGGTTAAAGATTGGTTATAAATCAGTATGATTTCTTTTTTTAATGGTTTTTGACTTCTTTACATCCATTGGACCTGAGCAGGAAGTAGGAAGTGGTTTTTATGATGAGTTTTTGTATGATTCAGACTAACTATCTGGCTCTCATTCAGGTTGTATCCAGCCACAGGCTTGGTGTTGCTCAAGTAAAACACACGTTCAAGTGTCAGCAGGAGATAAATGGATGGTTGACTTGGCTGTCACGGCCAGATGTGGGTGTTATTTGGCATTTCCTGACATGGCAAGCTTTTTCTGTCAATGGATTTGATATGCTTCTCTCATGAGAACAATTATCGATGACACACAGTAAATATTCTCATACTTTTCTTTTCATTAGATCTTCTCACTGAATCACGTTTGGATCTGTAAATATGTAAACTAGCAGTAGACCTTCTGAGGTGGGTTTCTGAGGAAAGATCACCAGCGATCTTTATCTTATTAGCTGTAGATGCCTCTTCATACCTGCTAGCCACAGAGAGACCATTTACAGTGTAGTTTACTGCTGTAGCTACGAGTTTAATCTCAAAGATTTCATGTTAGTTTGTGTGAAAACTATTTTATTAACTTGTATGCTGTTGTCAACTCTCATTTGTGAAACTCTCATTTCAGGCTAAATTAGCCACAGTAAGCTAGCTCTGCTGCTAATTCACTCTAAAAGTAACTAAAGTAGTTTATTATCACCATAAAACAACAATAACCTCTAACTTTCAGAACTGCTCTTCTTGAGTTTCACATTAGACTTTATTCCACCAGAATTATTAATCAGAAGTGTTTCACAATATATTATTCTGGGTTTATAACTGTGCAATGTACACTGAGAACAGTATTAAAGTTTATAAAATAGGTTTTACATGAACAGCTATGACTGTTGTGTACAACAGTGTCCAAGAGTTAAAATGCTACATAAAAGATGAAAAGTAAGTTATGACAGGGTCAACCACTCTGCTCCTGAACCAAACTATATATATATATATATATATATATATATATATATATATATATATATATATATATATATATATATATATATATATATATATAGGATAATGGATATTATTGGGATGGGACCCAATAAAAAATTAATCTAATTAATCAGGTTTTGTAATTAATTAATCTTGATTAATCACATTTTAATCATTCAAGACAATTTGTGCCCAAGCAATTATTTTTCTCTCAATAATAATGCTAGTGAGGCACAGATGACTTACCCACACTTTAATGAGTATATTTCTGTAACCTGGGGGCGTTGTACCGGTCTGTCGTGGTGAAGAGAGAGCTGAGCCGAAAGGCGAAGCTCTCGATTTACCGGTCGATCTACGTTCCTACCCTCACCTATGGTCACGAGCTTTGGGTAGTGACCGAAAGAACGAGATCGTGGATACAAGCGGCCGAAACGAGTTTTCTCTGTAGGGTGTCTGGACTCTCCCTTAGAGATAGGGTGAGAAGCTCGGTCATCCGGGAGGGGCTCGGAGTAGACCCGCTGCTCCTCCACATCAAGAGGAGCCAGTTGAGGTGGCTCAGGCATCTGATTAGGATGCCTTCTGGACGCCTCCCTGGTGAGGTTTTCCGGGCACGTCCAACTGGGAGGAGACCCAAAGGAAGACCCAGGACACGCTGGAGGGACTATGTCTCTCGGCTGGCCAGGGAACGCCTTGGGATTCCCTCGTAGGAGCTGGCCCAAGTGGCTGGGGAGAGGGAGGTCTGGGCTTCCCTCCTTAAGCTGCTGCCCCCGCGACCCGACTCCGGATAAGCGGATGAAAATGGATGGATGGATATTTCTGTAACCACAAGGTCTATTTGATTACTTTAGTCTCATTATAAAGGTAGCCATTGTGGGATTTGTTGGAATGTGTAAATATTAGTATATGTGTTATTGATGAAGTGTAAATGGACATGGAACATTGTAAATGTTGTGTACTGAGCTGAACACCAGGTGGCAGCAGAGCACTGCTAATATATATAGAGGTGTAGTGTAGAGTTCAGGGGAAGTTCTGCTGATGGTTACCAGATGAATGCTGTGTGTGTGCTTGTCCCTCCTGCTGTAATAAAATTCATATGGATAAAGTTACTGCCTGCCTGCTTTCTACCAACTACAAAACTTAATGGTGTAAAAGTTGATTTTTTCTTCCTTTCTTTTCTTCATGAAGAGCGATTTGCCATGATTCATTTACTTGTAGTGTTAGTTGTGTTTGGAGCACGTAAAAACGTTGAAATGGTCTTGTAGCCCAGGCTCTGTTGTTTTGTTAGATGTGCAGCTTGATAATATTTATTGATATATCGGGGCATAAATCGTGATGCTAAAATGTTCTGGCCTACAACTGGAGGGTGCTCAGGCTCAAAAGGGTAAATTTTGAACATGTTATTTTTTTCTAATTAATTAATCGTAATTAACGCGTAGGGCTGGGTGATACATTTTTTTATTAGTGAAACTAACCAATATCATTTTTCCCATGTCAATAAATCTGGTAATTAAAAAAAATGAAAAGATGTGTGCAGGTTGGAGACGTTCATGTCCCTTTTAGAAGCTGTACCAACTCAAGTCACATGACAGCGTGACTCAATGTAACACACGTGACAGCCCCAACTTTTGTTTTAGCGCACACATGCAGTTATCGTCCATTTATCGTTATCGAGGTGAACTCCTCAATTTACTGTGATATTAGGCCCTATCGCCCAGCCCTATTTCAGTCTTTCACAGTAAGAATTTCAAACATAAACATGTACCTTAAAACGACTAAAGCTTATACATTAGTTTGAGTTTTTTTCTTACCCTAGTACAGTATCAACGGGATTCTCTCCGTTTATCATTGGACAATTCTTAATGAAACCTACTTTTGTTTTTTCCTCTGGAAATAATATTTAGATTTTTTTCTTGCCTTTTTTTCCTTGACATTGAAACTTAAACCTCAATATTTTATTGTTTTTTTGGCAGCGGTAATGCTTCTTGGTACGTTTGTGAGTAGAGTTGTCTTAACCTGTCAGCAATTCCCATATGAAGTGGTGATGCTATGACTAGCCTTTAGCCCATCAATCTGGTCACAACTCATCTGATGGGGCTTTGGATAATTCATTTATGTCTGTATCAAGAATTCAGAATTGAAATGTATTGTCTGATAGATGCTATACTTAAATATGTCTAAATATTAAAGCTTTGTCACATTTGCATGTTTAACTGTTGCTTTCTGGAGCCTTGACTGCATTAGTTTAGTTTTTCCTGATGCATCTCTTCAAACGTCTGTTGCTTATTGAGTTTCTTAACGATGATGAAACTTCCCTAATGTAACAAAACATTTTTCATTTGGACCAATTCCCACCATCAGACAGGGGCCCCGGCCTCTCACTGAAGAACTTGAGAATGTAATAAGGCCTTTCATGTGCCAGTGCTAGATTCTAATAAAGGAGAAACGCCTCATTATTGCCCAGGATTTGGTCCATACTCAAATCTTTTTTATTGTTTTATGTCAGTGCTGGAATAATGATCATGTGTGAAGCTGGTTTCGGTGCTGCAAGGCCTCCTTTTATCGCACATTTCCTAACAGTCAGCCATTAAAACTTTATCTGCTGTTGGAGAAGGAAAGAGTTTGCAAGAAAAGATAAAAAAAAAGGCGGTGCACAATGAAGTTGAGGATGTTATTAAAGAATAAAACCGATTGAAACCGGGTGAAGATAAAAGAAAAAGCTGGAGTAAAGAATAATCACTCAGAGACAGACAACAGTAATCACATACGCGCCTCAAAATGACTATTCCTGTGCTTTCTTGCTGTAAAATGAGCACTCAGAGGTGCACTGTGGAATTTTTTGACTCAGTTTTTCCATCTTAGTCTGTGGAGGGAGGCAGACATGATTTATCTGCACGGCTGTGAGCTGCAGCTTGGAGACGGTGAAGTAAACCATCTGGTATCCCTACTGCTAAAGCAATAAGAGTGTTCAAAGCGTGGAGCCTCCGAGTTCACCAGAGACGTTCTGGTTTCAGAAACGTGGTTTTCTGGGTAATATTTCAGGTCTGTGTGTGTGATTCGGGATTCTTTTGCGTCTGCATGCAGGACTGCACAATCTGTTCTGGTTTCCTTTTTTGAACTGATGTGTTTTCCACTTCTTGCCATTCTTTTGTGTCTTGTCATTTGGAATTTGAGGCTGAGAATCTTGGTGTCAGAACAAGTGATCACAAGGAGGGAAGTAATTAAGTTTGATCTTCACATAAAAGATGACACTGGTCTGAGTGCTGCCTCTTGATCTCCCACCCGCCCGCTTTTTCAACATGCAGGTCAATGGGTCAGTGTCCTGGAACGTCTGCTGCTAGCAAAACAACACTGAACTGATGCTATCCTAAAGAATTCATTTTGCTTAGGGAAGTTTTTTATGAGTGTTTAATAAAATAAACAAAGTGGTTGTTTGGCCTTTTGTGGAAAGGTTATAAATAAAAAACATCTTATATGGCATAGAGAGCCCTCTGAACAACCTCAGCTTGGAGAAAAGGAGTTTATTTATAACCAGACAGACTGGCTAATATGGATTACTAATAACAAAACGCCTCTAATCTTAAAGCCATACTATGCAACTTTTTCATATTTTTAAATCATTTTCTTGAGCCAGTTTGTGCTAAAATGAGCCTTTACAGGGTTAATGAAATGTTACTCAGACCCACACCGCCCTCTGTGGCCAGAATACCGCATTTGCAACTTCAGAGTGGCGGTCCGGTCGCTGTTGGACTTACTAAAGTGGAGCTGACGTGCCTGGTGCTGCAGTCTGCTTCCAGCATGTTTTAGATCATGAACACAGCTGATTTGTTTGGTTTAGTGATGAACCGCTCCTGTAGAAACTAATGAAGGCTGAGGAGACGTTTCAGCAGTTAGATTAAGGTGTTAAAAAGACAAACGCACAGCCAGGAGATAAGTTTCACTTTTGGTTTCACTAACGGACACTAGGGGGTGCTAAAAGCAAGCCAAAACTGCCAAGTGTGCCTTTAAAAGTGTTATAGCAGTTTATGCTAACAATATTACAAAAAGTATTTCATATAACATAAAATTATATAGCTATTTACATCAGAAATGACTGCAAGAGCTGGTCAGAATTTCATATTCCTGTCAGAATAATGAATAAAAATTAAGCTGACATCATTGTCTAGATTTAAAATATTATTATTATTATTATTATTATTATTGAGATTAGAGCATTTTTCAGGCTACAGAAATTGAGGTTGTGACATGAATTAGCTGTTAGCTCTTCTGTTTTGGTCAGAACGCATCTCTATTTCTCCAAACTGAGGTCACACAAAGAGGTGAGATATTATTGCTCACAGAAAGCATGGCTTTTGGCTTTTGACTGAATGTTATTTTATGTCCATCACGAATAAATATGCTTCTTGTGAATCGTTAATTGAGATAAATGTATTCTTCTTCAATTATTTGCTATTCAATCAATGAAAATGTAAATGTCTGACATCATGGAGACCAGTATGTGAACTTTCAGATACATTCAGTTTTAACCTGGTTGCAGCTAATTTAAGTCAATTTGAGTCACAACTTGACAAAGTAGATTAAAATTGATAAATAACTTCACATTTTTATGTGATTCCAACTTAGATTCATCACAATATCATAATATCAGAGATTTTCTATCAGTAACAATCAGATGGAAAATACTGGCATGATAGTTGGAAAAACACAATAATGCACATATTCTTGTGTTTATGTATCAATTAAAACAAAAGAATTACAACTCATTTTCCCCATGGAGAAAAAAGCTTTCAACTTTTAATTTGCACATTTTTCCACCAATCTGTGATCTTTTTCATGGTATAAATGCAATCTATGATACAGTAGTAGGTTTTGCTCACTGGTGTAACACTCTGCTAGGTGCTTGCAATAATTTACTCACGTGTTGCATGTCTGCAGAAATTTGTGCCAAAGTAGAGTGTGCAAAGTGCTCAGTTCAGCAGAACTGTAAAAATTCCAGTATGATTCCAATCTCAGGTTGCACGAAATACTGAACCTTAGGATTGGAGATGTACTTTGGCTCTTAGGTTTGTTTTGTTTCCTTTTTTGAAACCTGGAGGCTCTAGTACATTGTTGGGTTTATACTTTATTAAAGGGTAACTGTTGTGTTTTGCAGCTGCTTCAACTAAATCAGAGCCAGCTTTTGCAGTCAAAGCTGAATTATGAAGGAAAACTGTTCAGTAGAAGGATTTGATGGAGGGTTTCAGGCTCTGGGACTTGTGCTACCGTGGTGACTTATGAGGAGCTTACAGAGGAATCTGTTTTCAAGATGAGGGCCAGAAACTTCAAGTGTATAGTCCTTAACTGACACAAATTAAAAAATGTATGCCTACTTTTTTATTTAGACTTCTCAATAACCATATTATTTAAAATTAACATAAAAATATTCAAACGTGTAGATAAACACCAACAGCCTGCAGGATGAACCAGCATTGTGCCATTTTAGAAATGCATATGGGGGTCACACTTTGGACACGCCTGATCTATACCATAATAATACAGATTTATATGTGTGGGGACTAGAGGTCGACCGATATGGGTTTTTCTATTGCCGATGCCGATATGTTGGAGACATGGTCAGCTGATGGCCGATATGCTGATGTTTGTGGGCCGATATCTAGACGTTTTCCACCTTATTTTCATGCTAAAACGTTGCTAATAACATCGGTTGACGCACTAAATTTCTGAAGCTGAATCAGGCTGTTAAATCTTAACTTTGTGCGCTGCTCAGTGTTAAAGTCAGACACCTAAATAAGGTTAATTTATTATGCAGATAATAAGAAATACATTTAAGGGTTACAAGATGTGCCTGACTTTAAATCGGCTGTATAAGATCAAATATGGTCTGATGTATAAAAAGCAGTAAATATGGGCCCGATATGTCGCTCTACCCCTAGTGGGGACGTTACATAACTGTATGCAGCATATGCAGCTGAATAAATCTAATTATGGGTGTTTTTGTCCTGCTTGTTGTTTTTTATGAATTCCAGTTTATTATGTAAATTGTTCTCCTTCCTCTTTTAAGAGTTACATACTTAATTCTGCCTTAAGTAATTAAAACAAGGACCCAAATTGCAACCTGCTGTCCTCACAGCAAGGCTGTTACTTTACAACAGCTGGCATCGAGTTTTATAAGAAAATCAGGTGAAATCATGAAAGCCTCCTGCACCCCGCCGCTCTGTGATGCACGCCAGGAGGGGGAAGTTTCTCCTCGTGCATTCTTGGATTCAGCTGTGCTGGTTTCCAGGAGAGTCGGGGTCCTCTCCTTATGGCTGCTAATTACTCCTTGTCCTCAGCACTAGGTCAAGCATGTGCCTCAGAGTTAGGCCTCAGTTCAAGAAAAAAAACCCAGGAGAATGGTGGGGGTCAGCAAAAGACCCGAGAATGTTAATCCCCACCACCCACCCACCCACGAAAACGGCTCTAACTCACTGGTACGGCACCCCTTCTCCTGTCAGATGAAACGGGTGCCGTCTGGAGCGGCTATGGGTTGTTACAGAGACCGTGTGTGTAAATGCATTCATGTGAATACGTAGGAGGATGGGATCCACCTCAGCCTTGGCTCTGAGCCAAGAGAGGGGATTATGAATCAAGCACTCTGAAGCGTGTTCACTTTCAGCTAGGAAAAAAGTCAAATAGTGAAGCTAGCTCGTTTTCATCTAAACGCAACACCCCAACTTTTTAAATGAAGTCACAGTTTAAGAGAACTTTTATGAATTCATTAGCTTTACTGTGCTGAGACCTCATCTAACCAGTGTCTGACAAACAGCCTCGTAAAGTCTTAAAACAAAGTTAAACACTCCCAGTGATGCTTTCAGACTCAGTTCAACGTTCTCATTTTCCAGTCGTACAAGTTAAATACTCAGCAATAAAGATGATATTTAAGATAAAATCATGAATAAGAAGACTTTACTACTGGATTTTGCAGTTTTGTAAAGTAAAATTATTTGGTAACTCCTTTATATTTAATTAAATGCCTGGAATTCATTGAAATAGTGCAAATCACCTGAATTTCATGTTGAGAAATGATGGAGTTATGATCAAACTTTACCAATAACTTTATGTATAACCTCATGATACTATGGGTAATCAGTTAGAGTATGTGAGTGACTCTCAGCTATTAAAATACCAAATTATTATCTGTCCTACTATCCTTCTAGGTCCAAGGAAACCTCTGAAGGAATCCAAAGGGGTTTGAATGAAGGCAACTGGACTTCTTTGGTTTCTTGAAGACATTTTGCTTCTCATCCAAGGAACTTTGTCATTTCTGACTGGAATATGGGAGGGTCAAGATTATAAACTGTAGCTGTCTATTATAATCTTGACCCTCCCATATTCCAGTCAGAATTGACAAAGCTCCTCGGATGAGAAGCGGAACGTCTTGAAGAAACCAAGGAAGTCCAGTTGCCTTCATTCGAACCTCTTTGGATTAGCATGACCTGGGTGACTGAGAACCTTCACCAGCACTCTGAAGGAATGTGAGAAGCAAAGGAACACCATGAGGTCGCCGTGACACGCTGAAGCCAAAATGTTGCATCAGACCCACCGTTGCTCTACCTTTGGTCATATTCACTTGTATGGAAGCAGTTAACGGGCTTCATGGGTGACAGCAGGCCAACCATGAGCGAATGTACACAAGCCCGAGTCACATAAACAGTTTCTGTGTATCTGAGGTGAACCTACCTCTTGGATATGAGGGCTGTGGTTTAGAGTGAACGTTATTTTTAGCATCCACTTCCAGAGGTGTTGGTTTCTTCTGGGACCTGCCATGCAGCGTCTGTAAACATCTCAGCTTAACAAGGTGGGATTGAGACCCATACCTGTGGCTTAGGAAGCGGTCGAGACGGCTTCCTTCAGCAGGTCGAGCGCCGGTGACAGGAGTCTATGAAAGGAGTGTGTGTGTGTGTGTGAATGAGCCAGGGAAATTGGAAGTTATCTTGTTTGCTTTCGGAACTTTCTGAAGTGTCCAACTGCGTTAGGTGAACCAGGAAAATGTTATTCCCTCTTTGCTGTTTTTCTGATGATGTCGTTGTTGTGTTTTCCTGAGCCGTTGGTTTGGGGTCCACGTTCAGATAAACCTCTGATGACTTAGAAGATGTCAGAAAAGACTAAAAGGACATAATAGAGTGGAACAGTTTGGCTGGTATGGAACAAATGGAACTCTAATGTTTCCCAAAGGCTTCTTGTTGGGATTGGAGTGTGTCAGCGTGGATTTACAAGCAACACACACCCACACACACATCAGTGGTCCGAACAGGATTGATTGTCCCTGCAAACCTTCTTTTCATTTTTTTCCCCTCTGTTGTTCTGAGCTGGATGTTATTGTGTTCCCGTTATTGCTACCATGACAGCGATGGTTCAGATGAATTGTGATTGCGGGCTTTCATCGCCCAAAGATACTTTACTGAATCATTTATCAGCGTGTGTGCATGCTGTAGTGACCTATAAACCAATAAAGTTGTTTGTTGGAAACATCCGAGGAGAGCTGATGGTTATATTTGAAGACAGAAATTACAAACAAGCGTCTGAGTGTATAGGACCATCAGAGGGACATTACCACATAAAATAACCACAGGATCAGTAACGTGGCGCTTGGGTGGAGGTGTACATTAGAGATGAAGTAAGTGCTTTCAGCCTGTCCCCTTCAGAGTCTGCCTCGTTAGATCAATGCAAGGCTGCATCCAAAAAAGGACAAGGGGACAGTGTGTTGGCATAAAAGGCTACATGAAGATGCCTTAGCCTGGCTGGTTACAGCATTTCTATCAGACTGGAACTGGCTTTAATCTGACCACGTCGTTTAGACTGGTCACTGGTCTAACTGGAGGGCAGTTGTTTCCAGGCCTTGTATGGACGGACTCGGTGCAGCTACAAGTGATTGATTAATCTGTTTTCAGAAAGGTTCTATACTCCTGGATGTTGGCATGTTAAAGGCAATTATTATAGTGTAAAATCACACAGTCATTGAGTTATGGTGGACATTTGAGGCAGTTTGAGAAATATTTGCCTTCATGCATCACTGATTCTTATTGGTGTGTTTGTGGGTTTGGCCTGGTTCAAACGGTAAGATACTCATGCAGATTCATGACCCAATTCTCTCCTTTTGACAATCTTAAGGAACCTACTGATAACTAGCCTTCCTATAGATGTGAGCATAGTCGACCCATAGACAGAGCCCAGTCGTTAGGTAGAATCTACGGTTGTCTTTCAAACTGTCTGCATGCTATTGGACAATGAACAATGTGACATACTCGCCGCTATGGATGTCACACAACGAGGCAGTCCTCCATACATGGTCGAAGAAGATGCAAATTCATCTTTTTTCTAAATAAAGGACTTAAGTACCTCTAGCGCTCTATCAGTTTGGTCCACCAAACTGATAGAGCGTTGTGATTGGCCCACCAGACCGATAATGTTGTGATTGGGCCAACGGTAGACCCACTGAGACCCACTGAGGCTCCTATGGAACGTGGCTAGACCGACATGCAGCGCAAAATCATTTAGCTTCGGCTGTCTGTCTAGATTTCTAGGCTAACTGATTACTGTTATGGCTCTAAAAACGATCTTATCAGATATTCCTGCCGTGTGTGGTGTGTTAGGAGTGCTCTGGTCTGCTTGGAAGCAGCTCTGGATATTAGACATGTTGGATTGTCTTGGTCCAAATTCTAGGACACACAAACGTGTTGCCTGATGAATGTGAGGTATAGCCAATCAGAAAGCAGGGTGACGTAAGCATGCTGCAAGCTCCTTCACTGCCACATTTGATCTTAAGAGGTTTCGCAAAAATTCCGGTCTGATCGAGGAATACTTGGGTGTGACATCGGTTTGTGTGTCATTTTTTCAGCGTTGGCGTACGCCACCCTCTGAAGGACCAAAACTGTTGTACCCATGATTTTTTTATCACCTCGTGTGTGGTTTCTCATGTCCGAGAAAATCGTCCAACAATTAGCCTTAGTAGAATACCTCACAGACAAATTTGAATGAAACTCTCAGAAAACTCTCTTTGAACATAAAGCTGCTGCTGATTAGCTGTTGGAATCAACCTGATTCAAAGTGACCCACAATAACATGACGAGAACGTGCAAACTCCATGCAGAAAGGTGATGCAGGTGGGATTGGAACTGGCAACCTTATTGCTCCTCCATGCAGCCCAGTTTTAAAGATACTTAGCTAAACATTGATGTGGTACTAGCTGATATAAATAATGTTTTCCTGTAAGGAATGCTAGACCCCTACGTTCATTTTAGATTAATTTCAAGAATGATTTGACTCTTTTGCCATAAGTGGATATGCGTTCTATAAGTATGTCATATAAATTTACATTTATTGTTTTTGCTTTATGATTTAAATGGTTGAAATCATGTAAAACCTCTAACCTGTAGTTCATTTGGGACATAAAGGATGCTGTAAGAACATCCTGTAGTCTGATGGCTGTCTTGCTGTGTTGAATAGTTCCTGCATAGTTCTTTGAAATGTTCCAGACATTTATTATTTATGTATCGATAGAAGCGTGTCAAAACACATGAGCTGAGCTCATTCTTGCTGTTCACAGTGTAAAACCCACACGGACCGTGTGCTCAGGTGTTTTCATGAATCCACTTTAATGCCCTTGAAGCTGCAAAATTGTTTAGACCAAAAGTTGGATAAAAAAAAGTAATTTTCCTGTGTGTTTGTTGAATTAATTGAAACATTTTGGGGTACTCATGATTTTATGGAAATTATGTATATTGGGTCAGATTTTGACCAATCAGGATTTAGAAAATCTAGAAGCTGATTGGTGGTAGATGACATTTTTTGTTTTACCGTTTGTTACTTTGCTTTAGAGTTTTAAGTATTATGCAAAACTCACCTTTTGCATATTTTTGGGCCTCTATAAACACTCCAAAATAGGAAAAAACCCACCCATTCTTTTTGTGTCAGTGTTCGGTTTTGGGAATGATGTGCCTATAACGAGTGGTTTCAAAAAGTCCCCGTTTGTGATGTCACAATCAGGGAGACAAGATTAGAACTACCTCTCACGTCAAAGAGAGAGCTGCTCTAATCTGAGTCTCACCCAGATATTTGAGCTTCTCAGCTTATAGCAGCCTGATCGGGGCATGGGTGGGCGTGGCCAGCAACAGCTTGTTTTCTTAAAGTGACAGAGCCCAGAAACGGCTCATTCTGGAAGGTAATGAAACTGTCAAGAATAAAACTTCTGAAAGCCCTTTATGTAAGAGGGATTAAGAAAATATCATAATATGTCCCCTTTAAATGAAGTGACACCATCATTGTAAATTATTGTCATTTTCTGGCATGGTGGCTCTGTTTTACGTCTTTGATTTGAGCTGATAAACATTTCACCTGCTCAGAGTCATCCTCGACTGACAGGAGTGTGATTGTAGATTCCTCACTGGTATAGATCAAGGCTGGAATGGGTAATGTTTTAATTAAATTGTTGTGGTAGAGATTTTTTTTAATAAGTTGCCAAAAGCGTTGCATTTCTCCTAAAGCCTATGATCTGAATTAGGAAATTGCCTTATGCCACATGAATTATATGCAGACCAAAAGCTTTCCTCCATAGAAACATCTATGCTGTTTTTATGTCTTTATTTTTTTTTATTTTGCATTCTGTCTGTCTTTTAGCTAAGTCTTGCTCTTTTTGATGATGTCGGAAAAGGAAGCGGGTTTTTTCCTGTTATCTTTTTTTGAACTGCACAGCTGGGGGAAACACGTGCAGCCAGAGTGTTTTTTAAACGGAAACCTCTGTTTAAGAATGTAAAGTTTTTTTTTTAATTGATCTCTGCTGCACGTGAGTGCTGAGCCTAATGAGATCCAGCTGTTGCAGAGCATGCAGACGGCACTAAAGCTCTGTTTCCGTGTGCTGTGTTCATCTCTTCACCTTTTAACCTACCGTTCCTTCTTAAACGTTAAAAGTTTACGTTTTGAAGTCGTTGGTATTTACTCCGGTCCGACACAGGGACTGTGGGGTCTCCTTTTACGTCTAGCCTTTTATTCTTGATATTTTCATGCTAAATTGTTGTTTTCTTGGCCTTTTTTTTTGTTGCTGTAAACATTTTTAGTTCTTCCTGTTCAGATCGCCGCTCAGACTTGCGACTTGTCGTCATGTAGCTTGTTATGTGTGCCTCTGGCTGCATGAACAGCTGTTTGTCCTGGGTGGTTTTGGCATGTGACATTGCGGTCCCGGGTCAAACTCCATGTCACATTGTTCTGACCCAGTGTACCTCTGTGGTGGCCCGGCTACAGCCAAGGCGGCCGGCCCGTGAGTGTGTTAATTGCATGGTTGTGGTCGAAGTGGGTCAGCGGTGGACTTTGCTGTGAATTGGTTGGAGAGATGAGGTTTTTTGTGCAGCTGTAACCCATGATCATGCAGACCTATAAATGGGCACATCTCTCCTTAGCGCCTAAATGGAGAACATAAATTTTCTCTGAACCACAACTGTAAATTCTCCTGCTGAGCAACTCCACTTTCTGACTCAGCAGACGAAAGAAAATGGACCAAATGGTGAAAGAAATGCGTCCGGACTAAAAACGATATTGCAACCTGTTCTCTTCAAAAAGCTAACACCTTTTTTTTTATGTCTCTTTCTCTTCATAGCGGAACCAGCTGACCTCTTGAAGATTTTAGATTTTCACAATTTACCTGAGGGTGTTACAAGAACAACGGGTTTCTGCTCACATAGGAGGTCGTCACAAGGACCTGATGTGGCTTACAGAGTATCCAGAGACGCCCAGCTCAGCGCCCCAACCAAACAGCTTTACCCAGGTGAGTCGACCAACCAAAATTAGCCAAAGGACATCACACACACACACACACTCACTCGCACGCATGCACGCACGCACACACACACACACACACATACATTTCATCACCTTGTCAAATTTTCCAAAAGTTGACAACAAAAACCTTAAAGCTTTTTAACGACAGGTTTAAAGAGCAGGTCAACTGAGAACATTTTTTACGTATTATTTTTGAAAATGATCGGTTACTCTGAGTTTAACATGCAGGCTGAATGTGAAAATAGACTTCTTCCCCTATTTCCTGCATTAACTTTTGATAGAAAATAGAAAAACGCTCGGTTCAGAAAATCCTGACAGATCTACGTCACACTGTCACTTAACATTCATGGACTCTCCCATCTTGACTCACGACGGGGAAGGCTGTTGTTGGTTTAGCGTCCAGGAAACAGCAGAGAACGTCTCGGCTAGTAGAAGCTAACCATTAGCATTAGCAACTCCACCACACAGCAGAACTCCTCCAGGCTTGTGTTATTTGTGGAGATAATAACACTGTCTCCTCTTGTCTTAACGGATCGCGTTGCTGTTAGCCAATCAGAGGTGAGATGTCCAAAAATCAAGAAATAAAACTTCAAATCCTGGCGTCTTCTGCCACTTTCTCCTCCAGCTGAATTCTACCATAGACATGTATATAAACACTAGATGGCTCACCTGCGCTGTTCGCCAATGGAGTGCGACGTAGCAACGTGGCGGCCATCTTACTTCAGATAGCTGCCCCCTTTCGTAACATTGGTGTCAATGGTGCATGTACTATTTAAATAACTCTAACTTGCTCAATTTCAACCGATTTTCAAATGATTTGATTTGTTATAAACGCCAGAGATGTGGCTGTAAAATATGACGGATTTGGCCCGTTCATTTAAAAATGTGCAAGTATGTCCTATCAAGCCTATGTGTTATAAGGTTTGTAATAATGCAACCCGCTTGTAAATCCGTTAATATTTAATCGAGTTAAGAGTGTTTTTGTTTAAGTTGTTCACTCACCTTCCATCTGCTACCATTGAGAGCGGAGCGTCTGTTGTCTGAAGTAAGATGGCCGCCGTTTAGCTACGCCCTTGACTCCTGCTTTTGCCATCTAGTGTTTATATACATATCTATGAATTCTACTGGTGCGTTCGTTTTGTCCTCGGAACTCGGAAATCCCGACTTCCGAGAAGGAAAATTCAAATAAAACGTCCCGCAAAGTCGGACCTCCCAGTCGGAAACTCGGAAGTTTTTCAGAACTCCGACCTCAATTTCCAAGATGGCAGCTCTCCGTATCAACAAGTCAGTTTTGGTTGAAATGTGTTTATTTTACAACATACACATATAAGAGTGCATTTAAAACCAATGTTACACGTAGCGCTTGCATCTCTAAGCTGAACTAACTAAAGGTGTTGTTTATTAGTCGTCTGCGTTCGTTGAGAGCTACCAAAACAGCAGTTTTCTAGGGCGCCGCAATTTTGGAATTCCAACTTCTCCGACTACGGTAACCAGAATGCTGTTAACTCGGGTGTGACGTCATTCCTAGTTCTGAGTTCCGACTTCTGAGGTAAATCGAACGCACCATAAGCCCTCAAACAGGCGCACCGGAGCTTTTCTTCCCCAGAAAACGACTCACAAGGCATTCATTCCTACTAGAGACCACTGCAAATATATTAAAAATATGAGTAAAGTTGACCTTTAAGTCGATTATTGAGAATATCTTTTTGGCCAAACTTTGTTAAATTAACATGAGAGAAGAGCTGGGAGTGGCTAATGTAAATGGAAAGTTTTGAATTAAATCAAGCCAGTATCTGGAGCAGAGCAGATTGTTCCAGAGGGAAATCACCATCTGCTGCCCTGATGCATTATGGGCCTTGTAGTTTTATGTCTCAACACTTGAAACCCTGAAACAGGACAAGACGTGGAACCAATAACTCCCACCAGTGTTTTTTTCTCAAACTAACATTAAAACAGTCTTTAAAAAACAAACAGTAGAGCAGATGTACAAGTTTCAGACACAACAAAGTGTAATTTATAAGCTTTTGTGGAACATCTGGAGGGGATTTAATTTTAGACTTTTAGAATTTTGAAATTCCATCAGCAAACATGCTCAAAAACACCTTTTTTTTACCTTTCCAGACCTTAATCCTGTTTTCACAGCATCTTCTACTTTTGAACATCTCGTTCACACATCTGTTTGATGGATAGAATCACTTCTATGTTTAGTTTAGATCTGAAGCAGGACGTGTCCTCGGTTTACCTCGACACTGGCTCTTGTCTTAAACTGTTTAGGTGCAGATTTGAGTTAAACGTTTCAGTTTAGGAGATTAAAAGATAAAATTTTTCCTTAAAACAGGACAGTGGAAAACCAGTGAAACTGGGGAGGTAGACTGGAAGAGAAGAGGGGGGTGGGTGCCACTTTAGCCTTGTTCTGTTGTGCTGACGTGGCTCTGACTTTCAGCTCTGCTGCTCTGCAATACTACTTTCCCCGCTCTCCTCCCTCCCGAGCCGTCTTCCCTTGCTTTTCTTTCCCCCTGAAGCATCATAATTTTCCCTCTATCATTTCTCCAAGCCTCCTCCCGCCTGAGTGTCTTATTCCTGCGTGTTTGATCTGACTTCTATCTGGTGGGAGATCTTTTCTGTGTCCTGACAGAATATGAGAAGCTTCTGTGGTCTAGATACGGCATTAAAGCTTGAGCTGAGCTCCGACCGGATCGCAACCCCAGTCACGATCCTGTCAGACGCTGCATCAGCCTCGGTGGATCTTTGATCCATAGCATGATTCCTTCTCCGGGCTCAGAGCTGAGCCCACTAGGCCTCTGTGGCCTGCATGCCCTTACACGCTTTCCAATCAAACAAATACGCCTCACTTTGATGCTGTATGACTGCACAACCCCATATGGCTTCTTTTTGTTTAGACACATGCTATAATTACACACACATGCCCTTCTGGATGATCCAAAATAACAGTCCACATAAAGCAAACCGACTGGAGGGGTTCATAATAGCCATCTCATAGTCTTAGAGTGCAAACAGACTAACTAGCTGTCTGTGGCTCAGAGGATTCAAACTACAGTCACGCTGTTTGTGTTGTGGTCCGCTTTCTTGCTTGGATGTTATGAGAATGTGCAGATAATGAATTCCAGAAGTCAGCTAGACTTTCTGAGATCATTTTATCCACGTCTTTTCCCCTCGTTCGCTAAGTTTGAGTTATGAATTTGGCCCAAAGTCTGATTTACATAAATCGTCAGCGCAGCATCCTCTCACTATGAAAAGGTCAGAAGTGAAATCACAGAGAGAGTACACGGTAAAAACCCGAGGCATGCAAACGTGCTTCTTTTGTTATGATTATGATGTTGGTAATAAAAACCACAGCAGCTCCGATTGTGAACACGCTGGCCTGTGACCCAATAACCACAGACGGTCTGTGATGATGTGTTGGAAAAGAGCGAGTGCAGACATGCAATCATTAGGCAAACATGTGGAAGAGATGATTCATTTAAAAACCACCGAGGGACCGGAGTCGGGGGAGACCTGTCTCACTTTAACCGAACAGGAAAACGTTCTGTTCTATTCAACGTTATTAGTCCTCTTCCTGATGAATTCAGAACAAACAATCGTCTACAGATAATTCAGAGAGGGATTCAAGGACTGCTTGTTCCTCAGCAGAAGTTGGCACCTGCAGTCATGATGCAAGACTTGGTTTAAAATGGACTAATTTAATAAAACCATTTAAAACCTGATACAGGAAATAAGGATGAATAATTGGGCTATTTATCTTCTAATGTAGCAATTAAAATATTATTTTATTCTGTAAATATGTAGGTTTATGTATCAAAACAACAATAAAAGTAGAATAAAATTAGCGCTTACCAGGTGTAGTTCTTAGGTACTCCACCAGAGGGCAGAAGACACTTACAGATCCAAGACAGCAAGTTTTTGAGGAACGCACTAATCTTTTTAAAGAGGCAGAGCTCTTTGAATGTAGGAAAAGTCAAATATCATAAAGTTTGTGTGAAAATGATAAAAAAATTTAAATGTGTTTTTTTTTTTCTCCTAAAGAACACGTTGATGGCACACATGCACATAGGTCACCAATGTGATTCTATTCCATTAATAACTATATGGATGGATGATTTAAAAATATAATATTAATATTATTAATATTACTTTATTAATCACATGCATATTCAAGATTAAATACTTTAAATGATACTTTTTAAAAAAAATGAAGGTAAGATTTTACTTTTTATGCCGAAAAATGAATAAAAAACACAACAATTAAAAGAAAACAGCAGATTGTAATAATTAATACATGTATTGTAGTTGATTGTAGTTTATTGTACAGACATGATTCAGTAACAATTAATATAATTTTGAATAACTTAAGGATTTCTTGCTGATTATGTTGATATTTAATAATTAAAGTGAAAACTGATAATGATAAAAATTCTGACAACCATTTAGTAATGTACAAGAATATTGATTCATCCACCTTAAATCTTTTATTAGAATCTGATTTTGTGGAGTTTAGAAAATAACTCATGGATTAAATAGTCAAAGATCTAAAGGAAACTTATATATTGGCTGCAGAGCTTCTGCTGCTAAATTAAATGTTCAATTCTTACAATTAGTCGTTTCTGCAAAAGAGCAGTAGTGATGGAACTATGCACTCAAAGGGATTTATATGTGTATCAATGACTGGACGACCTACAGGATGCAAGACTGTCACCTCTGTTTAGATGCTCGTTTGCAAACTGTCAGATGGTGAAGTGCATCAGCCCACAAGCTGGCTCTGCGGTTGCAGCTACCTGAGTCTTGGCTTCTGTTTCCACATGAAAAAGAACGACTGAACTGCCAACTGGAGCTCAGTGTGAAATAAGTAACGAGGGGAAAGTAGTTCCATTTCTTTCATTTAGCCACATTCAGCCGGGTTACCACAAAAGAGGTTTTCTGCCTTTGTCTAACCCTTTTGGTCTGATGCTCATAATGCTGAACTTCATTTCTATTCCCACTACTGTATCTTCATTTCTTGGGCCATATTACCGTATGTTTCATTGTAAAAGTTTTAAATGCTAAGTTAAAGGAGCAATATGTAAGGATTCTACAGTGAAATAATCACAAAACAGTCTAATGTCTCAATGTTGGAAGGAAGGTTACACTGAAACAGATTTTATTCTCAGCCGGCTGGGGGGTTGTCAGTTTTTCTCCTTAAAAAAAAAAAAAATAGGGACAGAGTTACTGTTTATAATCAGGTGAGGTTGCAGAATCTGTGTTGAGCTAACGCTGGTGTGCCCGCATTTGTAATTCGACACCGACAGGAAAAAAGCTCCATAGTTGTTTCGTTTTTTTATAAAGAACCAAAGCCAGTAAACAGGAGCGACCCAGAAGTTATTTCTTTTACCCTTAATATCGGGTGAAGCAGGCTAGAGGCTAACGTTGAGCTAACAATGCTAAAGGTGAATTAGAAGCAAATAGTCAGCTCTAAAATATCTCAAGCTGCTTTTTCAGTTACCAACAACTCGATATTACAGTGAAATGTATGTGTGAAGTGAATATTGAGTCAATCGTCGCTTTTTACTTCCTTTAATGAGTCGTTCAGAACTATAACAGCAAGCTAACACGACAAAAACAACCAGAGCTCCTCTACCGCTGGAGAAATATTACTGTATTAAGTGTAGTAAGTTCTCCCTACCGTAAAACACACAAGAGTGCCAACATCAGATATGACAATATCTTTACTTATCAACTTACTGTGTTTGACTCATCTTCGTTCATCGACTAGAATCTTCTAGCGCTGATCCATAACTGGCAACAACCATGAAACTCACTGAACAGCAGAGAGAAAGTGATTTTATTGCTTAGGAAAACGGACTGCAGTTACCTCTTTTCACCACAGGATGTCATTCTTACATATTACACCTTTAATCATAGCTTTCTGAATGGCCTCAGTTTGAAGAAATGGTGTATTTCATTGGTTAACACTTGTAATTCACAATGGAATGTCAAATTGATGGTGGTGTAAAATAAAGTTGCATTAGCTGCTATGAGAGTTAGTACATTAGAGTTGTTTTAACGGGGATCTAGAATGTAAACCAACATTTTCCTTGTTGTTGTTGAATAAGACAGCTTGGGTGGTCAACAGTAGCATGCCAAAAAGTCAAAGCTGTGTTTGACCTACTCTTTATGTAAATTAGAAAGTTGAAAAAGACGAGAGAAAACCTCCTGTTCTGAGAAAGCCTTCCTTAACACGTCATAAGAGGGAGCCACGCCTCCTGAAACCTGCGTGTGTCTGAGGCCTTCTGGGGAAACCGACCAATCAGCATGTCCTGGCCGAGTGGGAGGGGTCAACAGCTCATTTCACTGAAGGCCTGAGTAAGGGGGTTTAGAATGGCCTGTATCAGGGCTCCTGGGACAGATTAAAGCAAAAAAAAAAGCTCTGTTTTAGATTGTTGATTAATTGCATTCTAAGACACCTTTAAAATAAAAGCAATACATTCTGGTTTTGGCTGTCTTTAGGCTAGCTGTTAGCACATTAGCTCAGGACACAAAAGCTATTTCTTCAAACTAAGGCCATTCAGGAAGCTCTCTACAACTTCCCCACTGAGGGACAAATAAAGGTATTCTTATTCTTAAGATATTCATTGTTTATCATTTTTACATTGAAACAAACTAACAAACTAGCATTGTTGCTATCATTTCATTGACTTTCTACTGTTTTTTCTTCCGTTACTTGTCTCATTTTCACCTCTCTGCTGACATTTCACACACGCACGCACACATTTTTATAGCTGTGTTGCATTCTTTTATTTAAACTTTGATTCACCCATAGAGGTTTTATCTCATCAGTCTCTTCCGCGTCAGATTACCGAAGGCTGTTCTGCCTTCTGATGGTCTGTCGGTCCTACCCTGGTTCAACATCCATCAATTAAAACTGTGTTTTTCATTTGAAGTGGAGCAGAATTCCTCAGGGAGTTCACTGCCAAGGCAATGTGCTCCCCTCATGATGTGATCTGATGGTTAGCATTGATCCCAGGATGATAGGAAAGGCAGGAAGACAAGACAGGAAGGCAAGCCAACATCCAAATGCTGACAGGGAGCGAGATGATGAAAAGATGAGGGGAAGTAAAAGAGTGACGGTAGGAAACTCAGTTTCTGAGGTTTCTGCTCTCTATTCTCCCTAAAGCCCATTTTCCTCTGCAGTCCATGACTGGCTATCAAGAAGCAATCAGTAGTTACCACAGTGCAGCATTTTCCAGCTTTTTTCTCATTACTGTGAAACTGAGGGCAGGTTAAGGGGGCTTTTATGGCGCTGTAATATCATTTTAACCTCAAATCAACCTCGCTTCTCTTTTCTGCTGCTCCGGAAACCTCTGCTGCCCACATGCTAAAGAGCAGAAGATCCCTGCTGTAGATTAAGAGACGTTCTGCTTGTGTTAAACATATTTCACACTAATGTTTCTCATAATAACAATAATGGCTTTAATGTGGTCTGGTGACTTTTTTAAAGTCAAAATTCCAGAAAGTGGAATATGAATCCTGCCTTCTGCAGCCTTCATCGCTTCCTTGAACGGAAAACTGAACTTTTATTTTGAGTTTTCGGTGAGCCACTGAGTCGACACCAATAAGAATATTTGTCTGGAAAATTCGTCTCATTCTTTGGCAAAACCGAGGAAATAGTTGAGGCCATGGAGTGGAACTATGCAGATGGAGGCTAGCAGATCTTTTTCATATCTTTCATGTGTCCACATACCAATATACTGTTGGTATTTCTATTTCCAAATAAACGTGTCTTGAATTATTTCTCCTGTGCAGAAGGAAGGCGCTCTTCTCGGCTCCCGTCTGTTAGATGCATCAGCTCAGAGTGAAGTAGAGAGGAATTTGACGGATAGTTTCACAAAGTCTCCCAGGATCACATGTTTTTGTCATTAATGCTCTTCATCCTGTGTTCCACTCCCCCCACATCTTCCTCTCTCTCTCTGACCAGACTCTATTAATCCTCTCCTCTTACATTTTGGTTTCTCTGTTGTTTCCTTTCTACCAGTTTATCAAATTCAGCTGATTATTCCCCATTTGAGCAACAATAACACAACTTAATCATTCTTGGTGACACTTTAGTCTGCTGAACTAATTATAACGATGATGACCGCTCACTGCTGCTCCTAAAACCTCTCTCTGTGTCCAACCCGCCTTCCCAGGTGATGCCTTCCCTGAGGATTTTTCCATCTTGGCCACAGTAAAGCCCAAGAAGGGCAGCCAGTCCTTCCTGTTGTCTGTGTACAATGAACAAGGCATCCAGCAGCTTGGTCTGGAAGTTGGCCGATCCCCCGTGTTCCTGTACGAGGACCACACAGGCAAACCCAGCCCAGAAGACTACCCCCTCTTCAGAGGAGTCAACCTAGCTGATGGAAAGTAAGTGCTCCTTTACTTTAGAGATAAGGCTCACTGAGAAATGATCGATCATGCTGAGTTTCATATGAATGCTGAATGTGAAAATGGTCTTCTACCCCTATTTCCTGCATTAGCTGTTAATAGAAAATAGACGGAGAAAGGCTCGTTGATGTTTTATCTCCACAAATAACACAAGCCTGGAGGAGTTCTGCTGTATTGTGGAGTTGCTAATGCTAACGGTTAGCTTCTACTAGTCGAAACGTTCTATGCTCTCTACCAGGGGCGTGTCCAGGGAGTGGCCCGGGGTAGCAGATGCCGCCCTTGAAATCCGATTGGCCATCCCAGGTGCCACCCCACCCCAAGTTGACGGGGTTAGGGTTAGGGTTAGGGAAGAAGAAGAAGAACAAGAAGAAATAATTGGAAAAAGAAGATATAATTGGTTGTGGTATCATGTGGAGCTCCCAGATTCACTAGAATGAAAACATGAATGACCCCCCCCCCCCCCCCCCCCCCCCCCAATAAATAAATAAATAATTAAATAAAAAGGATAGCTATAGGTGTGACCCAGTCATGAACAAGTGCCCCACCTGGGCCACCCCATTTTAACAGGCCTGGACACGCCACTGCTCTCTCCTTAACAACTTGGGGCGATGGTGGCAGAGGGGTTAGGTGGCCACCTTGCAATCAGAAGGTCACAAGTTCGTGTCCCGCTCAGTCTGTTGCTGTTGTGTCCTTGGGCAAGACACTTAACCTACATTTCCTGCTGATGTTGGTCAGAGGGACTGGTGGCGCCCTTGGTCGGCAGCCTCGCCCCTGTCAGTGCGCCCCAGGGCAGCTGTGGCCACACTGTAGCTCATCATCACCAGCGTGTGAATGGGTGAATGATACGCTGTAGTGTAAAGCGCTTTGGAGTCCTCTGATTCTGAAAGGCGCTATACAAGTGCGGGTCATTTATCATTTAAAACCAACAACAGCCAACATATGGGTGAGTCCATGAATGTTAAGTGACAGTGTGACGTAGATCAGGCATTTCTGAACCGAGCGTTTTCCCGTCTATTTTCTATCAGAAGATAATGCAGGAAATAGGGGTAGAAGACCCCACATTCAGCCTGCATGTGAAACTCAGAGTGATCAATCATTTCCAAAAACAATAAGTTTAAAATTGCTTTTTAAAGCAAGCTGAAAGTCTCTGTTTTATGTTTGTGCACCAACTCTTCTAATCAGAGTCCTGTCAGACACACAGGGCTTTAAGACAGGCTTGCCTTTTGTTGTAGTGGCACATGAAACACCTGACCCAGGTGATAGTCTAGGTTTTAATTGACTTATTCTTTCTTCCAGTCAGTGTAAGTGTCTGTTCATTTCGTCAAAGTCACGAGCAGAGACAGAGTGAGATGTATGTGAATTTGAGCAGATAAACCCAGAAGGGGCCGCTCTTTGTAGTCGGGCTCCATGTAACCCTGTAAGCGTGTGAATAAACTTCACCTCTCATTCCAGGTGGCATCGAGTGGCCATCAGTGTGCACAAGGACACCATCACCCTCATTTTGGACTGTAAAAAGAAGGCCACCCAGAAGCTGCTCCGAAGCCCCAACCCCATCATTGATACCAAAGGAATTATAGTGTTTGGAACAAGAATACTTGATGAAGAAGTTTTCGAGGTAAGCCTTAATCTGCTGCTCCTATTTAGAGATTATCAAATTGTAGCTCACGTTGGATTCTGTGTGTGACGACTCGTCCGATTCCAGATTTAAAAGATAGTTTTGTTGTGTTTTTTTAGGAAAATCCTGAGAATAACTAACATTTTTGGTGTTAGCTCATTTTAGAGAATTATAGATTACCTCTGACTGGATTGATGAGCTAACAGCTAGATAACTGTTCTATATCTTGCTGTTCAAATTGGGTGGCCAGAAGGTGTGGAACACTGAAAAAACATTTTGTAAATCTGATTTCTGATTATAATCGGTCACTCTGAGTTTTTCATGAAGGCTGAACATGAAAATAGTCTCCTCCACCTGTCTCCTGCATTAGCTTCTGATAGAGAATAGACGGTGAAACTCTAGGATTAGAAAATCCTCCCAGGTCTACCTCACATTGTTAAATAGCATTCATGGACTCACCCATCTCAACTCTCGACAGGGAAGACTGTTAATGGTTTAGCATCCAGGGAACAGCAGAGAAAGTCTCGGCTAGTAGAAGCTAACCGTTAGCATTAGCAACTCCACCACACAGCAGAACTCCTTCAGGCTTGAGTTATTTGTGGAGATAAAACATCAATGGTGCAAGTCAGTGGTATAGTTGCGTTGCTGTTATCCAATCAGAGGCGAGATGTCCAAATATCAGGAAAAAAGACTCCAAAAGCTGCCGTCTGAAGCTCAGCTTAGATGTGGCTCACTTCTAGCTCCTGAAAACGGTGCACCAGTGTTTTTCTTCCCCAGAGCACAACTTACAAAGCATTCATTCCTACTAGCGACCACTGCAAATGCATTGATTAAATGAGTGTTCAACACCTTTAAGATAGGGGAAACAAAAAATGTGCATTCCATTCTAAAGCAATGGGGACTGTACTTTGTTCTTATAGTGACTAATTTTTGTTTAAGATGATGAATGAAACAAATTTGAAGCAATTTGGTAGATATGGAAAAAATATTGGTCAGAAGCCACAAATTCTGTTCTGACCAATAAGAATTTAGGTTCAAAGTGTTTCTAGAACATGCATAACTGCAAAAAAATATACAGAATATGATTTAAATATAGTTTTCCTTGATTATAATTAAGTTATTAGATAGTGGATCTCATAGCCTAGCATGATTTTGACATATTGTCCATTCAAATACCAACCCACTGTTATGTCCAGCCAGGGTTCTTCTGAAACCTTGCCTTCAAATAATCTGAGTTTAGTTGAAAATCTGCAGAGTGAAGCATTTAAGACAAATTAACGTTCACTGTGATACGTTAGAGTTGTTTTATGAGGCATGTTGGTTCACATTACTATCCATTAGCTCATCAATTGGACTAATCTCCATTTCCTCAAAACAAAGGATGTTCAAGCAATTCTTTTCATCTGGACACCATTTAAAGAGATCTGAACTATTGCTTTGAACTTATTTGAGGATTTATGCACTTTTCTGTTTTCCCATATTTATTTTTTAGCAAATCAGATCAAATCAAAGCTGAATGGGCATTTACTGTCAGTGCAGACGCATGTGGCTTTGGTCTAAATGTCGGTGAACCCCAGTGCCCATTCGTCCACACACGTTCCATTAACTAAGGGATTGCGGCGGTGGCCACATCCTCTTTACGATGCACAGATTTGGTTGTGGAGTTCCCATCATCTCATCCACAGCCCTCTGCCACCCACTCATCTTCATGCACACAATCGCAAATCAAACTTAATTTTAGATGCCACATGTTCCACATTGTCCACAAGTGTACTCCACGTCCCATATTTGTGTTCTGTTTCCAAATGTGCTGTGTGTGTTTTCAGCTCAGCTGGGCCTGTGATGTTACCGTCTCAAAGCGCTGACTTCACTGTGGCTGCTCAGAGCCATAACTCAAACTCTTAGATTTCTCCTGGAGGTTTCTTGTCTGGATCCTTTGTCTGAACAGGCTGCGGCATTTTTGTCAACAAAGGTTTTTAACATGCAGTTACACGCTTTTAAATATTAGAAACCAGAACGTTTTGTGCTCATGAAAGCTTCAAGGCAGGAAATGTTAGATTTATTGTAATCTAACTAGTGGACAGGAAGTCTTTTGGTGTTTGATACAGTAAGAGACATAAATTAGCTTAAAGTGATAGTTCAGATCTTTTGAAGTGGGTTTCTCTGAAAAGCTTCTGAACAAGTAGAATATTACTTTTTTCAGATAGGTCTTTAGTCTGGAGAAAGTGTCTTGATCTAATGTACAGAAGAAACATCTCGTTATATAGAAGTTCCCTTTTGGGTGAAAACAAATTTTACTGGCAGAAATTAGGGATTACCGATATGAAATTTTGGGTCGATACCGATATTAATATCGCTGTTATTGCCGATAACCGATATTTGCCGATACGATATATATATATATATATATATATATATACTATATATATATATTTATATATATAGTATATATACACACACGCTGACATTTATGCTTCTGAAATCAGCAAATTTTCTCCGAAAATTATGCAAGCTGAATTTTTTAATGTCTAGCTTTATTTCTATAAAGTGCAAACTAGATTATCTATATTTATGTGTGTGTGTATAAATGTGTGTAGACACACCCCACACACATTTGCGCTTCTGAGATGATTACCATCAATGTCACATGACTAAACAGTTACACATCATCACCCCCCCACCCTCTGAAACAGATACATAAATGTAAACAAGATTGAAAAAGTTGTTAACTCATTAACTGCCAGCTGTTTTCTGATCAGAAAGCCCCTGACTGCCAGCGTTTTTGAGCGTTTTTACTGGTTTCTGAAGAGTCACAGAACATTGTGCTCTATGATCATGTAAACGCCAAAACTACCAAAAGAAAGAGTGGACTCACTTCTTACATCAGGAAGAAGCGCCGTATTTCTAGCGTTATCTGTTCGTTCACAATCTGGTGTCCAACCGCCGCTCCAGACGCATTTCTGGTTCGGCGCATCGTTTTTTTCACAGCAGCGGCCCAAAACAAACTCGTAATTCATTGATTTTCTGCTTCCTGATCACATGATGTGTGACATACACGGATGAAGATCCGCTTTAGACACGTGATGTTTGTTCTCACGGTGCGGGGGCTCGCTCCGAAGCCCGCCCTGTAAAAAAAGCGAAATGACAACTAAAGTCGTCTTTGGCAGCCAGCGGTTGGATGTGAAAAGACGACTATAGTCATCAATGGCAGGGAATGAGTTAATATCGGCCCAGTTTCACATATCGGACCGATACCGATATTGATGCAGATATATCGTGCATTCCTAGCAGAAAGGGTTGTGGAATATAAAAATTACAGTATTTGTCTAATAATGTTTGCGTGAGTTGATTAGAAATTTGAGATGGAATTATTTTAAGGTAAGCTAGCTGTTAGCTCAGTCAGATATAATCTGTATTGCTCCAAACCGAGCACGTCAGATGTCTTTTGTTCATAAGCTTTCCACACAAACACACTTAAAAAGATGTGAACTGCCTTTTAAATAATGTTTGTTTTTCCAAAAGTCTGAATTAATTTGGATTTTCTTGTGTGAATAACTGTTGGCCATGACTGCGACCCGTGTGAGGAACACACAGAAATGCAAAGAACACAAGGAATTGAGTTGTCAGTGTTCCTCCAGAGTTATGCTTGTTTAATAGGAGGATTAGTCCATAAATAATAATTAGTAACAGAGAAAGGCTGATAATTAGCCAGCTGACCTTTCACCTCACTGCTGCTCAGAGGGAAAGAAAAGAAAATGACATCACGTCTCTTTACAGGCCCTGATGTTTATCTGCTAATCTGTAGGAGAAACAAATATATGAGGAGAATTAGAGCTTAAAAGGAATTGTTGTGCTGTTCAGAGCCAGATGACTTGTTCTGAAGAACAGACATGAGGAAAACATTGAAATTAAGCACTTTTTAAAATTTAAAACGATGTATCTGCACTGATTGTGTTCATTCTTGTCTATCTTGACTCTGAGCTTTTTGATGAGACACAAACGACTACTTTTTTTTGTTATGTCTATTATTTCTCCTTAAAGCTGTTGATAAACCCCTTATACAGTTTTAATTACGGCATATGCAACAGGAAATTGAAGTGATACCGACCTAAACCTGCATCCTGGCTGCAGCAACAGCCCAGTTGTGACTGTGGGAACAGACAGACAGTTTGTGAGAGACGTTTAAAGCTCTCCTGCTGTGCGTCTGCCAGTCGGGAGACACGACAGGCTCCAGTGCGTTCAGAAAATGGAAAATATGCCACATAGTTTCCAAATTATGCTCAGGCAGCACTGCCTTTTCCCCTTCTTTACTCCTCCTCCTTGGAGTTTAGTCTGATCTTGTGTTGACTCTTGCCAAAGTCATTAACCACCAAGAGGTGATCAGCATGAGAACACACACATGCACGCATGCAGACAGACTTTGGGATTTTAGCAAATTTACCATCAGTCGACTGAAAAGTTCATAGTTTCCAGTCAGAAAGATGATGTTAATTTTTATGCATTAAAGAGGACCTAGAATGCAGTTAATCAACAATCTAAAACAGCTTTGAGCCTCTAAAAAGCATCAGAAATGTTCTTTTGGCTTTCCCTGATACAGGCCGTTCTAAACCCCCTAAACCAGCCTTGCTGTGAAAAGAGCTGTTTGCCCCTCCCACTTGGCCAGGACATGAATATGATAATGAGCTGCTTGCTGATTGGTTGGTTTCCCCAGAAGGCCTCAGACCATAGACATGAATATGTAGACACTCCATTGGGCGCTGGAGAGCGTAACAGCATCACCGCCATTTTGGATGGGTCTCCTCACTCTGCAAAGTCAATACAGGGTGAGCAACTATACCCGTTTTTGTGCAGCCTACGGTTACAACAGGCGTACTAATGAAAGCAGGTCATGTGGGATTACTATTGACTTTTCTAGCCTACCTGATGGGATTTTATATTTTAATTTATTTTGTTTAATTATGTTTATATTTTAATTATCATGCCATGTGTCTGATTTTGTGAAAAAGCTTGATAAAACGTGTATTTTAGCTGGGTAAGACCCATCCAAGATGGCGGCCAGTCACTACGGCAGCTCCAATAGGCGTTTTTCTTTCGCCTTTTTCAACTTTCTAACTTACATAAAAAGTAGGTCACACACGGCTTTGACTCTTTGGCACCCAAGCTGTCTTTATTCAACAACAAAAAGGAAAATGTTGGTTTACATTCTAGGTCCTCTTTAACTGTTTAAACTTTCCTCAAAATAAAAAATAAAATATTGGTTCTGAACAATGTTTCATGGTATTTTATGCCATCATCTAGTCGTGCTTATTAAATATCCACGACTTTTTTCATTTAGAAGTCTCAGGATGGGCAGCATTCAGGCTCTGAGGTGGTTTGTGGTTTGGTCTCGGACAGGGTTAATGTGGTAACAGAAAAACAGTCTACCCTCTAAAAGCACATTAGGGTATTTTCATAGTACCAGTTTACATAAGAGACCTGTGTTTGCCAGAGGAAGGTAATTAAAGCTGCGCTAAGACGTTTACCCAAGCAGATTGGTATTTTATCTGGGAGCTAATGCTTATCCGTTGCTAATAAAGTCTCGTCCTAGTGTTAAATCTGTCAATAGGTGCCATTAGCTTCAGCAAACTCCCTAAAAGTGTTGACTAGATTGAGGCCTGAGAGTATTTTTGACTCTGTTGTTAGAAAACAAAACCCTGATCTATAAATTTTCTCTCCTGATGTCGCTGCTCACCGTTGTTTCCGAGCACACGCGCCAAAGAAAAACAGCGGAGATAATTTAATGCCCATCCCTCGGTTCTCAGCGGGACTTGGTGAAATAGCTGCGGCTGGTTTTAGAGGGAACACAAAAGGGACACGTGGACCTCTTTGCCTCACTCAGAAGTAATCAGCAGTGGATAGAGAGTGAATTAAAGCAGCTGAGGTGGAACGGAGCGAACGCAGCAGTTTTTCTCCTTCTTTTCCCTTTTTCTGAGCTAACATAGAAACATTCTTTATCAAGAGACTCGATGATATAGTCATTTCATCACAGTAAGAGTTTTGGGTATCAAGATCTGAAGTAATGAGGGTCGTTTGAGGGGAAGCTGGATCAGTTGAGTCAAACTCAAAGTTTGGGCTGCACTCTGGAAAGAATGACACCTCTGCTCTGATTCCAGCCCTGGAACAGCAGCCGTAGGACATGACATCATCCAGAGGCTTCCGTGCTATCTGCTGATCGGTTGCTTCTGTCTGATTGTGCTTGAGCGAAAAGGTTAAGAGAGGTTGGGTCAGCGACAGGCTGAAGATGTGTGAGTGGTTAATAGGAGTAGGGGAGCAGAGCTGTTGGGAAACCTTTGGGATGAGGCGACCTGAGGGGCTGCTGCGGTTCAGTCAGAGCCAGGAAAAAGTAGTAAAAACGTGCAGCCCATGAGCTTGATGCTCGTAACAAGCGTTTATATTGCAATGGCCAGATGAGCTGCTCACATCCTGTTTTCTCATTTGTACCTCAGGACTTTTCTTCAGCTTCAGATATTCACCAGACTTACCACTTTAGAAAGTTGAGATAAAATATAGACAACAACACGACTGAAGATGCCTTTTAGTTTGATTTTCGTGATCGGATCGACATTCCTGCTTTGTTGCGCTTGTATTTGTGCGTCTACTCTTCAAAGACAAACACGATTCAGGATTTCTGTCCAAAAAATCAGATAAGGGAAACTCGAAAGCAGCACCAATAAGCTCACCAATTAATCCATGGATAATGACCCCTGTTCCGGAAAGCAGTTAAAGTAAAACTGGAATTTTACACATCTGGGTTGAGCCTTATTCACTGCTTTGGTTCAGGAATATAAGAAGGAAAAGGCCACGTTTTGGTAAAAGAAGATGCATTCTCTCTGCTATGCTATTTAGCGTACAGTGCACAGCAGCCAGCCGAGACCACCCACCTAGCATGGAGTGGAGCAGGTTCTCCTTTTGGCACTCAAATGGCTCTTATCAACCAGGGCCTGGACATAGAACATCTGATGGTGTTATGGGGTGTCTGGTACCAGGACTTTAGCAGTAAATGTTGTAGACTTTATTGGATTGGTGGGCTGATAGCTTGATAGTCTAAAGGTCAGGTGAACGCCTCACAGTCTTACTTGGCAGTTTTCGAAAAGCCTTCGAAAAGGGTCGTTATAGTCAAGGGATGCCGTCCTTTGGTAGTGCAGCCACTAAAAACTTTAGTTAATTTGGTTTTCATTAAATAATTTCAGCTTAGCGTCTAAATAAAGTAATAATTCTGTCATGTCTGTCTGCAAAGCTTCACAATTCAAACACTGATTTTGACCTTTTTCAAGTTTTTTGCTCCTCTTGCCTTCTTATTGTTGTCTTCAGACTGTAGATGTAGCTCGCAGCACCACTGTTGGTTTCACATGACATAGTAACTTTGGAATTTACTGGAGTATTAGAAGTGATACGTATGGCTGCTGCAGTTTGCTATTTGTGCTTGTAGATAACCATCAAATTATACAGTATATAAATAAGTATGGAGTTGGGCTGGGTGATAAATCAAAAATTTATCATTATTAAAAAAAATTTCTGACTCTAACCAATATCTGTTTTCCCATGTGAATATATTCGGTAAAAAAAAAATGAAAAGATGTGTGTAGGTTGGTGACGTTTATGTCCCTTCAAGAAGCTGTACCACCTCGAGTCACATGACAACGTGACTCAACGCAATACACGTGACAGCCCCATCTAGTGGACAACTTTTATTTTTGCACATACATCGTCCATTTATCGTTATCGAGGTGAACTCCTCAATATACCGTGATATTGATTTTAGGCCATATCTGACTGGTGTAACGGTTTTTGAAAATTGCATTTGTATGAACGAGAGGCGAGAATCTTTAAGCTCCTCATGATTCAACTTGATTATGATGCAGAGTGGTAGCCTGGCAAGCCATCCTATATATGTGAATATATAGTCTGGCCACGAACCATTGACGGCTCTCAGTCGTGAGGCGGGATCTACGTTGTCTTTCAAAATGTCAGCACGCAATTGGATAGCGGTAGGACCAATCAGAGTGACGAACAACATGACGTAATCACAGCGACGGAAAAAAGGGAGGCAGCAATGGCGTCTAACATCAATGATTTCTGTCGTTTTTGTATGAAAAACACGTGAATATCAGGTGTACTGGGACATTGCACTACTTTGTTTGATAAAAATAAGAAGCCGCTAAGTATAGCTGACAGACTTACGCACGTTGGAGTCTAAATAATCCAATGTTGATGACAAAGCCGTTTCAAACGAACGTGGTTCCTGCGTTGCCGCCATGTTGCTTGGGTTCGCGGCCGCAGCGCTGACGTCATTGGCTACTTCCGCTCTGTGATTGGCCCAAAATATAGAGCGCTGTGATTGGCCCAACCAAAACTATAGCGAGCTGTGATTGGACAGCCACAGCAGTGGATCAGGCTGTGAGGGTTCCAATGAAGCGTGCCTAGACCAAACTCTGCAAGGCAAGAATTTGGTCTAGTTCACTAGGCTAGCAGAGTGGTGCAATGTGATGCACTTATGCCTTTTGTGTTATTGTTAATGTTCCGTTGCTCTAATGACTCTTGACTTTTGTTTATTTTTCTACTTTTATGTTTATACACAGCAAATTTAAAAGTGTTTATTTTTGGGTGTTGGTCTAATTTAACACTAAAAACAGTTAATTTAACACTAAAAGAGTTACATAGTTGATATGTAACACTGACATGAGAGTTAAATCCAAGTGTTAAAAAGGAGTGTTTCCTAATCAACTCTGTAGGTGACATTTTAGACAAAATAACTCCTCAAAAGCTAACTGAACTCCCACAGTGGCTATAACACCTGCAGAGTTAATTCACAGACTCCACCCCTTTATTCAAAAGTTGGGCTGGTAGCAACCGATTGGCTGTAGAGAGCTGCAGGAGCTGCAGTGGGCGAGGTGTATTGTGGGTAGTCACGTTTTTATGTAATTTGTTTTATTTTGGGGTGTTTATGCATGTTTTTTGGGGGGGGGTTGTGTTGTTCTTAGTTACTACTTTGTTCACTGTTGCAAATGTGGTGTTACTTGTTGTGTCATGTTGGCACCATAAGTGAGGAGGCTGGTCATAGGAATGGCACTGCTGTGCCGTTCCACTGTCACAATAAAGAAGTGGAGCATGGTTCACACTGAATGCTCAGGACTCTGCTCCTTGTGTTCCTCTCTCACTGGCTGTCCACAGTCATGAGGGGTACAGAGCATGACTTAGCTGGTGTTTTTCAGTGTGGCTGTTACACAACAACATGCTCAAATTAACACTGTCAGAGTTGATTTCAACACTTTTAAAGTGTCTATATGGGTCCACACCAGTAGGAGTTAATTTAACTCTTTTTGGAGAGTTGGTGCTTAGCCTCTGATTAAGTGTCAAAAATTAACTCTTCTGGAGTTAAAAATGAAACTCCAGAGTTAAGAGTTACTATATATACTCCAACACCGGTGTTAAATTGTCAACTCCACAAGAGTTGGTTTTTGACACTAAATCAGAGTTAAATATCAACTCTCCAAAAAGAATTGAACTAACTCTTTCTGGTGTGGACCCATATAGACACTTTAAAAGTGTTGAAATCAACTCTGATTTTGTTAAATCTTGAATACTTGAATTTGCTGTGTACTTCTAAAAACTTTTGCACCTTTATTTACTTTACTTTTTACATTTATTTACCTTACATCACCTTACTTTTATTTGATTTAGAGTTACGCCTTTTTCATCCCAACTTGTTCGTTCCTCGCCATTATGTTAAAATCGACCATTAATAAAACCGTTTTAGAACATTTTGTCTGAATCAGAATTATTTGTTTGCTTCTCAATGGATCAAAAACAGAATACCCCCCCCCCCCCCCCCCCCCCCCCCCAGCATGATCTGTTCAGCTGTTTTTATGATGGTATTAATCTTGGACCCACATGCACTAGCCGTTAGCGTATCAATCTGGTGGATTTTTTTATTTCCGCCTGATCGCCCAGTGCTAGAACTCACCTCTAAAATGTTCTACAGTGCTTCTTTGTGCACGGTGGTCTAGACAGTGGAGGAATATGATGCTGAATTATGGTGTTCTCTTTCTCTAAATATAGTTCCTGTAATCATGTTTTTCTGATTTGTCTTATTCAAATTATTTGTTACGCTGCTACACCAACGCAGCACACTACTTTTATACATTTAGGCTAGACCTCAGTAGTTTCAGGAAAGATGGAGTTTCCACCACGGATAATTAAGAGAATTTCCGTAACTCATGTCAGATGTTTGTCTTTCACTGCCCCCTCGACTCTCCGTGTTACTCCTTTACTGTGTCAGCAAACCCCCGAAGTGTGCCCTCAGCACTTTTCCTGTAGATTTCCACAGATGTCCAAGTCAAACAATTAGAATCGACGTCTCCTCACCAAAGAGAGCCTCTCTGGTTTCCACTTTCCCAAACGTACGGAAAAACGGGGAATACGGCTGGCCGCGATCCTCTGAGATGTGGGATTAAAATCTTACGCAGCAGGGAACATTGTGTGGGGGGCTGGGATGCGTGTTGGGAGGAGTCCAGAAAGGAGACAGTGGTAACAAGGTGAGGGAATGGTTAAAGCTGGACCAGCGTTGGTGGCAGACAGGCCTGTTGCTCTTGGCAGCGGCTCTGAGCCCTCTGGAGGGGAACGTCTATGCAGGAGAAAATGTAGCTGATGTCTGGTGAAGGTTTTAATCTCCATGATTTGGAGTCTTTTGAAACTGTTTAGATCTGAATGAATGCTCGTTTATGTGGACATCACCTTGTGGTTTATCCTCTCTGATTGATAGCGAGCTGACCCCTGACGTTTGGAGGGGTTTCTTTTTTATGTGGTTGGAGATTTTTCAGGTGTTGGGATCATGGTGCGTTTTGGCAGTGAACCCCCCCGCCTGGCTCCGAGCCCTTGGGTGTAAATATGCTGTGAAAGTAGCTCTGCTTTGAAATACAGCAAGGCTTTGGACCTCCCAGTGCTGGTTCCTTCTCCCACTTACCCAGTTTCCTCACCCTACAGGAAAAATGTCTAAAACCTAGATCCAAGTTTCCCGTACTCTTTAATAAGTGCAAGCATTAGCCCTGAACAGTGATCTGAGTGGGTTACTTACTGAAATAAAAAAATTCATTTTGTTTGTTTTCTAAATAAAAACCAAATCATGGTCAGATTAGCCTTATCTGCTCCCTCTCGGGCACTTCTCATGGTGATTTAAAAACCGTTCCTGCAGAAGAGGGAACACAATGAACTCTGGCCACTCTGAGCGTCTGTGGGTCGGATCCAGATGATGAAGGCAGATATTTGGCTCCGTGCTCACTAGAGCACTCTCCTGCCCCCATCTGGACACAACCTGAAAGTCCAGCAGGGATTTACATACTTGATGATGTGAGCGTATCAGTTTAAGAGCATCCCTAAACTTAGCATCTCCGGTTTAGCTGCAGGATGAAGTTTTTCATTCAGGTGTGTGTGTGTGTTTAGTTAGCATGCACATACGTTTCCTTTTGCAGAAGAGCATCGAGCATTTCCAGGAGTCTTGCAGGAGATGCCCACAGCTCAGTTATTATCTAAAATTCTGACAAGATGCTCCAGAGTAAAAACAAAAAGTATGCTTTTGTTTTTCTAACAGGAATGCTGATTTTTTGTGTTTTGTGACTGTCGACGAGTATTGGATGTGATGCTATAATTTAACCCCCCCCACCCCTGGTAATATTGCATAGCAATTATGCGACACGCTTTGGTCTGCCTCTCGAGTTTTACAGACTTTTAGATCTAACCCGTCCGTGTTGGATTTAAATAATCAGCCTTGTTACTTACTGAATCCCTGACTCTGCATATGCAGAAGTTGCAGTTGGCGATGTAAAGTCCATTTATAGTAATGCAGTAAATAAATCTTGTGCCCTAATGGGTTTCTGAACTAACTCGACCACTCAGCACCAGAATACAAAATGAGAGATTTGGCACAAGCTGGAGTACAGTATGAGGATATTTACTGCCTCGCTGCATCTGTAAAACAGCAGCTTATATAACGTTTGGCACCAGAGTCGTTCGATTGATATGTGCTGCTGAAAGGTGCAGCTCGGTCTCGAAGACAAGAATTCAGAAGCGGCTTCGGCTTCAATGACACTTTAGTAGCGTAACTGTGGAAGTGTGTGTGTGTGTGTGTGTGTGTGTGTGTGTGAAGGTTCTCAATCATAGGTTTTATACGTGTTAATATGATGTTTATGATTTTATTATACTGTGGTTAATTATTTGGGCAGATCTATAATCATATAAACATATAGACTACTGTAGTCATAGGAATGAAAAACAGAAGTTGATCAGCACCCCCTGCTGGCTGGTTCCAGTACAAGTCCTTCTGTCAATTAATTTGGGCTTCATCTTTCTGATTCATGCTAAAATATTACATTTTCTGATATATTGAGCTGTAATTAGCATTTGATGTGCATCCTTCTGAAGCAATGATTTATAGATTCATTTAAATGGGTCATATCACTTAAGAATAAAAGTCATTATAACAGCCCTATGATCTATACAAAAACCCTCTCACATGAAGCGATTTCAGCAATTTTATTCTTTTTTCAGTACCTTCCATAATGAGCCGTTTCAGGGCTCTATCACTTTAAGAGAACAAACTGTTGCTGGCCACGCCCACCCATTCCCTGCTCAGGCTGCTATTAACTGAGACGTTCTAAGGTAGTTCAATGCTAATTACCCCATTTGTGATGTCACAATATGGGCCTTTTTGAATTGGCTTGTTTTAGGCACAACAAAAAAATGGATGGACAGGTTTTTTTTATGCTTGGTGTGTTTATAGAGGCAGCAGAGACCCATTAAAGTAGCCAAAAGGTGAGTTTTGCAAATGTTTCTTTAAACATTTGCTCTGTTTTGGAACATCTCTGCACCAAAAACATCGGATTCATTTAATGTTTAGATGAAAGAACTGCAAGTAAGTTTGTCTTTTCAGGCATCTGAAAGTGTTTAACACAAATGCTGCCTGGAAGGTATTTTTAAATGTTTGATTAGGGCTCATTTCTTTATCTTCTTAATTAATTACGAGTCAGATTTCTTTTCTTATACTTTTTTAATCCACTTGGAGAAAATTTTCCTCTGCATTTAACTCATCCTTTCATTGGTACGTAGCAGTGAGCTATAATTTTTATCGTGCCCAAGGGGGGAAACTTTGGAGTTTAGCCCTGCCGGGCCTGGGGATCGATCTTATGATCGATCATAGGGCAACCTCTCTACCCGTTCAGCCACGGTCGCCTCGTTTTTTAGGAAACGTTTTGGTAAATTTGCGTGTAGGCGGACTTTAATTCCTTTGCTTCCACATAAGGCCATGCATTGAGTTGAACTCATGATGAGTTGTATTCTTGTTGTAGCACGATTAAAGGATTAATCCCATCAACTCAGATTTAGCTGCGTGTGTTTTTAATGAATCAGATCATTATTGAGGTATGTATCATATGTGCCTCAGACCAGAGATGCAGGTGTCATGGAGGTGTAGTCTAGAGGTTTACACCCAACAGTAACTGGATTTACTAGATGATCCAACATGATCGACTGCAGCTAAGCTCTGTGATACAGAGCATTTCATGGTACTTCCTAATAGTATTCTACACCTACACAGGTGTAGTGGAGGCTTTGTGGAGCACTTAGTCGTGTTCTTTGAATCTTTTTGTGTCCCGCTAAGACGTTTTCTTGTTGCCTTCAAGGATTCTGTGTCAACCAGGTCTGGGTTTGGTATCAACAGTTGCAGACATCCAACAATGTGCTAATATTTCTACTGTTGATAACACAAATAGTTTGTTCTTTGGAGGATAGGACGCTCATTGAGAAATGCAATCCTCCAGATACCACATTAGTGGTGCTTAAAGACATACATGCTGGTAATAGAGTTAACAGCATCGGATGCAGACATCACCCCCCCAGTCGGGCTCCTCTAACAGCATTTTCCTTTTCATAACAACTCCTTCTCTCTTTGTGTACATGTCACACATCATTAGCCACATTCTCCCATGATGCTTTGAGAGTGTTCTTATTAAATTTTAGGTATATGATGAATCATCTCATCTCGCTGAGTTTAGGTTCTCACCAGTTGGGATAATCTGCCCTGACATTCCTCTGGCTGCTCTGGGAGATGAAGAAAAAGCAAAGTGGGAGAAAAAAGAAAAGGCACATTTTGAATAGAAAGCAGTGGCAGCGCATCAGACAGCGAGGCTGTTTTGTTGTGCTGGAGGCTTATTTCTTATTGAGTGTGACCCCATTTCAAACACTCAACATCCATCATCCTCTTCAGCACAGCTGTGGCACGTGGTGGGACTGGAGAGAGAGACCAACTTCAGTCCCAGTTACAAACTAACTTTAGACAAACTGGTTTAAACGTTTCTGCACTAGAGTCAGATTTACTAAAATCAGCCAAATTAGCCTCAGGGTGCAAATGAGAAAAATACAAATGAGACCTATTCCTGAGGGAGAGATCAATATACACCCCAGATAACACTTAGAAGTGATCTATTAGAATGTGCTACTATTAGTTCACCTATTGAATTAATTATAGATTCACTCAGATAAAGACAATAAAGTTTCTCTTACTAAATAGAACTTCTACTAAGAAATCACAGTGTAGCCATAGAAACACTACTTGATCTATATGGTGTGTGTGTGTGTGTGTGTGTGTGTGGGTGTGTGTGTGTGTGTGTGTGTGTGTGTGTGTGTGTGTGTGTGTGTGTGTGTGTGTGTGTGTGTGGGGTGTGTGTGTGCCTGCTCTGTCTTCTCAACCCCCAGTGAGTCGTAGCGGATGGCTGCTCATACTGAGCCAGGATCCTCTGGAGGTTTCTTCCTGTTAAAAGGGAGTTTTCCTTCCCACTGTCGCTACATGCTTGCTTAGTATGAGGATTGTGTCAACACACAGTCAGTAGCTTGATGCAATCTGCTGGGTTCCTTATATAGGAAACTTTTTTACTGAGTGGCTTAATGAACTGAACTGTATTGGAATGTTTACTTTGTGAAGTGCCTTGAGACGACTCTCGTCGTGATTTGGCGCTATAGAAATAAACTGAATTGAATTAAATCTGTGTTTTATTTCTCACACTCGAACACATTAAGGGAGGAAAAGTCATTGATGAGCTCAAGAACTAAAGGAGAAAACTTTAGGGATTTTCCTGCAGCCTACTGTCAGTAAACAGCTAATATTCCATAAATCTGAACCATGTGCTTTAGATCTCTTAGTGCATGTCTGCTTTTCATCATTTCAGATCATTTTTTATTGTGAGGGGAAAATGAGATGATATTGTGAAAGATAAAATCCCAGCTGCATATTTTAGTGTTTCCATTTAGTCAGAAATAAACAAGAGACCATCTCTTGTTAACGAGGGACCAAAAACAGGAAGTGATGCCAGACGTCTGGGTGGAACACGTTTTACTGTGACTGAGGCTCTGGGTTGTTTTAGCTGCATATTCATGATCAGTGCTGGTGTTTTACATCGATTTACAAGAATGATGAATCTCTGCAGTCCTCTGCTGAGACGGTGCAACGCTGGAATCTAAATTTCTATTTGAAAAGGAAACAAAAGCAACGGTTAATCTTCCAGTTTCTCAACGTTTTGTTTGTGATCTTGTCCTTGAGTTTTGGAGGAAAGGATTCGTTTGTCTGAATCCACTATAGACCCCATAGGCAGGAAGCATCATCTTGTAAAGTTTATTAAAGGATCTAACCGGGACTTTAGTGTGGTATGTTTCACTAAAACAGCAGGAGTGGTGCTCCTCAGTGAATAGTCGCTGGTTAGACCACAAATCCAAGAAAAAAAAAGCTTTGCTTGTTGAGTTTCAGCTGGAGGAACGTGTTGTGGGATTTCAGACTTTTGGCACTTGGACATCATCTAAACCCTTTTTTTCCCTCCGTGTTGCTTCATGATTCCCTCTGCCCTGTAAAAATATAGCTTCAACGATGTTGACTCCGCAATTGATGGATGTGGCATGACATCACCGGGTTTGGAAGTGTGATCAGGACGTGTTGGGATAGATGCAGAACAGCGTTTTAGTGCATTCTTTTGGAGAACATGTGGCGAACACACCCAGCTCCCTATGCTGCCTGGGGATCCTTCTGAGCCTCCCTCTCCCTCTCTCTCTCTCTCTCTCTCTCTCTCTCTCTCTCTCTCTCTCTCTCTCTCTCTCTCTCTCTCTCTCTCTCTCTCTCTCTCTCTCTCTCTCTCTCTCTCTCTCTCTCTCTCTCATATTTGAAGCTCGGTGCAGATCAGCTCAGAAAATCCATGAAACCATGCTCCGTGCAGATCCGGGCAGATGTTGTGTTTAAAGTCGTTCATCCTAAGCACACACTCCCTGTGTGAATCTGTGGCTGTGTGACTCTCTCCTGTACTCCCCTTCCCCGTACGGCTTGTTTTAAGCCGTTCTGTTGTACAGTCTCTTGCGGAACAACACTCTTGGACTCGGGACAAAGTTCCTCATCGTTTAGTCATCCTCAGCTTGACCTAGTTTCAGGACTGCCTGTTCTGGAGCAGAGCTGTGTCACATGTTTGAATCCAGATGATCTTAACCCCCCCCCCGTGTCACACTCTCACCTGTTTCTAGTTTTTTGGTGAAACATAAAACTGTTTCCAATGAACCTTGTGACTGATCTGCACGTCTCTTTTGTGTCGTTTCCAGGGAGACATCCAGCAGCTAATGATTGTAGCAGACCACCGTGCTGCCTATGACTACTGTGAGCACTATAGTCATGATTGTGAAGTGCCAGCGCCGGAACAGCCACAGAATCAGGACCCCAAAGTCGACAACTACGTGAGTTTAATTCAGACGTTCATTTTGCTTTTATTCCACAGCTCCATGAACCAGTGGCTGCTCACTACTGCTCCTCCAGGTGGATTTTATTGATTTCTTTAAATAATAATGTAAACAATATTGCAGAAACCAGGTAGCAGTCCTCTGGCTGACCTCATTTTGGTTCCACGGTTGTTACCAACACTTTAAATCAGATTCCAATTGGTCCCATTGCTAAAATAGTGCCTCTTGGCTCAAGTAGGAGACCTACAATCTTGCCAGAGAAAAATGCTGAGTGAGAGGAACAGGATTATCAGGCTGTGCAGTTAGTCAATAAAGCTCAGAAACGATGCCCGCTTTCTGCACCGTGTGCTGAAGCTCGGCTTCTTGACCTATCGCTTTGCCCGGGGCCTGCAAGGTGCACAGAAGTTGATTTTTCCCCCGTCCTTTCTGAAAACAAATGACAGACTCATTAGGAAAGCTGTGAAGAAGTAATTAGTCATTCAGGTGCTGCAAGTTAGAGCAGGGAGCTACAGCGAGAGGCGTCTGCGAGGAGAACGCGCTCCTGCAGGGTTCTGATTGATGACCAGCCAACCAACGGCAGCAGAGCAGTAGATCATATTTAAAAAATCGTCTTATTAATTGTGGATTGTTATCTGTGTTTGTCTCACCTTTACTTAGTGTTGGTGTTTTTCTTTTTTTAGGAGCAGTATTATTATGAATATCCTTATTATGACGACAACGAAGGGAAGCCTTTTGAATCGACTGCTGAAACCGAGACAGTCGCAAGAGACGTCAAGGTAAGCCGGCCCTCATAAGTGACATGTTGGCCATTTATACTGTAGTTTTTGTGTAAAAGAATATATTTTCTGTTTAACCTGTTGTAGAAAAACTTCCTGAACAGCCTTTGTTTGGAGAAAAAGCTTTAGGCTGATGATCTAAGGGCTAGTCCAGTTGCAGCAGAGACTCTAAAACGAATCCAATCTTCAAAGTTTTGCAGTTTTATAAAACTTTACGCCATCATTTATTTAGCATCAAGTATGCATAATCAAATATTTGCAAGCGTGCATATCAAAGACGGCAAAAAGTCCAGCGGGAAGTTCTTTTTTGTTTGTGCAGAAATAAGTTACCTTTTCTACGTTGAACATAAACTACATTGGAATACGAGTCAAAATGCCCAAAATATTCATTTAAATTGGGCTAAAAACAGAAGTGAGTAAGAAAAGAAAAGTAATATTTAGAATAAAACCTCTAGAACATTCAGTAACAGCATCTTTGGACATTACAGGTGACAGGTGATGTGACCACAGTAGAGGAAGTCGTAAGGGGTCATTCTGATGCTACTGGCTCCAGTTCTGTCTCCACCGGCTCATCATCCAGCTCATCATCATCCCGCTCATCATCATCCGGCTCGTCATCCAGCTCATCATCCAGCTCATCATCCAGCTCATCATCCAGCTCATCTCGTGGATCTTCAGCGACCGGCACTGGAGGAGGGGACGCCTACGGAGAAGAGACCACAAGTTACGACGACTATGACGCCTACGGGAACTATTACGACGAGACCACAGCCGCGCCTGGTAGGGACACCACTCAACGCATCACCATCAGCGGCATCGGCACTGGGGGTGAGCTGGACTTGGGAGCAGGGACGAGGGTCGACCTGGAAGCTGGCTCGGAAATTGACCGGAAGGTGATCACCATTGGTGGAGGAACCACCACAACAATCATCACGAATAAGACAACGGTGAGTTTTTCCCTGTATGTGTGTTTTACGGTTATGTGTTTGTCTGCTTGTCAGCAAAAAAACTCACGAACCACTGATTTTATATGAACCTTCTGACAATATTCTTTTGGAGGGACAAATTATCGGACAGACATTAAAGAAACTTCTGTAAAGTAATCTAGTTGTACGTCGACAACTGAACTTTAGCTGTCTCCAAATTCAGAAGTAGCATTCTTGTGAGGACTCGCTCTACCCGGTCCACGTAGGTCGAGTCCTTCAACCGCTAAGACTGGAAGTGAGTGTTTTGTCGCCCTGCAACCGAGACGGCGCTAATCAGAAGTTTAAACTAAAATACATGAAGAACTATGGGATCCGTCATACTAGCTTGTTAACTGATAAGTACTAATATGCAAATGACAAAACCCTACCAAAACAACCAGTTCAAGCTTTTCAGTTTTGATATCGCCACATATTAACTAACTTTTAATAAGACCAAATATCTCCCATTCAGCCTTCAATGGGATGGCCTATGAGGATACACCAGACCCGTCCTTGAAAGCAGGAGAAAAGGAGGATACGTTTTGAGTATCCTATGAATCTGGACGGCCTTGGCGTCTTCGCTGTGATTGTAATCGACCTTAAAATGTGAACTCAGACACAGTCCCTGGATTTGGAGACAGCCTTTGTTTAGTCAACACGATTCAACGTAGCTAAGTTAACCAAACTTAGCAACCATAAAAAATGGCTTCAGGTATATTTTACGAGAGTCGTTCTCAACACATATACGTAGAAAGCTGTGTCACAAATTTCAACACGTATAGTCGCGTTTATAGTTATGGGTCTGCTTCACTCACTGAGAGTTGTCTTTAACAGAAATCTTGGCATCATGCTGAGCTTTGGATTTTTGGAAACAGTCTGTTTTGCTACTTTTGTCTGGGCTGTTTGACTCTAATGCCACATGTAGCTAACGACATCTTTGCTTTTCTAGTTGGAGACCTCCTACAGTGACTACGGCAATGGATATGAATATGGAGTGGACGACTACTACACAAACGGTGCAGGAGGAAGCAGCAGCAGCGTTTCAACTGGAGGTGGTTCCGTTTCTGTCGGCGGCGGTTCGGTCTCTGTCGGCGGTGGGTCAGTTTCTGTCGGCGGCGGTTCGGTCTCTGTCGGCGGTGGGTCCGTTTCAGTTGGAGGTGGTTCGGTATCCGTGGGAGGATCGTCTACCTCTGGAGGCAGCTCAGCCAGTGCCGGCACCGGAGCCGGAGGGTCTGTTGCAACAGGGACCGGCCAGGGCGTAGGAGGAGAGGGCGACTACCCGGATGTCGACAAGTTCAAAGAGGAGGACATCTCTGAGTACGACGATTTGGGAACTTATAACTATGAGGATTACCCCGACATCAAGGACAAAGTGCTGCCCGCTGAGACCAACGAGTATTTTGGGCAGGTCAGAAATAAGCTAAGGCTTGCTGCTTAAACATCAATAGGTGGAAAAGTTTGGGCTCATACTGTGCATCTGCTTGCTGCGTAGGTCGACGGAGCTCGTGGTGAGAAAGGACAGAAGGGAGAGCCTGCTGTTATTGAGCCTGTGAGTATCTCTATTTGAACAACATACTCGAGCAGCAGATGCAAGCGGCATCCATGCACAGTTTGAAGATACACGCATATACGTGTGATCCACATGTAAACACAATTCATCCCTCACTTTGGAACGAGTCGTCACGTCAAACATGTTGGTTTGGGTTCACTTCCTCCTGTGCATGGCCTCACTCTCGTGGCTGTTTATCAGGACCAGAATGTAAACATTTGGAGAAAGACCATGAAAGGATTGTCAATAATCTCCAAACAGGGTAGTGTGTAAACACAAGAGAAGGGATGGAAAGGGGGAAGGAACACGACTAGGAACAAAAGAGAATGAATGACTTTTCTCTCTGTGTCTAATAACAAACCGGTGAAACGTGCACAGCTCTGATCCATAACCACACACTCATATGTGAGTTTCTGTAAGGATGGGTCATTTGGTAAATTTGGAAATGTATATCCTGCACATCCAGGATTAATATCACTAACAGACCCACAGCTGTTTCACATCAAACAAATGCCACAGCAAGTATACACACCTCTATGACCGAGTGTGTGTTCAAACGTAGAACCAGGGGAAAATAGAAAAATGTATTTTAGGTTAACCCATTTACTACAAGACCCAGAGTGCTTCTGGTCTCTTGGGAATTTGTGAAAAGTCGAGGCACGTGTTCCCACATGGAAATATAAGCAAACACGAGCAAACAAACAAACATGTTTTTGTTTTTTTTGTCTTTGCCAGCCTGCATTCTTGCAGCTGAAACAGGCAGGAAGTGTGTAATTTTTAACAGTTTTATCGTTCTGATTGAAAATGTTCAGGCTGCAGCTCAGGGCAAACGGTTGCAAATAATAAAAGTGATTACCTTTGTTAAAAAATGGGTTCAAACGTGAGTTTAAGGACCAAGAATGCACGAATAGAAGCTGTGAATCAATTTCAACTTTTAATAGAAAAGGCAGGAAAATCAGAAGCACATTGATAACCCGTGGAGGAACACAAAAGTTTGAGCTGGGGACAGAGAGGGCAATATAGAGGAAATGGTAGAAAATGTCAGTGACTTACACATTGCACATTTGAATTGGAGTTTTATAAATCCTAGTTTAATCATGCCGATTTTTGAGCAGCCCCGCCCCTTCCGACAATCTCAAAGTCGATTAACGTAACGGCTCCAAAGATAATCTTATCAGATGATCCTACCTTTTGTGATGTATTACGAGCACTCTGGAACGCTCAGAAGAACTTTGGGACCGCTTTCAAACATGTTGGATTGTCGTGATCTGATTATCAGAGACAAACAAGCATGTTACCTGTTGAATGTGACGTTTAGCCAATCAGAAATCAAGGTGACAGAATCACACAGCACGCTCCTGCTCCGCATGTTTGTTACATTTGAAGTCACATTTTACCAGCAACCCGCCATTTACAGGGCGGCCTCCAAACCTCTGAACAACCATCACCTGACTTGGTGACGCTAAGTACTTTATAAACAGGGAGAGGTGATTACTTGAATAATTAGCAGTAAGGGTGATTAGTAGGGATGTCCACCATTAAAATCGGCCGATATTGGCATTAAAACGTAACAGAAAATATTAGGATTGGTTTTTACTCCTTTAATGACCCAACTTTTATGTACCATGCATATATTATACATCAAACTCTTCGGCATCATCTCCTGTCTCTCATAATGTCATAATATGATAGATCTGTTGTTTAGTTCTTGAAATATTTTAGTTTTATTTGGCACAAATTGTTAATAAGTAGGAATTTTCCCTGTGAGGATCTGCTGTCCTCACAGCATGTAGCTATGTTTAGCTAGCCAGCTCCCAAACCACAAAAAAAAATAGGAATCTTCACCCAAGGCTTGCTTTTCTTAACTGAAGATTTTTATAAACGTTTTATCACCATAAGTGCAATTTACAGAAATGTTAAAAATACATTACTAATACACACATCTTAGCAATTAACCTAGCTTAGCATGTGTACACTGCTTACATGTTATCAACTAAGTAACTTAAACCCACGTCCAAACATTAAACCCAATAATAGTTAGGAACAATGCTCTCCAAGTGTATAAAGCACATCCAACGTGTTTGTGAGTTGTTTATTCTCTCATTTCTCCCTAAATGTAAACAACAGAATGGAGAAAACTTGTCAATGATAGGTCTGAGGTGAGAGCGCTCACTTTGTTGTGTTTCTGCACAGACGATATATTGATAGTTATGTATTGTAACCCCAGATTCTATGAGTATAGGCACAGCTCTTTAAGCCTTGCTGCTATTGGATAATTGTTCTCGCTAATCCGCGGGCCCTGCTCCGGTATACGTATAAGGGGCGTGGGCCCACCAATCGTCTCCAAAAGGCTCTTGACCAAACTGGAACCAGTGAGGCCCGTTGCTTAAAGGGCTGCGCCTATACTCATAGAATCTGGGGTTACAGTATGTAACCATCGTTATATTTCATATAGGCTTTGCCCTTTAAGCCTTGCTGCTATTGGATTAAAAGAGAAGCTGGATGAGTTTACGCCTCACTGGTTCAGCCCGAACCTCAATGACACAACCAATGCCAAAAACCCAAACAAAACACTCCTTCGATCAGAGTGAGAGATGGATGCTGAAGAAACATCTTGCAAATTAAACCATAGAAATGAACAAGGAGAAGACCAAGATGCAGCTGGGCAAATTTCTTTGACTAACATACCACTGTGTAGCGCCATAGAGGAGGAAACACCTCTGGTGGAGTGGGCTCTCAGCTTCTCAGGGGGTTCCAGCCTGGATGAAGCATAAGCAAGTGCAATGGCCTCACACAGCCAGTGTGAAAGACACTGGGTCGACAGCAGACGGCCGAGGGAACAGTCCAAGGGAAGAACGTCTGGTGTCTACCAGGATCATTGAGAGTTGTTCCAACCAAACTCGCTCCGGGAGTCAAAGAATCAACGGGGCAAACACGTAAAGGAGCTTCCTGGGCCAGGAGTGGTGCGCTAACGCGTCCACTCCTAGTGGTCTCAAGGAAAACCGCAGTTGACACTGCATGTTCTCGCAAGGGGAAAACAGATCCATGGTGGGTTCCCCAAACCTGCTCCAGATCTGAGTGATCAGATTGGGGTGGAGGTGCCAATCCGAGTCGCGAGGAACCACCTTTGGACAAGATGTCTGCCCCCATGTTCAGGACACCTGGAATGTATGTGGCTGATTGACAGCAGGTGCACATGAGCCCAGCCCAGCAGATCCCGGGTCACGAGCAAGAGTGGGAGCAAACAAACCCCACCTTGGCAATTTAGGTAGGCCGCTTATCTCAGGGAGAATGCCATTCAGCTGCTGTTGGAGACAAAATAGATACTTTCCTGTTGACTAACTGAAATGGAAGTAGTTGTCGTTTTGCACAGATAATGTTTAAAGCTTAAGTATGCGTGATAGGAGAAATGTAAAGTTAGCAACCTAAATGATTTAGTTTTTCTTGTTTTTATTACACATACATCGGTATCAGTTTATATCGGTATTGGAAATTAAGAGTTAGACAATATCAGTATATCGGATATCAGTAAAAAATACACAATATCCTGCATCCCTAGTGATTAGCATATGAGGGGCAGGTTTTTAAGGTGCTGGATGCCACACGGCACAGGAGAAAATCTCAAAAACCACAACAATGTGACATAAAGACACAACTCAGATTTCCTGACAAATAAACGGTCGAACCTCTGGTTGTCTTTATTAGCTGCCGTTCACGCTTATCCTCCAAGGATTAATCAGAAACATACCTGAAAGACAGGCAGGAATATATGCTGAGTTAGCAGGGAAGGCAGCTTGATGGGAAGGTGTGTTGAGGCATGTCCCAGTCTATATTTACCTCCTTCGACCAAAGCTCAGTGCACAATGTGGCATTGTTGAACAAAGACACGTGCTCACGAATGAGGTCACCCTATTGTTGCCTTGACTTCTGTCTGATGATATGTGTGTGTGTGTGTGTGTGTGTGTTTTAGGGAATGCTGTTGGAGGGTCCGCCTGGGCCTGAGGGACCAACAGTAAGTCATCCTGCCAATTTCTCCTCACTTTTTGTCTCCTGTCCACGACAACTCGTCCTGCATGTGACATGTTCTTTTTAATTACTTTATTCAGATTTGAACTTTGGCTAACTTTAATGAACACTTGGAAGATTTTTAAGACACATTTGCTGCTGACACCGTACAGATGGTGCTCGCCATAAGCCAGCCTTTGACACGATGAGCTATAGTGTAAGCAAATAATGACTACCATACCAAGGATTTACAGCTCAAGAAGAATTCCCGTTTTACCACATACATTCCTTTCCCCTGTGTGTGGCCATGTTGCAGTGGTCTTCTAAACAAATGGAAATCAAATAAGATCTTCTGTTCAAAATAGGGTCTTCCTGGACCCCCAGGTCCATCTGGCCCACCAGGCAGTTCCGGAGATCCTGGTGAGAGGGTAAGAGAAATGTTATTACCACAAAGAATTCAACTTATCTGTGTGTATGTCTGTTTGTGCTCATATCTGTGCTGTTTTCCATCCAAGGGTCTTCCGGGTCGAGCTGGTCTTCCTGGAGCTGATGGTCTGCCAGGACCCCCTGGAACTGTCCTGATGCTGCCTGTAAGTAAACAAAATTGTTGTTACAATAGAATAGACATGCAGTGGACATGGAGAAGTTGTCCTTTTTGTGTTAAGGGCAGAAACTCTTGACCATGACTTTATGTAGTTGTTTAGTCATAAATAAGTCAAGTTTAAGGCATCTTTTTCTGGTTTATCAATAAGTCTGACACGTGTTTTACACGGTGTACTGGGAGGAGGGGGATTTCCGACCAGAACAGCTGTCATGTTTAGATCCTTGTTGGTGCTTTAGCAACTCCTTGTGGTGACTGAGTGGGACCTTTCCCTTGGACTTCAAGATCTGAAATCTACGTTTCACTGTCCTCGCCTCTACCTTTTAAACTTACCTGGAGTCAGAGTTTTAGCTATCAGGCGTCTTTCCAAGAAGCCAGCTGGCTTTCGACAAGAAGCGAAGTAATATGCCTGAGTCTCGGTTTAGCCACAGTCGCATCCCAACTGCAGCAGACACCCAACAGCCCTAATAGGTTCCTACGGTATGTCAACCCTCCTGTCTCTCTTGCTTGTACTTGGAGATGCTCTTGGGTCCGATTAGTTGTACAGATGTGAAGTTGCGGTTTCAGTGGTTCACAGATCTGTTTGGCAGAGCCATGTGGCAAGCTCTGTCTGGACGGTGACTCAACTTGTTCTGGTGTATCCACTGGCAGAGAGCGCCGCTTGAAATCTGATGCTGGCGCTCCGAGGCTAATGAGAAACAGGCGTCACCGTTTTGTTTCATGAACAGACGGTTTGGCTTTATTTGTTGACACCAAGGAACTGAGTGATAGAGTTGGATGGTCTGATGGTGGAGAGGAAGCCTTTTTTCTCCGTCATTTGTTTCAAATGTTTGGTTTAACAGAACATGAAGTCATGAATTGATGAGAGTTTGATTATGTCAGTAGGGAGTGTCCGCAGAGAAATCAATAGTGGGACGAGTTGGAGGTCAAAATTAGAATTAGAATTAGTAGCCAAAGGGAGGAGCGTCAAGTCAGTATTTTTACTAAATGAGCAGAAAATGTAGTTTTAGACTTCAGAAGAAAGTGGCATATATGGGTAGTGAGTGCTAAAATGTTCTGCCTTGTTCTCAGAAATGTGATTTTTAGTTGCAGCAGACTTGACTCAACGCTGAATGTTCTGAATGTTTGTATTTTGTGTCTTGGTAACAGCGATTTGACCGTATTTCACATTTTGTTTTTTGTGCATCTGTAACCTCGCTGACAGCCGGCCTCCTGAGAACTCCACCGTATAATCAACCCAACATTTCTGACCCTTAAAAACACAAACTGCATCCCAACTCTGCATTTTCACCCTTGGTGCAAGGCTCAGTTATGACCACCAGATGGCAGTAGAATTTGAACCTTGAGTCTATCTATTAGACACTCATGTTTCCTGTTAGACAGCAAGAAGCTGATTCTTATTTCACTATCTGATAATTTTTAGATGTAAACAGTAATTATTAAAGAGCAGAAGTTGATCTTTTTTCCCTCTCCAAATGCTCCAGTTGGCTGATTTTTAAAAACTGGTCTAATCGTTTCAGCTGTGAAGGATCAAAAAGCTCTCGTTCTCTCCACAGTTCAGATTCAGCTCTGGAGGCGATTCTGGACAGAAGGGACCGGCCGTATCGGCACAGGAGGCTCAGATGCAGGCCATCATGCAGCAGGCCAGGGTAACAAACCCCTAGAAATGTACCAAAGGTTTCATGTTTATCTCCAGACTACAGATCCTGTATCAGTAATGTTCAAATGTGTTTTCAGGATAATTGTTTGAAATAAATTATTATTTTTTCAATTCAAGACAACCCACAAACAAAAACCACTTTTTTTTAACTTGTTATATTTTGAATTAATTTATTTTTGTCCCATGTTCAGCTGGCCATGCGTGGTCCCACTGGTCCAATGGGTTTGACTGGGAGACCCGGTCCTCTGGTGTGTATACTAAACACGTCACAACACTTAAAACTAGTGACAATTTTACTTTTTTCTATTTTACAGTCGGTAAAACTCTTTTACATGTCCTGAAAATGTCACGTTTTCATTTATGTTGGTTGATCAGTTCTTTTTTGGGGTTTAAACTAATTATTAATATTATCATTTTTTTGCTCAGGGTCCACCTGGTGTATCAGGACTGAAGGGAGAATCTGGAGAGGCCGGACCTCAGGTACTGCATGTTTAGTTTTCAAATCAACTTTATCCAAACAACACTCTGAAAATGATTTTTTATGGCTTGACTTTACAAATTGCTACAGAAATATTGTGTTTCACCCCGTCATTATTCTGTTTCTTTGGTTTCAGGGCCCACGTGGACCTGTGGGGTCTGCTGGACCCATTGGAAAGCCTGGCAGAAGGGTAAAATCTAACCAACATATTTTCATATTAAAATGAATCTTTACGCTTCAGCGTGACTTTCTGAGTTTGTCGTTCTAACAGGGTCGTTCTGGAGCTGATGGTGCCAGAGGAATGCCAGGACAGACTGGAACTAAGGTATATCACCTTCTACGTCTGATAACCAGCGAACCCGGAGCATAAGTGCACGTTTTGACCTTATTTCTAACTTCTCAGGGTGACAGAGGGTTTGATGGTCTAGCTGGACTTCCTGGTGAAAAGGGACACAGAGTGAGTTGGGTTTTATATATTTTTTTTTCTGATATCAGCAACAGTTTTCACTCATGCTTGTTTTTTCCAGGGAGAGCCCGGCCCCCACGGACCTCCTGGTGGTCCTGGAGAAGACGGAGAGAGGGTAACACCGCCTCATTTTGCTTCATCAGCCTAAGAAATGGAGATCTGATGCGTCCTCTCCTCTGGCTGTGTTTGTTTTTCTGTTGTTATTCCTGAGTCGAACCATCTGCTACCATGAACACCTCTGTCAAAATCTGACATCCTCTTCCTCTCGTTATTTCTCATTTCTTACACCATTTCCATTTCCCTTATCGTCTCTAATCATCTCCTCTCCAGCTGTTTTTGTTTCCTCGCCTTACCTCCTGAATCTCCGTGACCCACATATCCCAACTTTCTCCTCCATTATCATTCACCGTGGCTACCACGGCCTGACCCGCTCCGTCTCTTTCACAGGGAGATGATGGAGAAATCGGACCCAGGGGACTTCCGGGCGAACCGGTGAGTGACAGCGTGCATTTTCATTCAGTCAACACAGAGCGATTGTGTGATAGAGGAGAGTGTTCAGGACCTGCTGTCATCATGTGATTGTGTTAGCTTTGTGATGATATCACCTGCAGACTGAGATTTTTATACTGCAGCAGTGTGTGTGTGTGTGTGTGTGTGTGTGTCAGGCTTTGCTAGTGCTTCATCTTTATCTGGAGGTGAGAAAAGCTGGCAGCCTTCATCACGACTGTTAGAATAGCCTCCCACTCCCTCTCAGGAAGGATATTCACTACACAGAGGGAGGAAAAATACACAAAAGGAAGGCGAAACCATCAAAAACCTCCTGACAGCTCCTGTTATGAGTCATTTCGTCCACCAGGGTGTGCAACATTGATTTGGATTTGCACTGGCAGGACGATGCATCTGGTTAAATAACTCAGGGCTGTGAGGCGTAGCACTGAAACTCCGAGCATGGTTTGATAGTGTGAGGAAATGGAAGGTTATTTCCAGGAGTATAAATTTAAAACTTGATTTAGCTGCTTAATTATTCATCATTCCTCTCTCAGGTGGAACATCACTCTCAATCTCATTTCCTTTGTTATATTTTATTTTATTTCTAGGGACCCCGAGGTTTGCTGGGACCAAAAGGACCTCAGGGACCTCCTGGACCACCAGTGAGTCCAGTTCTTCCCTCCTGACCCCTTTTTTCAAATCCGCAGTGATTTACTTTTAAAAGAGCAGAAGGAATTTTTACCTTTCCTTGTGCCGTCAGAACAAAAGACTCCGCAGGCAGCTCCCACAGAGAAATCCAAAATTTATTACAGCTCAGGCAGGAATCTGCAAAAAGCAGAACTTTATTGTACTGAACTTTATTATTTCTGACTTTTTAAAACAAGTGGACTGAAGTGGGGGTAGATCGATATATCGATCAGCCAATATATCGAGCCGACATTTACCAATTTTTATATATATCGGCTTTGGCGGATTTCCCTCCTTAATAAAGCTGATTTAAAGTCAGGCACATCCCTGGACAGCTTGGTGCTTCTGCAGAATTAAATTTAGATGTACATTTACGGTCCTGATGAACATCTGCATTATAAATGCTCTAAAAATGATTTTTAACTACAATTTATTTTTATTCACCAGTTTTGAATATTTAATATTCGGTCAGTTAATTGATTTGTTTGATTAACTTTAGTTTAATGTCTGGTTTTAACACTGAGCAGTGCTCAAAATTAGGATTTAACAGTTGGTTAAATTCAGTGTTAAAAAACTGATTCAGCTTCAAACATTTTGTGCATCAGCTGTTGTTGGTGACATTTTATCATGCAAATAAGGTGGAAAACGTCTTGATATCGGCCTTGAAAATCAGACCCAAAAAATTGGCAGCACACATCGACCATCGGCTGAACATGACGTCTACATTTCAGTATCGGCAATAGAAAAACCCATATCAGTCGAGCTTGATATTTAAAACTTTTACATGAACCATTAAGCAAGTAGCCCCAAATGAATAAAACATGAAACTAAGAAAAGTTCTGTTGCCTTTATTCTCGGTGTGGACATTGAAGAATTAATTGTGTGTTCTGTCCGTCTGCAACAGGGAGTTGCTGGGATGGACGGCCACTCTGGACCCAAAGGAAATATAGTAAGTGAAGATGAAGCTGATTAAACTCCTAATGAGCAAAGTTCATATCAGCTTATTGTCTCTCTTGCCTTATTTAATCATCAAATCTATGGAAGAGCCCTCATGAGCCTACACACACACACACACACACACACACACCAGAGACTACAACCCCGACCGGATACTCCATTCCAGCTCCATCGCTGCCCGTTCCTGTCCGTAATGAGAGAATATAACTGAAGCAGCTTGTTTTCTCTTTTGGGAATCTTCCAACAAGGTAGAGATGGAAGATCAACAACTTTCCCAGACTCCTTCACTGAGGCAGCATAATTGATTGCCAGTTATTCCAGTGGGAAGGTGTTTTGTGTTTGTGGTTCAGCAGTTTTCATCATTAGGGAAGTAGGTGTGGGGATGTGGACAGTGTATGCATGTGCGTGTGTGTGTGTGTGTGTGTGTGTGTGTGTGTGTTAGATCCAGAGTCATGGTTCGTTTTGCCCAACATTTAGATCTAGAAAATGCCTTTTAAAAAAAAATCTTTCTGCAACTAACGAGGTTTCTAAAAATAAAATAACCTTCTCTTCCAGGGACCTCAGGGAGAGCCAGGACCTCCTGGACAGCAAGGGAACCCAGGAGCTCAGGTTGGTGATGAACAGACATTTAGTTTTTTCGCCCTCATGAATCAAAGAAAACGCTCAGAACATGTATCTGTTTCCACAGGGACTCCCAGGGCCGCAAGGAGCCATCGGAACTCCAGGAGAGAAGGTAACACATCCTACATGTATAATTCCCACCAGGAGAAAAAAAAGGAAAGGTGCCAGCGTGATAAAATGTTAATAAATGCAGACCTAGAATCTGTAAAATTGCAGGAATTTGTCTCATTCATTTGCATGAGCAGAAAGCCAAGTCTGCTATCTCATTCAGCCCAGATGCTCATCACACCATTATGCAAACGCGTCTCCATCCCCAGCATAGAAATACTGCCTCGTAGACAGAACCGGCAGATTTAAAACCTGATACATTTTAATCCAATTACTCCTAAAGCACATTTATTGGCTTATGCTGGAGATATTCTTTGAATTATTGAAGAGCTCAGATTTTAAAATTAATGATGTGGGTCTTAGAAAAAGATTAAAAGACTGCCTTTTTCAATGAAGTCTAAACAGAAATATGTCAAAAGGCTAGATAAATAATTTGTTTTTGAACACAGCAGTTTAGCTAAATAATCACAAGCTTGAAATATTATTACTAATAGTCATGCTTTGTTTTGAAAGAATATTTTACTAGGATTTAGCCTGAAGTCACAATAAAAGGCATAAAAATAAGCGTAGGATCTCTTACCCTAATGATATTTGTGCTGTTGTTGTTAACAGCATTTATGCAGCTTTATTTATTCAGTATTTTGGGGCCGTTTAATTATTCACAGTGATTTCTACATTTTATACACTTTCATGGTCATCAGAGGATGAATTTGGTCATTTGTGACCCAATTAATACGTTTCAAGTGGCTCCATAAAATGGATATTTTCAGACTTTAGGATGATATAACTCCTAAATTTGCAGCGATATGAAACAATAACGATACAGCGAAACCCTCTGACGATACGATTCAATACGATTCATCCATACTGACGATTCATTACTGATTTGACAACGATTTTTGGTTCGATACAATTCATGATGCGATTTGAAACGATTCAACACATTAAGAATTTACAAGCCCAGATCTGGTTTTTAAGCATCACCATTGTTGTTCCCTCTCTATTTCTCTGTAAAGGATGAATTTGATCCTCTGTTGTGTTTGATTAATCAGTAACATCAAAAGAAAATACATTTCATCATTATTTTTAAAAGCTTATCGGTCAATCTGACAATGGGTAGTTTTTCTGAGTGCAGCTGCGCACCACCTGGCTTCCGCTATAAGACACTGATGGTGCGTTCAATGCACCTTGGAAAAATGAGGACATAGCAGGCAAACTATGAAGTAGTAGAAAATAGACGAGGAAACGCTCAGGCCAGATAAAGGCGCACAGATCTACGTCAAACTCTAAATGAGCATTCACGGACCCACCCATCTCAGACAACGGGGAAGGATGTTGTTGATTTAGCATCCAGGAGAGAGCAGAGCACGTCTTGGCTAGTAGAAGCTAACCATTAGCATTAGCAACTCCACAACAATAACTTGTGTTATTAATTCATTTATTTATTTATAATGCACCATACTACAACCAATCAAGGCTGCCCAAGGTGCAAAACATGATAAAGTAATAAAACTCATATATTAAAAATGAAAGCAACAATTAAAAACCATGAAACTGCCCAAAGCAATCAAATACACATAAAAAAAATAAGATCAAACAAATAACACCAAAATGAGTAAAAATGGATACAAACGTTCCAGGGTTTTAGATAATAAAAGAATAAATAAAACGGCCAAGTAGTTAAATAGATTTAAAATACTGCTTGAGTTTAGCTTTAAAGCTTCTAACATTAGATGAATTAATTAACATTAATAGAGATACATCATCATACATTGCAGAGTGAAAGGAGGCAGTGGAAGAGTTGCATTACTGTTAGCCAATCAGAGGCAAGATGCTCGCTTATCATGAATACTAATGAGTAAGGCTCTGTTTTCTGTCCCCCACTCCTCTGACTAACTTCTACTTCCTGTAACAGAAGTGTCAGAGCTTTTTTCCTCTGAAAATGACTCACATTTATACTAGAGACCACAGCAGATAGTGAAATAACGAGTGTAGGCCCACTTTATCATTACTGAGATTTGACCTACGTAAATAATTTCAATATTTCTTCAAACGAAATTTTAGTTTAAGGTAAAAAGTGACAGATATGCACTCCTTCAGGAAAGGCCTTTTATCTCTTATGTATTAAAACACACACAGCATGCCTCACAGTCATCTGCTAAAATCAATTAGTTTTTGCTATTGTGAGTAGAAATATTGTTGCAGACATTTATGAGACATCCTCGATTGCTTCATGTTCTTTTTGATTAGGTGTCACATTCTGACTAACGTGTTGTTGTTTTGTCAAGGGGCCAACTGGAAAGCCGGGCTTGCCAGGAATGCCAGGAGCTGACGGCCCTCCGGTGAGTTAATAAAACACAGTTCTGTCTTTGCTTTTGACACAATTTAAACCTGTGAAATAAATGAAAGCATTTTCATATCACTTCAACATATTTTACTATTATTTGTGTGAAACATATGTGTGATACAACACCTTAAGTTAGATGTGTAACAGAGGAGCAACATGCCCACGCACACACGCACGCACACACACGAGAGTACTTTGAATGCAAACATCCTTTTTCACATTGCAGACACCTGCACCGATCACAGGTGTTTCCTGAAAAGCAGCAGGTGTGACCTAAGAGATGGGGGAGGTTGGGGATTTTAAGTAAATGCAGGGCAAGAAAAAATATTTAAGAAAGTAGACGATGGTGATAGACAGCATTTACCATATAACACAACTCTCTCCGGTCCTCCTTCTAGCTCAGATCCATTCACACACAGTTTTCTTCTCATTTATTTATTGCATATTACTTCCAATGCAGCATCCTTAGTCTTAATGCCTCCTCTCTGCCCCTGATATCTTTGCTCGTTTGTATCTCACGCTAAAATCCCATCAGAGATTTCAAAGATCCCTTTGTCTCATGTAAATGCAGTAAATGTCTCTTCACCATCCTTAATTTAACTGGGCATCCTTTTGTGAATTAGTGGTGTGTTTTGTAGCCTGTTTGCATGGTTTTTCACATGCACACACTCAATTTGTGCAAGGAATTGTGAAGTCCCCAAACAGCAGCAGACCTGGCTTTAAAAGCCCAGTAAAAGCTGCTGCTGCATCTGAAACATTAAGGATGACAAAAAAAATCCCTAAAGAGATTGAACTCAAAAGCCTCGCTTTCCAGTTTTCTTGTAAAATTTCTTCTTCCAGCAGTTTTACAGCCTAATTCGTCAGTTTTAGGGATGTAGTATTTATGGTGGTAATTATGCTGAAATGCGGTGCGATAATATTTCTCTTAATAATTTACAGGGTCACCCTGGAAAAGAGGGTCCTTCTGGGGAGAAAGGACACTTGGTGAGGTTTATTTCCTCCCCCAGCTTCCTGTTTTTTTTTGAGCTTCTTTTCCTTGATGTTTTCTCATTTCAGACAGATTTGCATAAAATGTTTTGCATAAATGTGGATAAAATTAGCACAGTTGGTGCGTGTGTATGTTTACTGCTAATGAAACATCTGTTTCTCCAGGGCCCTGCTGGCCCTCAAGGACCCATTGGTTATCCCGGGCCCCGAGGAGTAAAGGTGGGTTGATTATCAATAATAATGAGGAATATATTAGTGTTTTTCCTTATTTAGGTCATTATGTACGTGTCAACTAAATGACATGGTGCTTTATCAGCCCAGTGTTGGACTTTAGACCATTAACGAAGTCTCCCAGGCTGGATACTGGGGCTGATTGCTGCTTTAGCTGGTGGCCCGTCTTGTTTTTGTGTCAGCAGCGAGACAAAAGAAATCCCATCAAATAATTCTCAGTAAGAGGGTGTGACTGATCCCATCATTACAGCTTCCTCAGAGAGAAGGGATCACACAACTGGCTTGACTTTTGGCCAACAACTCCCTCGTTACAAAGCTGAAAATCTCTCTCCAACAAGATGAGAAGGATGGTCAAGTAGGATTCATTAAACTGTGACCCTTTCTGTGTTTTTTGGGACAGCGTTTGAATTTGGAGGCTTTTTTAGAGAAGAAAAACATGTTGCAGGTGATATTTTTCATCGCCACAGGGTGATAAAGCTAATATTTTAGGATGATTGATCTTTAAGCAAAAAAACAAACACTTTTTAACAAAAGGAACCAAACCTTAGGTAACAACAGATGATGGCATTTATCAACAACATCCTTTTATCCTAAAATCCTTTTTAAAGATGCTCAGAAAGCCATTTTTGCTAGTTTCTCATTGATAGCATGTTGCATGCTAAATAGTCGCTGTGAGCCTCTGATCCACATTGTGCTCGTCTCATCTCACAAGCAAGCCTGAAAAAGCAGCTAATGCTATTAAAACATGTTAGCTTAAAGTCGTTTTTTACTATGGTAAATGGCCTGTATTGGATATAGCGCCTTCCAGAGTCCTGGAACCCCCCAAGACGCTTTACAACACAATCAGTCATTCACACATTCACACCCTGGTGGTGATGAGCTACATCGTAGCTACAGCTGCCCTGGGGCACACTGACGGAGGCGAGGCTGCCGTGTGTTGGCGCCACCGGTCCCTCAGACCATCACCAGCAGGCAAGGTGGGTTAAGTGTCTTGCCCGAGGGCACAACAACAGCGACAGACTGAGCAGGGCGTGAACTTGCAACCTTCCAATTGCGGGGTGGGCACTTATCTCCTCTGCCACCATCGCTCGAGATTCAAATCATGCTTTAATAATCAAGGTTGAGGTTCTTTATTTGCCCGCTGTGCATGAAACCTACGAGTCAGACACACTGGACGTCTTGTGCAGAGTTCTCTTTGACAACAGTTACAGGATGAAATAAAACAGTACTAATCTATTAGTTTTCCCATGATGCTTGCTAACGAGTTATAAAAGCAGAAATCTGGAGTTTTTTTCTGAGAGGGCACCATAGAGGTGGAACAAATGTATTGCACCTCTAAGCACGTTTATACTATAATTAATTAATACTATTAACATATTTTGCTATATATATTTTTAAAGACTTACTTGTCCTTGAGGATTGTCACCAACTCCACATCAGTCTAGGTCCGTTCTGAAACGCTCACGCTAGCGCTGGGATTGACGTCTGTACGTAAGCAGATGTCTAATTCTATTGGCTAATGCTGATCGTTGCTCAGTTCAAATTACATGGGGCTCTATGGGACGGGGGCGGGCTTAGCAAAAAAAAAGATGAACATATTGCCGCCTACATCAGTGGTTCCCAACCTTTTTTCAATGAGGACCCCCCTTGCCTGTGTCCAAGACACGCCAGGGCCCCCTCAACCCCAACTCCTACTCTCATAAATACATTGAAAGTGACTAATTACTAACTTTCTACATACTTACAGTTAAAACTCATATACAGATATTTGACTACAATATTGGATGTGTTATTGGGATTTCAGGAATGTGATTTTATAACACAATACAGCGTAAGACTATCACGTTCACGGATTTCTAAAAAATCATATGTACTCTTGAAGGGGGGAAACTCCAGATTGTTTACAGGAAATGTTTTGGGTTTTATTGTTGTCTAACTCGTGTCTGTTCCTTCATCTCAGGGAGCCGACGGCGTCCGTGGCCTTAAAGGAAACAAGGGCGAAAAGGTAAAACGACCTGCAGACACTTGAATTCAGGAGTTAAACTCAACATTTAGAGAGAAATGTTAGTAGATGTGATGACTGTGATTATCGGGCTGCTTGCTAATAATAATCTTAATTAAATTCAGTAAAGCACATGAACATTTTGGTGCTGCAGAAAGGAGAAAAGGCTTATCAAGTGTTTCTATGGCAACAACAAGGGCTCTTGCTTTGTTGCTTTCCTCCTTCACACTCCACTCCTGTGTCTTTACGTTTGTGCTCGTTTTGGAGTGTGTTTATGTTCGAATAATAAAAATGAGCCCATCTGTGTTTTTTAAGTGTTTTTCATCACATCTTCAGCTCTCAACAGTGTGTGTTTTTGCTTCTCTCTGTAGGGTGAAGATGGCTTCCCTGGCTTTAAGGGAGACATGGGTATCAAGGGCGACAGGGTAAAGTTTGTTTTTGTTTCCCTCTCACTCACACCTCAGATAAATCACTCTGACTGGACAGATCTAACTTTTAGCTTCTAAATTGTTTTAAGCTTTGCTTTGCTGGGCGCCGACCTTTACCTGCACAACGCAAAAGCATCAGTCATTCTGCTGCTTTAGCCTCTTATTGCCCAAGACTTTCTGACCCCTCTGTGGAATTGTAGGTAATGAGCAAACATAAGGTGTTGCTCCGACTGACAGCTGTGGTTGTGTGAGTTTGTTTTTAACGCAAGCAGATTTCAATTTCTCCTCTGCTTCCGGCCCGTCGGCTCTAAGCTCAACGGTGGGAGAATCAGGAGCGGTAGTCTGACGCGCGGTTGGCAGCAGGAGTGCATCGGGGATTTACTCTGTCAGGTTGTTGGAAAAATATGACTTATCCAGTGAGAAACATAACTCAGCAGCAAGCAGCCCGTACTTCAAACATCAAATCTCCTATTCCTGACCGGGCTGTCTCTAGCTGAAAGGAAGGAGAAATCAACGGTACTTTAAACCGTCCTTGGAGGCCGCGGGAAACACGAGGCGTCAGCGGTGATTTCCTCTGGAGATGATGCAGATCCAGATGAAAGCAAAGATTTGAGGAGTCCCCCTGCTCTGAAGATGCACACATGGTAGCATAAATGAGTCATTCTGAAGCTGCCCTAAAAAAAAAAATTGCGTGAGCGTGCTTGAGTGCTCATTTGAACGTGTTGTCTTTGATGAGCCAGCGAGCGCGAGTCAGGTACAGTTTGCTTGATGGCGTTTTATGTGCGCTTGAGCGCGGATGTGCGCGCGTTTGCTTGCTTTGCAGCTTTCGCACCATCTCTTTAACTAGATACCTCTCACACACACCGGTGGGACTCTGCTGCAGCGCCCGGTTGTCAGAGCAGGTTAGTTCTCTGTCATTCAGCGTGGGCCTGTTTAAAGTGGGAACACTCGTACAGAAAGGAGCAGTAATAGGACTGCTAAATACCCTCAAATGGGACCACTGGCTAACTGGACTCGTAAAGCAACTTTACACTTGTGATATCATTTAAGGAGCAACCTGAAACTACCCGAACGGAGCGACTCGTTCACTTAAAAACAAGATGTTTATGGTTTCTTTTCTATGGGATTCTTTAGCAAAAGTATATAGGAATTACTGGAAATTCTTTCATAAATATTTCAATTTGCATTTTCACATGCAGGCTGTTCGTGAATGTTTTCAGCCCTGATCGCTTGCATTACCCTCCAGGTCAGGTCAGAAAAAGCTGCACAGATCTACGTCACACTGAACATTTAGCATTCATGGACTCACCCATCTTGGCTCTCGACGGGGAAGGCTGTTGTTGGTTTAGCGTCCAGGAAACAGCAGAGAACGTCTCGGCTAGTAGAAGCTAACCATTAGCATTAGCAACTCCACAACATGGCAGAACTCCTTCAAGCTTGTGTTATTTGTGGAGATGCGGACCAAAAGCAACTATTGGACCATCTGGTTGTCCGTCTCACCAAACCACCACACTTCCGTACTTCCCGGATCCTCCATTTCACAACAGCCATATATGTGAATAAAAAAACGACAAGATTCCTGTTTTTCCTTTCACGTCTATAATAAAAGAACACATGTGCTTTATGGTCTTTTTTCCCTCCAGGGGGAACTCGGAGCAGCAGGCCCCAGAGGAGAAGATGGTCCAGAGGGGCCAAAGGGTCGCTCAGGGCTCCCAGGAGATGCTGGCCCACTTGGTCCCAACGGTGAGAAGGTAAACGGCTTTTTTTTGCTTCTGATATCTCACTGTCACAGAAAAAAGGATGAAAGAAAACAAGTCTGTATTTTGGGTCTTTATTTCTCAGATTATGACACAACAAGGTTTAAAAGAAAATCATTTTTCTGATTGCTCAAATCCAAACAACAATCCGTTTCTCTATTCTCTGGCGCTCGTAGACCAGCTGGGAGCATTAATGGATTCAGTTACTGAATCAGCTGAAGGCTGAGTAAACTGATGTGAAATTCTTCAGCCAACAACAGTTTCTTCTGCCAGATGACGAGAATCATTTTTGTGGAATGGTACACTTGTTTCCTGGTGAATCGTCTCTCTAAGGGTTGACGTGTTGTTTTGAGGACTTGTGCAGGATCAGGCTGCTCAGCATAACTGAATAAGGATTTAGGCCGTTGTGTTATTTTTGACTATAATCTTATGTGTGATATTTAAACCTAACGTTATTTACCTGTAGTGAAAATAATCAGCATCTGATTTATCATGAAATATTTTTATTGGTAATTATTTTACTAATTGAAACAGATTTGCATTCAATAAACGTCCAGTTTGATCTAAATACCAGCATCTCACTGGGCTGTAAAATAAGTATATTTTAGCTGGATTCATACTGGGACACGTTTTTAACATGGCTGAGTCTTGCAGAGACATAAATATAAAATGTCATGAATGTTCATGAAGAATGTGTGAGTACACTTGGATTCATCCTAAAGCCCGATTCCCACGGTAGGAGATTTCATGCAGATTTTTTACAAGCCCCGCCCCTTCTGACAATCTTAAAGTTGCCCTCGAGATCCGTAACAGCTCTAAAGAGAAACTTAGCAGATAATCCTACCTTCGTGTTGTGTTAGGAGTGCTCTGGACTGCTTGGAAGCACGTCAGGACTGCTCTGATCATAAATTTGGGCTTTCTAACATGTTGGATTATCTTGGTCTGGCTTTCGGGGAATGTGCTGCCTATGTGACGCATAACCAGTCAGAGGGTGAGGTGGGTTAGCGTCCTCCTCCATCATGCTTGTTTACTTCAAAGTCAAGTTTTATCTCACAAAATTTCCCGTCTGTGAGTGAAGTTGGCCGTTTGTTGAGTGGAGTTTTTCCGAGCTGCTGCACACCACCCACTGTAGGACCAGAACAGGTATATCTGTGATTTTATTATCACAACATTTGGTCTCATGCTTTGAAAATCAGCCGAAAATGTAAAAAACCTGCCATGTGAACCGGGCTTTGTGCAGAACTTCTCAAGTCCCTCACACAGCTCTGCTGAACTTAAACATTCCTACCAGGATCCAAAGAAAGACAAAACACTTTTGCTCTTGGTACCAAATATCTAGAATTAAAGGTTGAATATGGAACAAGTTAATAAAAAGCTGTATTTTTTTTTTTTTTTTAAATAACACCTCTACGAGGCATTTAGAGGTGTGCAGAATGAAGGTACAGTATTTCCTTTAAAAGCTATATTTTAATAAAAACATAATCAAATGTTTATTTTGACGGGCACGACACTGGGTTTACATCTACCAGCCAGTAGAGGGCACCGTTGCGGGTTTCCAAGTACATAAACAGTCCGCTCAGCACAGCGAGGCTGGCACTGTGGAAAATGGCGGACTCTGCAAGTCAAGCAGCTGCTTCTGAGCCCAGAAGACGTCGTTATCCTTCTCAGAAGAGGAGCGACCATAAAAGATCTAAAACCAGAGTGAGTTTAGGTCGTCACTGGACATGGTGCTGGCTGCTCACTTCACGTATCGGCAGCAAACCTGGCATCCAGATGGCTGGAAACCTTGTTCTATTGTTGCAACGACAACCTCCACACACTAGATGTCGCTTTGGTGTTTGTGTTCCATGTTCCACCTTTAACCTTTTGTCTCACTGCAAAGTGAGTTTTTATTATTTAATCACTGTTTATGAATTCATTTTGACACTGGCCTAACAGTTATAAATATAACATCACTTCCTGCCTTATCCTTATCCCTGCACAAACAATTACGGTCGTTTCTGAAGCTCCCTCTTATATGCACGTTTCAGGTTTTGCACCATCGGTCACACCCCAGTGAGATTCTGGCTTAAGTTCAAATGCAGCACTATAGTTGTAATAAATTCTGCTGTTCAGCTTGTGCCCGTTTGACTGTTTTAACAGCAGAGATAAGATTACTTCCACTCTGGAGATTTGCATACATTATTTTGGAGGGAGAACTGGTTTTCTACCCTTAGAATGGGATTGTAGATGTGTGGATCTCAGAATTAGCTGAAATGTGAACATCGCTTTTTTGTTTGTTTATTTATTTATCTTCTTAGTTTTGAATATGATAAATCATCCTTAGATCATTTTTCAGTGACTGCAGATAAAAATAGCCTTTTGGCCAACTGGTGATGAATCAAGTCTCTTTTAAACAAACCTGTTCAATATTTTGATCCACTTTCATCAGGGTTAAATTAAATGTATTCATTGATTAAATCAATGAAAATGTTACATTTTTTTATTTTCTTTCACAATTTCTAATCACTTTTTTTAGAGAACAAAATACACACTTTCATTATGAGAAAAGTCTTATTATTGGGGGGTTTGTGTACGCCTGTATTTTGTTTATTGCTGTTGTTTGTGTCATATGTTCTGATTTGGGATTTTTATAAATCAAATATTTTGTCACTTCCAGGGTAAACTTGGAGTTCCTGGATTACCGGGATACCCGGGAAGACAAGGACCAAAGGTAAGTCCTGACAAACTGTTCAGCAGCATCATTTACTGACATCAGTCAGATTAGCTAATGCCGTCTAGCTGGACATAAACGCTGCTGTATTTTTGATGGTTTCTTATTTAGTGCATGTAAAAGAGAATGGAGCATGTGCTGTGCAGGCGGCTTTGCTGCACATTGGATGGCTCATCCTTTAGCCTCTCTGAGGCGAAGCTACAGTCTGACAGCTGGATGTGCTTGAAGCCTCCTGATCAAAGAAAGGCGGATTTAAATGTGCTCGTTGCTGTCAACGCTCTGCTGCTGATACGATAATAAAAGTGCTGCGATCTTGTGTTTCACTCAGGATAATAGGCTCCACGTATCAGCAAAAAAACAACAAGGGATGAATGTTTAGGTTTCATATCTCAGATGACTAATTACTCCTTTTCTGCCACACAGGGATCTCAGGGTTTCCAAGGCTTCCCCGGTGCCAACGGAGAGAAAGGATCCCGGGTATGCCGAGTGGATTTCTGTGGTTTCAGCCCTACAGGTGTTGCATCTAGGCGGAGCATCAGAGACTGGCTTCTGTCCCAAATTCCTTCTTCATTACCCCTCCAGCCACACTGTTTATCAGTGTGTGGTGCCTGAGCAATGTTTCATTTGCTTTGTTTGGGGATGGGCTATTAGCTTCCCTGTAAGAGTAATAGTTTGTCACCGCGAAGGGGAGCCAGGACCAGAAAGCCTTTCATCTTCACACGACGTTTGTGAAGTTTATGAGATGGAGCTTCCAGCCAGAGAGGAAAAATAAAGCCTTTAAAACACTTTCACAACACCGAGCTGAAAGTTAAAATGCACAATTGTTCACCCGTTTTAATGAGAGCTGCATTAGCATTTCGCTCCTCCATGAGTGCCATCCCTTTGATCGCTGTGTGTTTTTAACGTCCGCAGGGAACGGGAGGAAAGCCAGGCCCGCGAGGACAGAGGGGACCAACGGTTAGTCTTACTCAGCACACTTGAGCTTATCTACAGATGGCAAACTTGGCACCTGAGCAGTGGACTCTCAACCTGGTCATTCTTGAGAGAAAGCCAACCCAAGACCATGATTTATCTCCGTGTTTCCAGGTCACTCACACCTCTGAGGAGTCTCTCTCTTCCTGAATTTAATTACCTCTTCTTCTTTTTATATTTAGGGACCTCGAGGTGAAAGAGGACCAAGAGGACCGACGGGAAAAGCCGGCCCAAAAGTGTGTAGCAGAGTTCATGTTTCTATTATTTTGTTGTTCAGATATATTCAGCTTCTTATGTCGTCTTTTTAGGGAAACTCAGGAAACGATGGACCACCAGGACCTCCTGGTGAGAGGGTACGTAGTAGTGCTCTGTTATCAACATTCATTCTTTTTTTAATGCTTTTATAATTCTAGAAGATTATCGATTTCTAATCTGTGATTTGGTCATCAGGGTTTACCAGGACCTCAGGGACCTACAGGTTTTCCAGGACCAAAGGGTCCACCTGTAAGTTTAGATGCTGTTTAAATCACTCATTTTCTTTGTTATCCGTACATTTACTTTAGATTTTTGAAAATAAATGGAATTGTGTGAATTTCTTAGGGACCTGCTGGGAAAGACGGACTGCCCGGACATCCTGGACAGAGAGGAGAGACTGTAAGCTCGATGGTTCGGTCCCTCAGATCTTCTGTGTTGCACCTCATCAGTAAAGTGACTCTTGTTTCTTTTTATAATCAGGGATTCCAAGGCAAGACAGGTCCTCCTGGTCCTCCAGGTGTAGTTGGACCTCAGGTGAGTCATTTTGCTAAACGTGAAAATAGTCTTCTACCCCTATTTCCTGCATTAGCATCCGATAGAAGATAGACGGGGAAACGCTTGGATTCGAAAAGCCACTCAGATCTACGTCACACTGTAAATTAGCATCCATGGACTCCATCTTGAGTCGCGACGGGGAAGGCTGTTGTTGGTTTAGCGTCCAGGAAACAGCAGCGAACGTCTCAGCTAGTAGAAGCTAACCGTTAGCATTAGCAACTCTGCAACATGGCAAAACTATATCAGGCTTGTTAATTTTTGAGATAAAACAATAATATCGAAGAACGAACGGAGGCAGTGGAAGAGTTGCTGTTAGCCAATCAGAAGAGAGATGTCTGAACATCATGAATAATAATGAGTAAGACTCCAAATCCTGCTGTTTTCTGCCCCCCTCTCCTCTGGCTAACTTCTACTTCCTAAATAAGGAGCGCCAGAGCTTTTTTTCCACAGAGAATGATTCACAAGGCATTCATACTAGGGATCACTACAAATATATTGAACAAACAATTGTAGGCCTGCTTTAATAATTTAATATTTTACTTTAACTACTTAAACTGAAAACTCCATGACCAAGTCTGACTAGTTGTCCCTGTTTTATTTGGAAGCTGCAAGGAAACCAAAAAGTAACAGCTTGTGTTGGTCCAACACCAGCTGATTTATTATGGTATCTATATTGTAAGAGCTGTGATTTAGGTTTTGTTTACTTTCTTTTACATTAGCATTGGGCTCTTCATCCATTATGCATGCAGACTTTACTCCAAGCAGCTCTCCTAATGCCAGCCGAGAATGTTCATTATAACAGAGCTATAATGCAGCTTTAATGAGCAGCAGACCTCCCACACAGCAAATGTTCAGCCTCTCCACAAGATATTGAAGGAATTATATCATCTTTGTTTTTTTTTCTAATTGCTAATTATCTGATTTTGTTCTTCAAACCTCTGCAGATCAGTTGAAAACTTTATCTTTATTTGTAGGGACCAACTGGTGAAACTGGACAAATGGGAGATCGAGGCCACCCTGGACCCCCAGGCCCACCCGGTGAGCACGGTCTGCCTGGACCTGCAGGAAAAGAAGGAGCTAAGGTGAAATTCTGAATAAATGTTCTTAGCACACCTTAAAACTTACATGCAATCAAACTGATCACCTCTATCCAATCACTGTCCTGTAGGGAGATCCTGGTCCTGCTGGCCCAGCAGGTAAAGATGGTCCTCCTGGGCAAAGAGGTTTTCCTGGAGATAGAGGTCTTCCTGGTCCTGTGGTAGGTCTATTCTCCAGCTCAGTAGTCATAATACCTCCTTAAAGGATAATATGTTCCGCAGCTTGGTTGTTGTGTAATAGTTCTAGGCTGTAAAAATGTGTAGAGCTTCAAGAATCAGAGACCAGACCTCTGAGTGGGTTTCAGAGAAGGAACAGACTAATTCATCTACATGTGCAATTTAGTTAGCTCTCTCTCGACAGAGTTGAGTACCACTTCAGGAATCTTAAATTGTTGGTAGATGCACAGGTCCCTCTGTGATGATACGAGGGGTGATGCAGCAGGATTTGGTAAAGAACTGTTTTCTCCATCCGCTCCGCCTCTGCTTTGGAGACCACAGGAGGTTTTCCACCTCACGCTGAGGCAGTTTAAAGATAGAGGGTCTGGAAGGCAGGATGCTTCCTCAACAGATGTGTCCTTCTTTTTTTTCCTGAAACCATTGTTTAATTTTTGCTCTGCAGGGGGCTCATGGCCTGAAAGGGAATGAGGGTCCTCATGGCCCACCTGGCCCTGCTGTGAGTACGATTTACTGCATCTGCATCCTCAGCATCCTTGTTCTGACTCCATGTAGGATCATTTCCTTCATAGTAAAGTTGCCATCCTTAGTTTATATATTAAGCTCAACTTCCTGCTTTTTAAGTCCTTTTTTAATCAGTGGATGATTATTTGCTCATGATTGGATGATTCAAGAATTTTGCTTTACTGCTTCGATGTGCTGATGTAGGGTTCTCCTGGTGAGAGGGGTCCTGCCGGCCCAGCTGGACCTACAGGCCTCCCTGGACGCTCTGGCCCTCAGGGACCTCCAGGCCCTGCTGGAGAGAAAGGTGGACCGGTAGGAAGATTGCATTACTGAAATATTTCCAATTTTCAAAATATATAGCAAGTTTTGCCTGGCATGACCATGTGATTGTTGCTTTATTACAAAAAAAATCTTTAGGGAGAGAAAGGACCTCAAGGACCAGCGGGAAGAGATGGTATTCAGGGACCTGTGGGTCTACCAGGACCTGGAGGACCTCCTGGACCCCCAGGAGAGGATGGAGATAAGGTCAGGTTATATTTTACGGCTTGTTTCCTGGTCAGTGAGAATTAAAGTGTGATGGAATTCAGGAAGTTTTCTCCCCTCAGTATCTTTATTTTCCATTAAGCATTCATGGCAAGCAAGTGCCGACATTTACCCTTACAGTAGACGCCAAAGTCGAGATCTCGCCCTGATATCTTCTTGTCTTCCTTTTCTTCTGCGACCTTAAGCGCTCTAAAGGGATCTTGTTTGACAGAGTTTGCATGGATTTACAGCTCTTTAAAAGGCCAGCCGGCCTTGTTGCTGCTGCTCAGCGCTGCTCTGTACAAACAAGAGTGAAGAAAAAGGTTTGAATTCTGCTCCAGTGACAGAATGTGTCAAAGTGGCACTTTAGTATTCAGAGCCAAGAGCAACTTCTTATCCTCTCTAAAAACATTTGCAGGGAGATCAGGCACGGAGAAAGTGAAAGGATAAGCTCTTATCCTTTGAAGATTGCCTCAGTTCTTAACCGGCCTTACGCTAGTCCCCGTGCTGTAGATGGACACGAGAACTCCGAGGGTATTTACCATGCAGATAAAAAGGATATCACGAGCTAATGTTTACACACATTCAGACACTTCCTCATAATAAGGCCTATCTGTGGGGAATGAGAGCGTTAGTTGTTTTTAAGGAATAAAGCACATTGTCTGAAGCGAATGCTTTTAGCTCTGATAGTTATTAGTGTTCTTGTTTTGTACGAACGCCCACACTGAGCTCTGAACGCGTATTTTAGATACTTTGTTGGAAGCTGTGTCAGATGCATGTAATTAACTTTTTTGGGGTTTTTTTGCCAGTGACTCCTGATTTTTAAATATGAAGCTTATATTTTCAGAGAAAATATTGAAATAAAATATCAACAAGCTGGGATGGAAAATGTCTCTTCAAAAGAAGGCGGAGCTTCTTCTCAGTGCTCAGTGGCCTAGTGGAATGAGTTCAAATCCTGTTCGGGTCGTACCAAAGACTTTGAGAAAATGGGACCCAATGCCTCCCCGCTTGACACTCAGCACTGAAGCTTGGTTTATGCTTGACGCATCCGCGAGGTCTGCATGGCTCCACGTGGCAAATTACGTCATTTCAGCAACCACACCTCCCCGCGCTTCCTCCGCACGGCCCAAAGTTTCCGGACCACGCACCTAGGAAATTTTCTAACTACGCGGACGGTTCTGCATGGAAAAACATAACAGACTGGCTGCTGTGTGATGTATGCATGTCATAGAGCCCTATGCCGCCCCCAGCAGCCTGGGAGAATATTGGCTCACAGCGGGGATGAGCCGCGAAAGGTATAAACGCTGCAAAAGTCGTCTTGGCCTGATTCTGCGAGTCTCATTATTGCGTGGAGAGACACATTTCACCTCACATCAGTGTGTGTGACAAATAATGGGACTTTATCTTTCATTTTTAAATTGGTTCAACATAAAGTATAACTAGTCTGGCAAGCCATCCAGATGCTATATATGTGAGTCTGGCCACAATCCATAGACAGAGCTCAGTCATGGGGTGGGGTGTATGGTTGTCTTTCAAACTATTGGACAACAAGCAATGTGATGTACTCACCACTACAGATTCAGAAAACCTTATTTGTCCCTGAGGGGCAATTTAGGGCAGAAGTGAGCAGCACAACAACAGAATCCAAGTTATGAAAGTTACCATGCCACAAATGTTATAAAAACCTAGATAAGATGTCCAAGGGAGAGTATAGACAGTCACGCCAGTCAACAGGGCAGTCCACCATATATATCCTTTTTCTGAATAAAGAACTTAAGTACCTCTATTTGCTCTTGACTCAAACAAAAGCCCAAATAGTCCAAAGTTGATGACAAAGCTATTTCAAATGAGCCGCTGCATCATCCCGCCCTCTAGCTGTGATTGTGATAACACTAAACTGCTCAGGCCAATGGTAGACCTGGCTCCTACTGAGCGTGGCTACACCGACCTGTAGAGCAACAACTTTTTGCTACTGTCTGTTTAGATTTCTAGGCTAAATATAACATCTTCTCTTGCTGGAATTTTTTTAATATAATTTAGCATTCGCAAGTTATATTTTCCTCTTTTTTGCTGATGACTTTCAATCTGTTCTGTGTTTCACACTGGTGTCTTTTCACAGGGAGAAATTGGTGAACCGGGCCAGAAAGGAAGTAAAGGTGACAAAGGAGAACATGTGAGTTGTTTACTTTTGAAACAGTTATTTACATTTCTGACTATAATCCAGTTTTCTGTTGAATTTATCATGAGCAAAATTAACATTAAAGTCTTTGTAATATGCTTCCTCATTAGGGTCCACCAGGCCCGACTGGCCCTCAAGGCCCCGTTGGAGCACCAGGTCCTGCTGTAAGTGTCTAACCTGCACCCAAATTCCTGTTTGTTTACTTTTCTTGGTTTCTGAATCAACATATTGTGTGTTTTTCAGGGTGCAGATGGTGAGCCAGGTCCTAGAGGTCAGCAGGGTATGTTTGGACAAAAGGGAGACGAAGGGTCAAGAGGCTTCCCAGGTCCTCCAGGCCCAGTTGGGCTGCAGGTATGCATTATAATGAATAAAACAATCTCCAAGTGAAAGTTTTTCACTAGTCAAGACTAGCTTATTACTTTTTTTTAACCACACTTTTCAGTCCTTTACTGCTTTTATTGTTTGTGTTTGTTGAACAGCTGTGCTATAGAAATAAACTTTGTCCTTAAAACATAATACACTCCTGTGGTCATTTTTAGGGTTTGCCTGGTCCACCTGGTGAGAAAGGTGAAACTGGAGACGTTGGTCAGATGGTAAGATTGTAGTTTACACACTCTTTAGCAATGCTTCCATACAAAAACATTCATATTACATCTCTACGATAGGGTCCACCTGGTCCTCCTGGTCCCAGAGGCCCCTCTGGACCCCCAGGAGCCGACGGCCCTCAGGGACCCCCTGGTGGTATTGGAAACCCTGGTGCTGTGGGAGAAAAGGTGAACCTTTCATCTTGTTTATTTACTAGAGTTTGATACGTTTTCTATGCGATGGGCTTGTTTGCATGAAGGTGGGTGTAATGATGCTGCTTTACATTTGATGCTGCTGAAATTGCTCTTTTCCCTCTAATACTATGTAAACAAAAACAACCAAGTGCTAATGGGACCTGTCATATTTTTGGTGCATATCAAAGACAAACCAGCTAAGGAAAATTCTGTAAGTGCATTTTTTTGTAGCCATTGACGTTTCACGTGCCCCTTTCTGTAATAACGGGGCATAAAATGTGTTTCTGCAACAGAGTGACAGATGCAAACAAATCTAATGAACAGGCTGCCATCCTCAACTGGATTGCTGAACGGATTGACTCAAAGGCATCATGTTGCAGATCCTAAATGGCAAATGCATTATTAAAAGCCGCTTACATAAAATGTGATAGTCCTTATCTGTTGCTGCTGTTTCATTATAAAATGTTTGTTTTGGCAGCTGCTGAAATGCAGCGCCGTGCACTTTCTCGACACTCTCTCCCCGCCGTGTCGGTGTGATTTGTTTTATCGAGTTCAGTCAATAGAATCACCTTTTGCTCCTTTATAATCTCCCCGAGGAGACCCTGTCCTCCTCCTGCACAAACACACGGACCGCTTCTTTTGGCTAATCGCACTTCAGCTGATATGACATTTTATTAGCCAGCTCAGAAAGCTGGACGCATCCCTCATGTATCTGTGATGAGCAGCTGTCTTTCATGCTTTAGGTTTTTCTGTCCTCAGCAGATTTTGTTCCTAGCACCCCTTTGGTGGACATAAGCATGCTGTCAGAAGGATGACGTCCAGGCCTGCGTTCAGCTTCAGCTCAAACTGTACGACTTCCTCGCAGGAACAAATCTCACGAGTCATGTGCTCACACTGTACGACCCAGTTCTCGGATGCGACCTGACTGCTCAAACTGAACGTCTGGCATGAACTCGTCGCAGCTAAAAAAAAGTATATATGTTGCAACACATTGGTCTGAGTACGGGAGGACGAGGACGGCATTTGGAATAGAAGCGTACTCTGTTGCTTCATGGCAAGCGCTGCTTGTTGCTACGGTTAAAAAATCAATCTGACATAAAAATAAAAGTCTGATTAGTTCCTTAAATAACAAAATAACAATGAAAACATATTATTTGTATTTTATTTGATCCACTTTTGGTCAAAATCAATACATTACCAGCATTTCCCGCTGTTAAATGAAGAAAAAAAGTTTATTTTTCATCAAAACAAAGCAACGCTGCTTTTATTTTGAAAGTGGGTTAGCTATTTGGTTTGTTTTTGCTTCCACTTCCTTCATTTTCGCTACTGCTTCTGTGTTTGCGCATGCGCCGTGTGCGGTTCTGATACTTTTTGGGTCACAGACGCTCGCAGCGCCGCTTCAACAGTGCGATACCCTCACGAGGGACGAGCAAAATATCAAACACGCCAAAAATCCATGCGAGCTTACGATTGCTGATCGGTAGCTGGTCACGTGGTGTTAATCGCCTCTCGTAACCCCCTGTATACTACACGACGCTCAGCGCAAAACTCGCCCCGAGCTCGTACATTCTCGCACGAGGAGAAAATCGGCTCAAAAAAGTGAAAAAGTTGCATAGTGTACGCCCGCCTTAAGATGACACGACATCCTTTTGCTGCACTCTGATGGGTAAAGCAAGCTAGAGGCTAAGGTTGCGCTAACAATGCTAACGGTGCATTAGAAGCAAAAATTAGTCTCTAAAAACATCTCAAGCTACTTTTTCAATTACCAACAACTCAATATTACAGTGAAATATATTTGTAAAGTGAATAATGAGTCGATCGTGGTGTTTTACCTCCTTTAATGAGTCGTTCGGAACGATAACAGCACGCTAACAGCAACAACCACACTTCCTGTAATGCTGGAGAAATATTACCGTAACAAGTGTAGTAAGTACTCCCTACCGTAAAACACCCAAGAGTGCTAACACCAGATAACAGTGTATTTATCTACTTATCAACTTACTGTGGATGACTCGTCTTTGCTTGTCATCTAGAATCTTCTGGTGCTGATCTGTAACTGGAAACAACCATTAAACTCACAGTGGTGAGAAAGTGATTTTTTGCTTAAAAAATGGACTGCAGTAACAACATTTGACCACAGGATGTCATTCTTACAAATTGCACCTTTAAGTAAATCAGGGTCTCATAACAGAACCCTGCTATTGATTTACTCTCCATCTTCCAAACATGACATAGGATGGTATTTTTCCACCAAACAGGTGTGGCAGAACGCATTTGTTGTAAACCTCAGCAGGGCAGACTGTAGACCTATGTGACAGTGAATAACGATACGCCTGGGGTGTAGGTGAGCCAGCAGGGCATCTGCTCAATAGGGCAAGAGGAAGAGGACAAGATATATGTGCAGAGTCCAAACAGAACCGTGAGGTCAGCATGCTCTCTGCTCCAGCCGCCCAATCCGCCTGCTGTTGATGGATTGAAATCTCTTATGTCATCTCTTTCTTTTCCCATTCGGGTGACAAGGGCACCGGGACAGTCAGCGCTGATTTGTAGAACCACACAGGATCAACAAAACCCCTCACTGATGAAGTGTGTGTGTCTGTCTCACCTTCACCCCTCCACTATCTGTTCTCTCAGGGAGACGCTGGTGAAACAGGAGAGCCAGGACTTCAGGGAGAAGTTGGACCACCTGTGAGTTTTTTTTTTTTTTCTACTTGAAACAAAAGATAGAATAACAAGGGAAGGACATTAAAAAACCACCATCAGGGTATGGTTGCCTGTTAATTTAAGCTTTCTTGATCAATCATTCTAGGGTCCAAGAGGAGAGCGTGGAGAGAAAGGAGAGGGTGGGCCCGCTGGAGCTGCTGGACCTCCTGGTCCCAAAGGTCCCCCTGGAGATGATGGTCCCAAAGGCAGCCCAGTAAGTTCCATTCCTCCTTCACCTGGAAATAAAAACACACTCATGTTTCAAACAGGTGTGCAATATAAATGTCTTGTGTCCAAAAATCTAACAGTTTTTTTATATTTCAGGGTCCAAGTGGATTTCCCGGAGACCCTGGCCCACCCGGAGAGCCCGGTCCAGCTGTAAGTTTGTCATCTGATTTTTAAATAAACCTTTGATAAAAATGTTCTTTGACCGAGGTTCTGTTCAATTTCTGTTTTAGGGTTTAGATGGTCCACCTGGTGACAAGGGAGACGATGGAGAGGCTGGTCAGCCTGTGAGTGGTTTTATTTTCTCAATCTGAAGTCTTTGTTAAAAACTTGAAACTTAAAAATGCATTTTTATTTGAATTCAGGGATCCCCTGGACCCACTGGAGAGTCCGGTCCATCTGGACCACCAGGAAAGAGAGTGAGTACAGTCGGAAGTTCTCTATCCTGTCTGAGCGTAAAGGTTTCTGCTTCAAAAACTGTTTGATTTGGGTTCCACAACATCAACCTTGTTCTCTAAAACAGGGCCCTCCTGGAGCACTAGGACCTGAGGGAAGGCAAGGAGAGAAAGGAGGCAAGGTAATTTATACAGACGGGGGGGGGGGGTCAATGATATCAAAAAACAGTGATGCTAGAGAGAACTCGATGGTGGCTCAGGGGTCAGGAGTTCGCCCTGTAGTCGGTGGGTTGCAGGTTCGAACCCAGGCTCCTGCTGTCATGTCAATCATTGTGTCCTTGGGCAAGACACTTAACCCTCCCTGCCTGCTGGTGGTGGTCGGAGGGACCGGTGGTGCCTGTGCTCGGCAGCCTCGACTCTGTCAGTGCGCCCCAGGGCAGCTGTGGCTTCACTGTAGCTCATCACCACCAGTGTGTGAATGGATGAATGATACGCTGTATCAGCGCTTTGGGGTCCTCTAACCCAGTAAAGCACTATACAAGTGTGGGTCATTTATCATTTAACTAACAAGTTCCATAAACCCGGTGTCTGTCTGAAAGGGGGAGCCTGGCATCGAAGGTCCCCAAGGAAAGACGGGTCCTGTTGGCCCTCAAGGATCGCCTGGAAAGCCTGGTTCTGAAGGGCTTAGGGGTATTCCTGGTGCAGTTGTGAGTAGTTTTGTTTCTCATTTACACATTCGTGTCAAGTCATGTTTAAATAAACATATAGAGTCTAAAATACCAAATTGTTTGTGTTTCTTGAAGGGAGAGCAAGGACTGCCTGGTTCTCCAGGCCCAGATGGACCTCCTGGACCTATGGTGAGTAGAAAGGACCTCTTGACCTTTTGGTACCGTTTTTTGTGGAGTGTTCTGATCTGAACGATGTGTGTCCTTTTTGCCCGACAGGGCCCTCCTGGTTTACCGGGTTTGAAAGGAGACTCTGGTGTTAAAGGAGAAAAGGTGAATGAAACTATAAAAGCTGATAAACGTGGCTGTGGGACTGGTACCATAATGGTCTTAATGATGTTAATATGAATTTATTTTCTGTCTTCAGGGCCATCCTGGTCTGATTGGTCTTATTGGTCCACCGGGTGAACAGGGAGAGAAGGGTGACCGGGGTCTTCCAGGTCCTTCAGGGTCTTCTGGTCCAAAAGGAGACAATGTAAGCAAAGCTGACCTGAGAGGAGCAGACTCTTGGGAGTTTTTTGTCATTTCTAACAAATTGTTTAGCCAGCTCTATAACTTTATTACATCTGACATTTGCTGATAGTGATACTTTAGGCGTAAATGCTGCCTCCTGTATCAGAAACAGTTATGGAATTGCATTTTCTCCTTCAGGGCATCGCTGGTCCTACAGGTCCACTTGGTCCCATCGGCCCTCCTGGGTTACCTGTAAGTCTGTACTCATCGTATTTATCGTACAACAGCCCAGTGTGGCTATTTTCAGATCCAGCCCTGATTACTCCATCACCTTTGTGTCTATAGGGTCCTCCTGGTCCAAAAGGAGCCAAAGGGTCATCTGTAAGTGATTTATGGAATCCTCCATTATGTGAAACCCATTAACAAGTTGTCAAGATTAATTGAGGGTTAATTTCTTTTTTAGGGTCAAACGGGACCAAAGGGAGAGACCGGTTCACCTGGAGTTCCTGGTCCTCCTGTGAGTACACATTTCAGTTTTTAACAACAGTGTTTTATTGGATGTTTTTTTTACATTTTTGCTGGTTTTCATCTCTTTCTCCATAACAGGGCCCTCCTGGTGATGTCATCCACCCGCTCCCCATACATGCTCCCACCAAGGGCAGGACACGCAGGAACATTGACGCCAGCCAGTTGGTGGACGACGCCCCCGTGGATGCCAACTACAAGGACTATGATGACGGCATGGAGGAAATCTTTGGCTCGCTCAACTCACTCAAGCTGGAGATCGAGCAGATGAAGCATCCACTGGGCACGCAGAGCAACCCTGCTCGGACCTGCAAGGACCTGCAGCTCTGCCACCCTGATTTCCCTGATGGTTCGTATTACCCAAAAAATGATCTCTTTTTTAATTTCTGCTATTAAACCAGGCAAACAAAACAAACAATAGGACAGCGGGAGGGTTAAAGAGCGAGTCACCCCCCGACCAGAGCTGTACTCCACCCACACTTCCTGTTTGAAAAAGGCCCCAAAAGGAGGCGTTGCCTGGCGTACCGAGAGGGCGGCGCTGCGGCAGTGACTGACAGGACCTCCACATACCGCTGCTCAGAGATTTTCCGATGGAGAATTGAGCTGCTGACAAACACACACACTAACGCACACACACACTAACACCGCTCAGAGGTTTCACCAGAGGAACGGGAGGAAGGGTTTTTGGTGGAGGCGAGCGGCTCTGAGCCGTATTGATTCATGAGTTGCCCGAGGCCACTAGGGCTGAGCTAGCAGGGGGTGTGGCCAAGACTTTTATACCCTACAGCGTCAGTGCAGCAGATGCCACCACATTGTTTTAGCCAATAGCGATGGCTGATTCAGATGTAGTGAAATTTAACCTGAAGAGGGCGCAACACTGACAGTTTCAGACAGAATATTTGTATTTTAAATAAGATGCATTGAAATGCTAAATAATGACTACACATGTCTACATCAGTTTATCAGCAATAACAGTTTATTTGGGGGTGACTTGCTCTTTAAACAGTTGCCCTTTGACTCTTACCTTGTTGAACCATCTTATCCTCATCTCCACCTAGAGATTCAGCTCCACCCACAGCTTTTATGACCCTTTTAACCTCAACTTAGACATTTTTAGAAAATTCGACTCAAAATCAACATGAACGAAAGCTCTAATTCCACCAAATGTGCTTTAATTACTAAACCTCTGCATTCTAACGTGTCACCGGGACAAACAAGACTTTCATTAATTTCCCCTGCTGGTCTTTAGATAATCCTCTCTAATTATTTATGCACCAAAGAATTAATTGTTTTTTGGGAACTTAATCAACAGAAAATGAAAATAACATTCAGACAGCGCCACTGAGTCAATCAGTAATCATGACTGCATGATGCAACTATTACTGCAGCTTATTCATTTGTTTTTAATCAATGCTGAAGATTTATTGCATCGACAAATTAATTTGCTCCTTTTTTTTGGGTATTCACACATTTTTATCATCCTCCTTCAGATTATTACAGGATTATTTATCAACCAGAACAATCTTTAACCACAGGAGGTTTAATATCTAATGATGAGTTTTATTCTATCGATTTACTCTAAATGAAGCATAATGAATGAAATATGAACATAAATAATAGCGGACATCAATTTACTTATATCTGTGACAAAATACCAACAACTACAAACGATTCACCACTAAATATGCTTGATCACTCTGAGTTGAACATGCAGGCTGATTGTGAAAACAGTCTTCTACCCCTATTTCCTGCATTAGCCACCAAAGGAAAATAGACGAGGAAACGCCCGGATTAGAAGAGCCTCTCAGATCTATGTCACACTGAAAATTCATGGACTCAAACATCTTGACTCACGACCGGGAAGGCTGTTGTTGGTTTAGCATCCAGGAGAGAGCAGAGCGGATCTCAGCTAGTGATAGCTACTGTTAGCATTAGCAACTCCACAACACATCAGAACTCCTTCACAAGGCATTCATTTATACTGGAGACCATTGCAAATGTATTTTATAGTGAACTCTACGATAGAAACAAGGCCTCTTTGTGTCCACATAAAGGTTGACATTAATGCATGACTCTCATATCATTGCATTCTGCATACTAGATAACGCTAACCTGTAATCACACCTCCTTTCTCTGTTCGTTTTCTGCCTCGATTCATCTCTGCAGGTGAGTACTGGATCGATCCAAACCAGGGCTGCTCGCGGGACTCCTTCAAGGTTTACTGCAACTTCACAGCAGGTGGAGAGAGCTGCATCTACCCAGATAAGAAATCTGAAGGGGTACGTCTGGTTGCACGAGCACCTGCACACACACGCGCGTACACAATGGAGACGTGACAATCCGGCACGCAGAGAGATAAAAACAAAACCGTTTCTAGCTATTAAGATTGACAGTAAACAAAAAGTTAAAATATTGTTGTTTTCTCTTCACATATAGAACAAACTGCTGTGCATACCATATAAATCACCTGAACATCTCAGCGTCTGCGCGTATAATTAGCCTCTGTGTGATCACCCGCAGCGATGGTGACAAGATGCGGGAGATGATTCATCTCTTATTTTACGAGCGTAGTTGCACGGAGACGTCTGAAGCACAAACATCCACTAACTCATCCAGTCTTTTATTTTTTGTTGTTCTCACACTGCACATGGATCCTGTCACATATAAAGGGCCTTTGGCAGGTGACGGGCACATGGAGAGGATTTTTAGTTCATTATGCATGAGTGTGCAGCAGCAGCAGAGTGGTGAAACAACTGTCTCTGACAACTCCAGGGTTGTGTAACAGCGCAGTGCTACAGCCGTTTTAATGATCCCACTCATCAAGCCTCAGAGGGGCAGGGGTTTGCTTAAGCTCAGAATAATGAAGCAGACTTTTTATAGCACGCCGGTGATGGGCCGCTCTCGTTTGAGTGTGAGGTGGAGAGAGCAGCCCCTGCTGTCAGCCTCAGCATGGAGACTACAAAAAAACACTCCCACGTGTGTTTGAGATGGGCGCGGTTTGTTATGAAAGCACGCTCACTGCCCACACGCTGTAATAGAGAACGCTTGTACCGAAGTGGAGACGAGGCCGGGCTGTGTTCTCTCCGCACGCTCAGTCCTGGTGGAGGTTACCTTCCAGGCAGCAGGGGTTTAATGGCTCCTCCGGCGACAAGCCATCTCCAGCCCGTCCCTTATTAGGCTGCTGATGACAGCTTCATATCAAACCCTGCTCACTAATTATAGAGACGTTCATCACCGTCATGGCTGAGGCCATTAAAGCCGAGACCTGTTGGCCAGGTCACAGGTTTTAAATGGCATAACAAAGTTACAGCAGCCTGGCTGCAGCAGGGGCAGAGTGGAGAGACTCCTTCATCAGTTCTTAATTAATCTCTGTGTACTCATGAATTTTTCAGCAGCAATTAACTTCCAGCTACAATTTGCACTTTACAAAATGTTATATAAATATATACATTTTCTTTTAATTAATATAGACGATGAGGGCAAATAAACTGGCCTGGTAATAAAAATGTTAATAGTGATTTTTTTTTAACCATTTAAAGTCTAATTATGTAAAAGCTACAATCGATTAATACTAGGGATGCTTCGATCCGATCACGTGATTGTCAAAGGATCCGGAGTCGGGTGGAAAAGATCGAATTTAACCTGATAAAACAACAAACATGACCTTTTAAATTCATCCTAAGCTGGAGATTTTCAAACATTAAGGCTTAGTTTGAATTTTAACAAGTTCCTCTACACCAGCATTCATTGTTTCATAACACCGTAGCCACGTCACATTATTTAGGCGGGAGATTTAGACGCCGTAACATGTAGCAGTTAGCTAGCAGGCTAATGCAGCGCTATCGTGTCTTCTCAGGAGAGAGAAAATGTAGAAAATCCCGGCTCCGGCCAGTAAATGCTGCTGTGTGTCCTTGGGCAAGACACTTAACCCGCCTTGCCTGCTGGTGGTGGTCGGAGGGACTGGTGGCGCCAGTGCTCGGCAGCCTCGCCTCTGTCAGTGCGCCCCAGGGCAGCTGTAGCTACATCGTAGCTCATCCCCACCAGCGTGTGAATGTGTGGATGACTGATTGTGTTGTGAAGCGCCTTGGGGGGTTGTAGAACCCTAAGAAGGCGCTATACAAATACAGGCCATTTACCATTTAGTTTGGGCGTTTTTTGTACCGGACAGCGAAGGCGGAGCAACAGCCACTTGTGATGTGTTCAAACTGGGCGTTCAACACAGAGGAGAAGATGGAGTGGTGTTTAACACTACGAATCTGATACGCCAACTTAAAAATAAACCTGCCGGCCGTAACGTGCGTGTCCTGTTGCGGAATGCCGCTTCGCTCAATACAGCTGCATACTGTTTAAAGAATTTGAAGTGTGAGTGACGAGGCTACTTTTAAATGTAGTCGTAATGTAAACTTTTTGGTTCTTCTCTTAATGCATTGCTAAAGTGTTCAGTCTGGGCTCGGTATCGACAGATACTCAAAATCAAAGACTCGGGTTGTTACGACCCGGCTTGTGGGACCGCAACAAAAGGAGGAGGTCTGGACACATGGTAAAATTTTGAGAGTATTTTATTAAAATCTGCCTCCAAAAGGCTTCACCAAAATACCACACAGGCAAAAGCTCTCAAAGGTGCCGTCTGATCAGCCTCTCCTCTGGAGCTGCACCAAACAGCCTTTTACGCTGCACCCACAGGTGCAGTCACTCAAGAGCAGTTACAGGCTGCAGACAGCCGGACAAATGGTGATACAGAGGAGCATGGGCAGGGACGTCTGAAGCAGCCATGCTGGTTGCACTGGCACAGCAACATTTGTTTGTCAGATCATATGGATGCATTGCTTCTCTCATTGCAGGGGTCGTAACACGGCATCACTAATTAACACTTTGTAAAAAAAAAACCTGCTGAGCAGAATCTGTTCAGAGAAATAGTTACACCCAAGAGAACTGAGGTGCTAACGGTTAGTCCAAGGGCAGCCAAGATTAAAGTCATTTACTGTTGACTTAAAACAGCCCCAAGCCCCAATCAGATCACATGATATGAGCAATGGAGCAACGTTATCCTCATTGTAAAACGTTTGAAACATCTCACCCCTCTCATCAATCAGAGAGATTCATCGATTCTAAGTTTACATTTTAAAATGATTTTGAAACTGTTTTGAGACAAAATGGTCCTCTTTGATCTTGGATGCTTAGCTCTTCAGTTGATTCTGATGTAATCTCCATTTCTAATCCTTGAAGCCTTTCAGGAAGCTACCTTCAACAGAAACACATTTGAAATTGGTCAAATATCCCTCTGAGATGTTTCTAAAGATGTGTCGGATTGTCAGATCTTTTCACGAGCTAAACTAATGATTAAAACTCCCTAGAATGAAACGTCCCAATGTAACTTGTGGATTATTTATTGGAAAGCAAAATGCATCTCTGTGCTGCTATGAAGTGAGAAAATGAGTTGATGATTCAAGGTCCAGTAATTATTTAGTTTTCCATGAATCGTTTTTCTTCATATAGATTTTTGTAAACAATGTTTGTCCTTAAATGTTTTATTTTGGATATCTTTAACACATTTTCTGGTTGATGATGTCATAAGTATGATGCAACAGCTTGCAGCCTAGGACTTGGTCTCCTGTGGAACGAGTATTTTTTCCTCTTTTCATCGGACCTCGTCCAGCTGGTCTGCTTGATCTCACAGAATACTGTTTCAGGTCTGGAGGACTCCTCCGAGAACAACACGAGGATGAAAGAAGAATAGCTAAGACAGGGGGTGTGTGGGATTTCTGTCAAATCTGTTTCCTTTCTTTAACACCACTTTTTCTCCCCTCCTCCTCCTCTGCCTTTTTGTTGATCCATGCCCCCAGGCTAGGCTCACATCCTGGGTAAAGGAGAACCCCGGCTCCTGGTTCAGTGAATTCAAACGTGGTAAACTGGTAAGCCAGACTCCCGACCTTCCCGTGTCCCTTCCCTGAACACCTTTCATATTTTACAGAGCAAAATGGCAAAATGGCCCAAAGACTCTCCAGGCACTTGGTATAGTCACTACAAGAGAGGTTCCCTGGTAAGTGGCTCCGCCTTCGGTTCCAGAGTCCCAGCTGAGGTTGGGACTCTGCGTTCCCGAGGCCCTGCATGGTTCTGGTTCTGCACTCTAGCGTATGTATCAAGCCTGGCACTTTGCTTGTTGGTTTTTGAGATGCATGAATCAGCACAAGCTTCAGTCCAGAGATGCTCTTGCAAGGAAATGGAGGAAAGGTTTGTGGAGCAAACAGACAACAAACTTCCTAGTTTGGTTTTCCACCTTGTCCTGCTTCCGCTCCACTCGTAGAGCATCTCCTACGAGTGACTGGGTGCCTCTGCAACACCTTGACAAAAGAGCTAATACCTTAAAGCTGGGGTCCGTAGACTAGTGTCATCAAGGAGAGGAGATTTTTAAATTTGAACAGCTATAGCTCCCGCCCCACACGCTCAGAGAAAACAGAGCTACAACAATCATCCGATATAACGTAAGGTTGAACGCTACACTAATCACTTAGCTCACATATACAAAAGATAAATCCCTTTTTGTTCCCTTCCCTCCTTTCCCACAGTTTGAAGTTAACAAACTGACATTAATTCAAACCTGCCGAAAAAAAGCATAGGTGTTACCAGCATATGTTGTGTTTTGGTGCTGGTATGCTGGTCCAGCATGCAATGCTAGTGCATGGGATGCTGGTGATGGGACGCTGGAGCAGCATGCTAGACCAGCATCCCATCCTAAACCTATTGTATGCTGGTCCACCAGCTAATCCAGCACCAAAACACAACATGCTGGTAACACCTATGTTGGTCCATGTTGTTTTTTTCAGCAGGGAAAGCAGATCAACTTAGCATTCAAGTTAGCACCACATTAGCCTGCGGTAATGGTAGCATACAACAATTAGCTGCACTGTTTTTTTTCTTTTATTTAAATAAAATGTTGGTTTCAATTCTCTAAAATACATTACATAGTATTTATGTGTCTTAAACAGTGTTAATTTTGACAAGAAATTTTAATTTAGTTTTAGTCTTTTGACTGAAATTCTTTTTAATTTTAGTCACAATTTAGTCGTCCAATTAGTTTTTATTTTAGTCTTATTTTAGTCGACTAAAATTAAACACGTTTTCTTCTGATGCAATAATTTTCTACTTGTGCAAGGGAAATGTTTACACCCAATTGAAACTAAATAAATGTGTAAAAATCACATTTTGGATCAATAAAACTACATTTATAATTGTTTTAATAACAATAATTATTGGAAAATACCTAAATGAACATTGACAGTTTGAAATTGTGCCTCTCAGTATTAATAAGATAAAAAAAACTCTATAATGTGCAGTAATATGACAAGAAATGACATCATACCATCAAAACATTAAAAGGTGTTACTCTTATAATACAAAGAGGTAAACTAAAGGTAAGAATTAATTTCAGGTGTATTATTAGAGTTTTCATTTGACTGATTTATCAAGGTGGGACACCTGAACGTTTCTCCTCAAAAACACCGCTAGAACACCGAACGCTGATCATATCGGCCGTACCAGCGCCAAGAAAAGAAAAATGATTAGACAACAAGATGCGCAGCGTGCTGGCCCTGCGTGAACTCGGTTCGGTTCGCTGAGCTCCGGCACCAGCAGTAATCTCCTGACCCCTCCCACCCCGTCTCCGCTCGCTGCTCGCTGCTAACAACACCGTAACACTTTTAAAACCAGGGGAAACCCCAGGTGTGTACTCACCAAGCAAATACTTTTCAGATGGTCACATTTGAAGCTTTTCCTTCCAGCCGCGGACATTTTCACCCTTCAGACATAACTTTTACCGGCATAAACATCTTACGTTTGCTTACCGCTAGCTTTTTCAAACAACAGCCGGCTCCAGACTCTGATTGGTTCTTTTCTCATTTAGTCCCGACTATTCCATTTAATGATTGGTTCTTTTTTCCGGTCGCCCATCTTTTCCGTTTTCTGATTGGATTTTCGTTTCTGTCAATTTTCGTTGTTTCTTATTCATCAACGAAAATGTCGGTCAATATTCGTCATAACTTAGTCTTTTTTGGCATGTTTATTTTTGTTTTCGTTTAGTTTTAGTCTGCAAAAATTCATTAGTCACAAAATAAAAATGAAAATAATTCGCCAACGAAATTAACACTGGTCTAAAAGAAGCTTTGAACCCTTCTAGGTCACAAAGCTTCCTCCATCTTTTATAACCGTCTCCAGTGTAAATTCTGCTGGACTGTCGTAAACGTCTCACAGCGAGTTTTGCTGAAGGACTTTTAAACTGTTTAAATTTTCTTTGAGATGTAGAAGGCAGTCAGGGAATCAGTAACTTCGGTACTTGTTTTGGTTGAACCATTGCAAACTTCCGGCGTCACCCCGTAGTGCATGCTGGGGACTGGGGAGCATTCTCGTTGACTGACAGCTCCCCCTTGTGGATACTCTATTGGTCAGCGCTCTAGGCTCGCCTAAATGGCTCCTTGTTTTCCTGCAGAGGCCAGGGGAGGGACTTAGGGAAGACATAAATTCTGAAACATTACATATTTTATATCATAGAACAGGGTCAGATAGACACATTTTTAAGTTACCTGAACATTTTTAAACTAGGCACCCCAGCTTTAAACTCATTGATCTCAAGTACTTGTTTCTGCAGAGCATTCCTGCTCATCACATTCCTATTGTGTCCAAAGTAGCTCTGAGTCAAACAGGTCAGGCACTCAGTCACCACCCAGGGGATTCTGGGTTCTCAGCCTCTGTTGACTGTGATGATGAAGAGGTAATGTTTCTGTGGAGATGCCGGCCTGCATCCTCACAAAGTGAGGTGATGAAAACCAGCGGTGGCAAAGGAGGAAAAGCTGCCCTGCTTTCCTTCAGAAGCAGAACCACGGTGCTGACACTCAAACAGGAGTTAGATCATGTATTTGATTAGCAAAACTAACCAAAATGTAGCACTAACGAGCTGCACAAACAGACCAAAATGAGAATCACATCTCTGTTAATGTCAGCACTGTGAGTTTTGTATTTGCATGTGTGTGTGTGTGTGTGTGCAAACACCGGCTCGTGTGTGAGAACTAGTCAAGGAAGAAACAGTCTCAGTTTGTTGCTCTGGCTGCATGGCACGACTTCTGCATGCGTTCTCTACCCTGTGAGTCCCGTTTGTCCAAAAGGCGAAGCGGTCATGTGGATCTAATGGATTCCTGATGGTTGGTATATGCAGATCGTCATTTACGGGTGTTAAAATAAACTGGGACCGGTTCCAAATTGATCTAATCAGCCAGGATTACGAAGCACTAATCAGCTTAATGGGACACCGCTCAGTTTTCTGTAATATGAGCTTAAAAAGAGGAGGATTCTAGGTTAATTACAAGATAATTAGCATGTCATTACAAGCTGTTTTCAGAATTATATTTTCAGGATTTTGCTCTAATTTGCTCTTATTGGTTTTTAGATTTTACACAACTATTCAATTAGCATTTAAATTAGGTGTTTAGTTCAGCTTTTTATTTTGTGTCTTTGGAAAAGTCAAATTTGGCTTCAAATATTATTATTGCTTCTAACCCGGGAACTTTAACTGTATACATACGACATACATGTATGCACCTAAAGAAAAGTGCTGGTTGTTTAAAACGGAGCAGTTTATTGGCATTAGTTTAACCGTTAGTATAAATGTATTTTTAGTTGTTTTTTCCATATTTATTTAGACTAAAATCACAGTGTAGATAAGAACTGAGTAAGGAATTTCATCAGGTGGTTCCAGGTGGCAAAGACCATCACTCATCATAACCCACTCTTTTAATGCGTTTGAGTTCAATTGAATATTTGTGTTTCAGCCAGTTGGTGGTAAGCTTGAGTCTTGGTAGTTCCTGGGTTGTTTCTGCACATCCTGACCCAGTATTTATCTATTTCTCATCTGATGGTGACAGATGAGTACTGGCCAGTTCAATACGTGCTGTCAAATCTGTAGAAACTCAGCTGAGGTCAATCATGAGCCCTAATAATAGCCGTGTTTCCACTATAGGAGTTCTGGGAAGTTTCTGGGACAGCGACAGGGAAAATACGATGGCTCGGTCCTCTCAGCCTTTGTGTCTCCATACAAAATAAACCCTATCAGTACTTTGCTAAAACGTCAGCATATCATGACCATTTCTGTAGTGAGTGATGTCACAGATCACTTTGATAAAGTACGCTGTAATTTAATCCATTTGGTGGAGCGGGAGAGCGGCTGTGTGACGTAAAAAGCTTTGTTCGTTGAGCAAAAGAAGTGCAGTTTTTTACGGTGAGACCACAAAGCACCGTGAACTACAGCGTTGTGGGATTTCTGCTGCATTTCTCAGCGTAGGGAGTTTAGAAACTGTAGTTAAAAAGCAGCGTAAATGTTGCTTTATTTCCATTCATTCTGCTTCACCAGCAACTTTCCCAATTTTACAAATGTCGTTTTTTGGCGATATTTGCAGCTAACCCACAGAATTACAACCAGTTAGCATGAGTTAACCACAAATCAAGCCCCGTGACTCCACTGGGCCTTTCCAACCTACCCCTGTTCTGGGTTGGGTTTCTGAAATGGCCGTTAAAATGGTCCTCTCAGGCCGGCCCGATTAAATGGAGACAAGCGCATTCCGAGAAGGTCCGGTAAAATTACCCGGAAGTTCCGATAGTGGAAACAGGCCTAAAGTGTCAATAGACCTAAGTTATGATATTCAAGAACCTTCATTAGCACTCATTAAAAGATGTAGATGAATGTATAGCTATTTGAGACAGTATGTATACTTTTGACCCCAATAAACTCTAACTTGTGAATCCTTGAAATTTCATCCCACCCTGGAAGAAAAAGGATGCCAAGCAGCCATCAAATAATTTAGCATTCATGACCGTGGTGGTCTTGTTCCCAGTAATTCCTTAAACGCCAGTACAAAATAATACAAGTCATAATTCTGTCTTTTCGTTACATCTTTGCTGTCTGCAGGACATTTCTCTGATTATTTATAAAGCATGTCCGTTCTCCTTCAACTGTGTTCCTTTTCCTTCAGCTGTCCTACGTGGATGCAGAGGCCAACCCCATTGGCGTGGTCCAGATGACGTTCCTGCGGCTGCTGAGCGCAGCGGCCCGCCAGAACATGACGTACAACTGCTACCAGTCGGTGGCGTGGTACGACCAGGAGCAGGACAACTACGACAAGGCCATCCGCTTCCTGGGATCCAACGACGAGGAGATGTCTTACGACAACAACCCCTACATCCGCTCCCTGGTTGACGGCTGCGCGGTAAGAAACGACCTTGTGTTTTTACTCAGCGGTTGGCGAGCTTCCTTTGATGAACGCTGTCAGGGACGGTCGCTTCTGTCGTCTTTGAAGTGTCTCAGTCAGCACAAGCGTGTGATTTTTTCATTGTTTCCCACGCATTAATTCCACGTCCCGCTGTGTCCCCTCTCCTCCACAGTTGAAAAAGGGCTACGAGAAGACAGTACTTGAGATCAACACACCAAAGTTGGAACAGGTGCCGTTTGTGGACATCATGTTCAACGATTTTGGCGGCTCCACGCAGAAGTTCGGATTCGACGTGGGACCCGTCTGTTTCATCGGCTAAGAACTTTCACCGGGCAAACGGAGAAAAAGATCCAATAAACAAGCCTATTTTTGTTTTCTCACAAAGGAAAAGGAGAATAGGACAATTCTACTTGTAAAAAAAAAACTGTTTCCAATAAGCAAAAACGAAATTATGTCAAGCATTCAGTGAAATTTGAAAGGAATAGAGAGGAAATAACCTTGAAACCTCAGTGTGCCTTCTCTATCACATGCAAGTTTTGAAACTGGATTTCAGATCCTTCCCCACACACACACACACACACACACACACACACACACACACACACACACACACACACACACAACCAAGCCCCATGACATAACACTTTTTTCTTTTATTTCCCCTAAAACACTAACGCGACCCTGAAAGCTGCAGCCGTTCCAGATGGTCACAGTTTTCCATGGACTCCATCCGATTTGGCTCTTTCCCTTTCTTTTAGTTTTGATCTTTCATGTTGCCACCTGTCTTTTTTCACTCTGTCCACCCCAGGAGCTTTGTTTGTGCATAATTGTCTCCCCATTCCCCTGGAATGGATCTTATATATATAAATATACATATATATAAATATATATAAATGATTTTTTAAGTGTTTGTAAGTACATTCTGTATATTTTCCTGGTTGTGTTTATTGCTTTTCTAGCTTCAAAACATGCATGTGACCTTAGTAATTGTGAGGTAGGAGACCATGGAACATCTAAATTGTAGAAGCCGGAGGAGATTTGACTTGTAAAGCTGAAAAAGACAAAAGAATTTTGGTGGAGCACACTTTCTTGTAATTTAAGAACAGAATAAAAAATGCTCTGTGACATAATGTGACAGTCGTCTGCCAACAAATGATACATTCCTGTGCCCTTTAAACAAAAACGCACCCGTCTCAGTGGAGATATCATTAACTTAATAAACTTCCGTGTGTTTGCTGAGATCTCTGCAGTGGAAGGTGACTGAAAACACAAAGAAATCAAAACCTATAGGTGCTATTTTCTCTCTTCTGTGGTGCTATGTATTTTTTCTAGTTTGTGTTGTTTGAATAAAAGAGAATTTGTGGTGACAGTACTTCTATCTTCAGCAGAATCGCTTCACCACCATATCCAACCCAGGCAGAACTTGGCTGCATCCATAACCTTTTTTTTGTTTTCTGATTTTTGCATGCAACGGCTCTCCGTATCTGCTCTCAGATCTTCCTTATTTCCTGTCCTGCAGACGAGACGGTCTGTCTGTGCCAAATGTTGGAGCAAAGAGAAGAAGAGGTTGCACTCCTCTTGGGGTTTTATTGCATGTTATTGCTGCACAGCCTTTTTTTTTACGTGGGATCATCTGTGCCACTTCGTACTGATGGAGTCGGTGAAATCAAAAGGTGGGGTCAAAGGGATAAACTGGAGACTCTGAACTCTTCCAAAGATTTCCACTGACATATTTAGCTTTAAGTGACTGAAAAATCATCTTTTTATGGGAAACAACTTGAAAAGTCACCAGATCAGCCTTTTAGAAACTTCTGCTCATGCATCAAAGAAAAAATAACAAAAAAAGCTTGTTGGTTTCTGCTTTCGCTCTTCATGTAATAATTGCTTTTTGTCCAAACTGTGCACTCTCTCTGCTTATGACCACTAGTATCTACCAGAGATTTTACTGCTTTTTACAAAATGTCTGTTTTATTTCCTGTTTTTTAAAAGAAAAAAATCTTTACATGTGTGACTTGAACCTTTTCTGGTAACTCAGTATGTTTGTAGATCTTTGGTTTTATTTTTCATGGTTTTGCAGCACACCCAAATTTATTATTTACCTCTCAATAAAATGGACCTTTTTATTATTATTATTATTATTTTGGTTTTTTGTAAATTTTCTAAACCAGCAGTAATGCTGCCATTGTTTTATTTTTATTTTTTATTCTGTAGATTTTCATTAATGCTGTTCACAGTTTTGCCAAACCTGTGTAATGAGGGTGAGAGGATAGAGGATTATATTGGTTTTCATGTCAATAAATTCAAGTTTCCTGTGGCCATCTATTCCTGTATCTCTTTTGAAGCATTAAAACTTATCTGTATGCATGAAACTGTAAAGTTTTTTTCTCTTGTTTGGATTTTTGTAGAGCCACTCGACCTCCACGCAGCGCTTCATTTCATCGTCAGGACACAGCCGTTTTATTAAATGCTACTTTTCCTTGAACCTGTAACTCTACCAAAGCCAATGTCCATTTGTAGTATATTTATTGTATTATTTAAGACAAAAATAAATGATAAATGATACCATAGTGTAAGTGTAAGAAGCCCCCTCTTTACGTGCACACAGAAGAGTGAATTCTGAATTCTTTTGCTATTTTAGATAACAGAAGTGGTGAAAATCATTAATTTAATGGTGCCTTTTACAAAAGCTTAGCTACAATTAAAGTGTTTTTTATATTTTATTGTGATGTGTGTGTGTGTGTGAATGTTAAATGAGCTTTTTCCACAGGGTTCTAGTTCCACAGATTCTCCACGAGAGGGAACATCTCCTGTGATCGTTTGACTATTTCCTGCAGATTCCTGCATCAAGACTTCATTTGTGGACCAATAATTTGATCATCTTTCCACAATTGCAGCAATATCAGAAAAAAAACAATAAACTAATATTTGCATTTGTGATTTTTATAGAATAAAAGATTTTTTAACCCTGTCACGCATCACTAATTTTAATTCATGCTTTGATCTGATTTGTGCAGCAATTCTAGAGTAGGAGACAGGTGCAGGAAAAAATAAAATAGTAAATAAATAAAATTTGCATCACTTTTCATTTGCATATTAATATTTTATGAAGTGTTTGCAGGATTTAGGGCGATCAAAGTGCACAAGGCTGCATCCTGGTAGAGGAGCACAGAAACTAAAAGTTAGAGCAGCAAAGCAGTAAGTGGGGCAGCTACAGTAAGTGGGTTTGGGAACGAGGAGAAATGGGTCGGAAAGCATGTTTCTTCCAGTTAAAGCTGCAGCTGATGGATCAAATGTGTGAAAATTATCTTGGGAGATTTGCAGGACGGTGGCTGGATGGATGAATGTTTGCAAATGACCTGATGTCATAGGAGAGGAGATGTTCAAGAGAGAAATCATTTTAATGCATGAGGAGCTCTCAGTCACGCTTTGTGCTCATGTTTGCTGCAAGAGACGTTTAATTGGTTGACAGAAGAAAGGATTCAGTTTAATATTTGCCAAATTTCAAAAGTAAACATCCCATTTGTAAGCCTAAATGATGCAAACGGGATGATTTCTACAGCATCCAAACACCATATCATAAAAGAGCCTTTTTCCTGCAACTCTCACAGCAGCAAACTTTGTAAAAGTTTTATTTCTCTTAATGATGAACGATACGAGGCTTGGCACGGACTAAAGCTTCAGCTGAAATTAAACGCTGGTTTAAAGCAGCTTGTTGAAAACTGTGACAAAGACCATCTACGTCTGGAATTACCTCGCGTTATTCCTGAGACAGAAGGAGAAGAAAGTCGTGAGAATCACAGACGCTCAGTTTTCCTCATTGGACCAGAGGGAAGCTCCTCCCTGCTGAGCTCAGCCTTTAAAACCATTTTCAGTTTTCCCTACGAGTTCCTCTCATCTAAAGGACATTTTAAACATCCTTGAAGCAAAGAATTCCTTAAATCCACACCTCTCACGCTCTCTAAGTGCAGCTAATTATTTAAACAATAAGGAGCGTTGTTAATGTGTGGTCTGGGCTTGTTGGGGAGGAGCTGAAGGGTCGAGCGCCACACTTTAAAATGGAAATTTGGGACGCAGCTCCAGTGTTAGTGTGTAATTGCTCTGAGCCTGTGGAGCTGAGGCTACAGAGCCCATTCATCGCCAGGCCCCAGCTCCACTGACCTACTTACATATGAATCAGATAGCAGAGAGAAAGAGAGAGAGATAGTGTTACAACACGGGCGCTGGCATATTGTGGAATGAATGCCAGGTTTTTCTGCTCTAATAGCCTTTAAGATTGAGGAGTGACTGGA
>SSNS01000058.1:1572612-1626663 GCA_006937985.1 Aphyosemion australe | reverse complement strand
ACTGGAGTTTAGACTGCTGGCTTCTCTAATGTGATTAGAACCAGCCACCCAGGCTTCACGCACGGCTGCAGCATTCCGACATCACCTCACATCTGCATCACTGATCACCTTTTCACAGAGACGATGACATTTAGTCATACCCAGCATGCCTCTGCTTCCATTCTTTATCGTAAGACTAACAGTTTACTGAATGAGGACACACCTTACCGAACAGACGGGGTAAATGCCAGCTCCAGCTGATCTCTGGTCTTATTAGCATCTTTTATTTAGACGTATTTTTGATTCAGCGACAGCTTTGATCAGCTCTAAACCATCTTCAGGGCTGTAACGGCCTAGCAGTCCACCCACCATCGCACTGATTTAATCAGATCATGGAGTTCAGGAGAACTAGAACCTCAGCCTGAGTCACTAGAACCAGAGAGAGAATACAGGTAAACAGACTTTCTTATTACACGGTCCTGTTTCTGTAGCTGGAATCCTCTCAAGCTCTGAGCATCAACACAATAGGAAGTGTAACAATACATCAGTCTACATCCATTATATGGTCTTGATCCAAAATGCAAAAATCGATGGATAACTGTTTATCAAATGCACTTTTATTTTGAAAATTGCGTTAATTTGAAGCTCCGCTGAATTCCACCTGTTCCTGCACATCAGCAAATGGTAAAAATGGTAAATGGCCTGTATTTGATACAGCACCTTCTAGAGTCTTAGAACCCCCAACACACTTTACAATAAAATCAGTCATTCACCCCCCGCCCCCCTGCAACAGACACACACACCCTGGTTATGATGAGCTACAATGTAGCCACAGCTGGCCTGGGGCACACTGACACAGGCGAGGCGGCCGAGCCCAGGCGCCACTGGTCCCTCAGACCACCACATGTGGGTTAAGTGTCTTGCCCGAGGATACAAAGACTGTGTCAGCCTGAGCGGGACTCAAACCTGCAACTTTCTGATTAAGGGGCGGACTCTTAACTCCTCTGCAGCTGTCATCCTCCGAAATGTGTTAAATGAAGAAGCTAGCTGTCATAGCGAGCACATTTATTTCAATTACTACTAGTGCAACAAAGCATCTAAGTCTCAAAGACCTGAGCTGGTTGTGAGACATGTTTACGGTAAAATATTCACCATCTCCTGAGACCTGCTGGGATGTCCATCTCAAGGAAACAAACTGGGAAAAAGAAGCAGTCCCGTAGACCGATGCCTTCATTAAAAAGAGGTCAGGCATGTCAGGAAAAGTGAAATCCATTCACGCTTCACTCTCTTCAGTGTCAGATATTCTATCTACAGAAAATATCGAATATGTAACAAAATGTTGCTGTATTACCTTCTGAATAGAAAGTTTTATGATGACGTTACTTAAGACACAGCTTTGTTACGTAGGGATTGACCGATTTGCCTTGGTTATAACTTGGTGAGTTTATTGATGTGTTTGACTAACTTTTGTTACATGTTTGATTTTAATACTGAGCAGTGAATAAAATTGGTTAAATTCAGTCAAAAATTTGTTTCTAAAGTGTTGTACAGAAATCGTCTAGGTAACGGCCATGAAAATCAAACCAAACAAATAAACAGCACATACCCAACAAACATTGGTCTGACGCCGACGTGGTGTCCACGGCCAAAAATGGTTGCGGTTGGACGGCCCAAATTTAAAAAAAAATTATAACAGAACAACCTAAAAATCCATTCAGGTACATTTGTACATGCGTACAGTTACATGTATAATTGTTATTTTGGCAATTAGTTACGTGTAGTTCAACATCGTTGGCTGACCACATATCAGTATCGGTACTGGTAATAAAAAGAATTAAACATATTGGTTGATCTCTAATCGAGACGTTAAACAGAGAGCAAAGCCAAGTATATTCTCATATGATCATTGTGGAAGAAGTCCAGTATTAGACTGTGCTGCAGAGCATTTAGGATTAGACTCTAAGTGAAATTCCTCACAGCTGGTAAACTTGATGGGTGTGTTTAAGCTGCTGTTTAATTAGTGTTATTTGTTTTTTTTAATCCCCGGCTGAGAAGGAGCCGATAGCGAATGCAAATGGTGCAGCACAATGTCGGCAAATCTGGGCAAAAGTGTGTTTACAAAAGGTAAACCAAACAGAAAACTTGAATTGTAATAATCAAAACGACACATTGGAGCATAGTGGCACTGTTGCCCCCCAACAAGAAGGTCACAGGTTCAAATTCCAGTTGCAGCCTTCCTGCATACACTGCAAAAACTGATTTTCAAGAAAGTAAAAAAGCCTTTTTAGACTAACAAAAGAACCTAAAGTTAGATTTATTTGCTAGTTTTAAGAATTCTAGCCAAGCTTAGCTTACCCCACTGGATCATATTTAAGAACATTTACCTTATTTCAAGCTGTTTTTGCAAAAATCAAAAAATCTTTTCAGACTAAAAGTAAGATAAAACCCCTGCTGAAAAAACAGCATATGTTGTGTTTTGGATGCTGGTCCAGCATGGGATGCTGGTGATTGGATGCTGGACCAGCATCGTATGCTGGTCCTCCAGGTAAACCAGCACCAAAACACAACACATGCTGGTCTATGTTGTTTTCTTCAGCAGGGATGTCTATAAACAAGTCTTTTTATTGTCTTAAAAGTGAGTTTTTGCACTGTAGCTAGCATGTTCTCCCCATGCATGAATGGGTTTTCTCGGGGTGCTCCAGTTTGCTCCCACAGACTCAAAACATGCAAGTCACTTTGGATAGACGCATCTAGAAAATGTCCAAAAATGAACAAAATCCAGAACTAAAGTAAGAACCTAAATCACTTACTGCATAACCACGTAGCCTCAAAGACACACGTATTCTAGCGTTTAATGGAAACAATTCTTCTAGTTGTTCACTAAAATTAATTTTTTACAGTTAAGATGTCAGACTCTGTCTGTACACTCCCACACAAACACAAAAACACCTGCTTGTGTGCAGAGGATGAGGAGGAGCTGCCTCAAGAATTTGGATTGGTGTCAGATCTCTAATTTAATTAGAACCAGCTGAACACGCGCACATGCTGCTAATCATTAAGGTCAAATCTTAATACAATTATAGAGATTATAGGATAACCATCTTTGTGTTGTAAGGAAGAAAGGGAGAAAGCTTTTTTTGAAAGAAGCAGTGAAAATGGATTAGAGGGGAGATAACCACAGTGATGAGAGCAGATGGAAGAAGATGGCAGAAAACTGGAAGAGAAGAAAGGAAAGCAGTGATGAGGGGATGTTTGATGTGTAAATACGCCGCGTAGCCGCTGATGTTTTCCCTGCAGGCACGCAGGTGAATAAGGCATGAGTTTGGTTCAGATTTAGAATAATATTCAAATAAGTGTCAGCAGAGATCACTGACACCCTGAGACTGAATTAGACTCCTCGTCCTTTGTTCCTCGTTGTCATCGGGGATGAGAACGTCTGGGAAATCGCTGAAAAGTCAGTTTCACAGACGATGAGATTCTCTGGAGGTGAAAAAAGTTCAGTGTTTCAAAAATTAAAACTCCTCAAGGACCGAAAATTAGAGATTTCCTCCAGCATGAGCAGCATATTTCTGTACTGAGTCAGTGTTGTCGAACGAGCACCTGAAGTATGGTTTAAGGGAGAATTCTTGGCGTTGAAGAGGTCTGAGCAAAAAATAACCAAGAGTGAAGCCGTGAAGCGTGTTTCAGTAGAAGTTTATCTCACTAGTGTAAAAAAAAAAACCTCAGCACTTGATTTAATTAGATCATCTTGTTTTACTTCCAGAAGGAAGAACATATGGTCCTGCACTTTTCTCCCTCCCTTTCACTCGGCTCGGTTCTATTTTCAGGATCTCGGAGTGTCGGCTTTGAAGCTCCGGGCTTCTCCTCCACACTTTGGTGCTCCCCTGTAGTGAGACGGGGTCAAAGAGAGCCCCCCAAACAACAACCAAGGACACACCCCATCTATCGGCGGTAATTACTTCCACCAGACTCAGCGAGCAGCTCTTGATTTTCTCGTCTTGATGTCGTTCAACGGAGGAAAAACAAGGACAGAGTAGATGATTTATTGAAAGGATGCATTTCTGCTGCTCGCTTTGTGAGCTGAGTGCACTTCTGTCCTTAAAACTTTAAACATGTTGCCGTATGTAATCTTACTAAGTAATGCAATCATGCCCCTTGACCTTATTCTCAGTCACATGGATAATTTTATTATGAGTAAATTACAAAAATGGGCCAAAATGTTTGAAATAATTATAAAGAAATCCTGTAAAATTAAAAAAAAGAAAAGTGAAATGACTCTTAGCAGTGGTTCTCAATTCTTTTCACCCATTGCTCCCCACTGTAAAAGTCAGTGTGGCTCGTTCCACTCCGGTACAGTAGGTGGCGACATGCGCCCTTTCATGTCGGGCAATGTTCCGGTTAGCTTGTAGCAACTCAAATAGTAAACAAACGCTGGTAGGAGTGAAGCTGACGGAATTGAAACAGGATATGCACAATGGCTGAAAGAATTGACAACAACGCTGCAGCACAGCTTATTTGGTACGTACTGTACTGTTTGATGTTGTTACGCATGTTACGTTGTGGCGATGATATTATCAGAAGACTGCTACTGCGGTCTCGTCACTTCCGGAAAGCGAGCGTCTCATCAGTTCAGTTCAGCTGACGTGTGTACATGCAGAATGAATTCAGATAACGACCGCATTATCTGGGTGCTTCAGCCCGATTAGAACCAGGTCACCTTCAGCCAGACTAATGCGTTTACATGCATTTAAAAAAAACGACGTGAGTCTTTTTAGGGCAATAATTCGGTTTTCTGATGCGTACGTAAACGCACTGAACAATTCACAAGGTGAAAGATTGTGGGCGCCCCTATCATGTCTATTTTGAGCTAACAAATGCATCATTCCAATGATTGATTCAGATAAGGGCTTAGCATAGTTAGCTAACCACCAAGCTATATAATAGCAGGTTTATTTGCTTGTTGTTTTACATTGAACAGACTCAGGTGCATCTGCATTAGTTGTAACTTCAACAGCTCTGGACTGAAGCAGGAAAAAATTCTATTAGCAAATTAGCTCCACTAAGCAGTTTCTTCACCAGCCACTACTGGAGTTTTTCCTCATTTCCGACCAGTTGCCAGATGAGAGTCTCCAGCCCAATCACAGCTGAAAACCCGCCCAATCCAAAAATAACCAGCCCAATCCACGAAGTTGACAGACACCGGTGTAAACCCGTAAAATAATCACAAAGGCAATGGAAAACATTGCAAACAAGCTCTTATATCTGTTTTACAGTACCTGCAACGAGCTTTAGAGTCATCTCCTGGTCTCGGCTCGAGGTTTTTAGCAGGGTCACTCTCCCATTCCTTCCTGTACAATTTCTTGGGTTTTCCCCACTTTGGCATGTTTCAAAAGTTTTCAGCTTCTACGCAGCGTAGCTTCAGTGCCTCTGCTAGCTAAACTGTTTACACCGACGTCGTGGACCGCGACCGTGACGTCAGTGTAAACAACTCAACGTGACTCACGGTTAGTTGTCAAATAAAATAACGTGATTGAATACAACTAATGTCAAACATTTCACAGAATTTTTTATGTTATTGTCAATTTATTTATTAATTCGATTTTTATTTTACTTTTCCACCATAAAATCAGAGGGTGTTGTGCTGTTTTTTTTTACAATAGTAAAAAACCGCCAAATGTGGGCAAAAGCAGCCCAATTTTCATCCACCCGCCCAATGCATTTTTTCCCCGCCAGGTGTAACTAAAAGAAGCCCAATTGGGTGGAAAACCGCCCAATCTGGCAACCCTGTTTCCGACGGTATTCAGAGTTAATCCAGAGGTTTTGAAGGCTTCGTTTTATTTAGCCGTGTCTGTTTATATGCTCTTCTTCTGTGGGGTTAAAATGGCAGCCTGTTGATTAGTGCGAGCGCTACTACCACCTAGTGACTGGGGGTGGTTTTACGTTGCAGCGCGAAAAAAAAAATGCTAAAAATAATGAATTCTCGTGCTTTGAGAGTCACTGACTTATAGTCAGCAGCAGAATCAGTTCATGAAATCTACAAAAAGTAAACTGAAGTGGCTCTAAAGAAACTGTATGAATATAATCTCTGTGGAAATGTATTTGTGGTCAATTTCTAACCTTATGATTTCCAGCGTCTAATTCTCCAGTGGGCAAACAGAAAAACTATTGTTTTATGTTCAGGAGACAATAGAAATCTTTTAGGGCTGCAAAAGAAAATTGAAAAAAGAGAAAAAAACAGAAATGTTGCAGAGGACCAACCAGTACAACTGAGGGGAAAAAAAGATGATTTTCTCTCAGAATCTAAACAGAAAAGCTTTTAGTCTAATTGATTTTTTAAACTCTTGTTTGTTTCTCCTTCACTGTCCACACAAAAAGCACGAGTCCTCCCTAATGAACAAGATGGTTTAACACAAAGAAACAGGAAGCTACTAATGGATTCAGAAGAAAGAAGGGAAGCTGCGCTAAACCCTGCAGTTGTGTCAGTAAACTAATGCAGCTAAATCACTTTTCACACATCTGTGATTAGTAAAATCTGTTTTATCTGACAATAACTGTTCACAATAATTTGTATTAGTGTCACAGGGGAGCAACCAGAGCAACCAGATATTGATTAAATGTATTAAAACTGTAAACATCAAGATTGTCATGAAATGGTGATGGTTGGACACGGGTGAGCAGGAACAGGAGGCAGACTGGCAGGTAAAAGTGCTGTTTAATAAGAATAATGGTAGCTAGGATGACACAACATGAAAACAAGATGAGGATCTGACAAAGTGGAGCACACACACAGGGTTTAAATGCATGATGGTCATCAGGAATCAGGTGGATAACGAGGGGAGACGGGACAACACGTCAGAGGGAGAAGGAGCAGATCCTGACAGAAATACCTAATACACTTACAGGGAGCATTTTATTCATTCAGTTTGTGCTTTTAAATGTTTTAAATACATTGTTTATGAAAACGTTATAATTAACAATAACCTTTACAATGTTAAACATATAAATGTGACCCCCTTCCCTCAGTTAAACATCGAACTCATACTTTTGCACGCGTGTAACATAGATGGAAACACGTTTGTTGACATGATGCTGAAAAATCAGGAAGGTTGAAAGATTTCAGCAAAAAGTTAAGAAATTAAAAGTCACGGAGACACAAACCGAGACAAAAAGATGCTGCTTGCTAAAATAATCATGCAAACATCACAGAAGATGATGAAGATTAGATATCTGTTGGTGCTGGGGAGTAGCGAACTCCCACTGGAACAGCTGCTTGTTGTGGTAAATATAGTAAGCCAATTTATAATTTAATAGGCTCTTCAAAGCAAATACTCACAATATGAGTTTCATCCATTCTCCTCCACTTATCCGGAGTCGGGTCATGGGGCAGCAGCCTAAGCAGGGAGGCCCAGACTTCCCTCTCCCCAGCCACTTGGTCCAGCTCCTCCGGGGGAATCCCAAGGCGTTCCCTGGCCAGCTGAGAGGTATAGTCCCTTCAGCGTGTCCTGGATCTACCTTTCGGACTCCTCCCAGTTGGACGTGCCTGGAAAACCTCACCAGGGAGGCGTCCAGGAGGCATCCTAACCAGATGCCCGAGCCACCTCAACTGGCTCCTCTCGATGTGGAGGAGCAGCGGGTCTACTCCAAGCCCCTCCCGGATGACCGAGCTTCTCACCCTATCTCTAAAGGAGAGCCCAGACGCCCTGTGGAGAAAACTGATTTTGGCCGCTTGTATCTGTGATCTCATTCTTTTGGTCACTATCCAAAGCTCGTGACCATAGGTGAGGGAACGTAGATCGACCGGTAAATCGAGAGCTTCACCTTCCGGCTCAGCTCTCTCTTCACCACAACAGACCGGTACAACGCCCGCATCACTGCAGACGCAGCACCAATCTGTCTATTGATCTCCTGCTCCATCTTTCCCTCACTCGTGAACAAGACCCTGATACTTAAACTCCTCCACTTGGATCCTCCAGGACCTCGTCCCTGACAATTTGAGTTTTCCAAGTGAAAGTAAAAATTCTATCAATGATGAATAGAGAACATTCTGCAGATGTTACAGACCAAAGTGCATTCTGGGTAAGTGTATAATCTGTGTAACGAAATAGGCAATTAAATATGTATTATGTAAACTTTAAATAAATTTATTTCTCAGATCAGAAAACAGATGCTAATAAAGTCAAGGATGATTAGATTTCACTGAATGATTTATGAACGTGTTTGTTTGGTGAGCACCTGTGAAAATCTGTACCTGAAAACCCAGAACACATGAATAGATTGTGTTACATCGTCTGTTTCTGGTAAGAAGGATATTTGAGAACTTTTAAATATTCATAAAAACTTTATAAAAACTTTTTCTTCTTGTTTTCTAGAGTGAAAGGTCATATCAGCTCTACATCAGATTATGTTGAACACGTTCTGAGGTATCAAGTGATAAAATGGTTTTAGTGTCTGTGCACTCAACTCAATTTTTCATGATGCTGTCAAGCACAAATGAAAACACTACTTAGGATTCCTCTCCTGTGCTTTTATGTTCTGTGCAGAATGAGAAAAGATTTAATCCAGACTCGGAGATTTGCAAATGCAAATGCAGTCCCTGAAACATATGCATCCAGCGACAGATGGGTATTTGCCTAATTCTGCAGAATGCATTCAGATTTTGCTTTTTGATGAGAAAGTTCAAATTCAACTCCAAAGACCTCTCATTGCAGGCTGGGATCTGAGTAGATCTTAAAATAACTAAAAGGGTTTTACTGTATTCAAAACATGGGATTTACAACAAAATGAGTTGATTAAAAAAATAATTTAAAAATGCTTAAATTTGACCATCTGACCCTGTTCTATGATATGAAGCAGGTCATCTTTCATTATTTCTATTTCCTCCAAGTCCCTCCCCTGGCCTCGACAGCAAAACAAATCATTTACACGAGCCCAGAGTGTTGACCATAGATTTGTATAACAACAAGAGTTGTCAATCAGCGAGAATGTGCCCCAGTCAGCTTAGGACTCCTCAAAGAAAATCTAAACAGTTGAAAATTCCTTCTACAAAACTCGTCGTGAGACGTTTACGACAGTCGAGCAGAATTTACATTGGAGACGCCTATAAAATCTGTCTCATTCAGAAAAACATGAAACCAACTTCCTGCCCTGTTGATTTTCTCCCAACCACTTTGCTTCTTAAGGTCTTTGACCAAATTGGCCCATGCATTGTGGATTTTATTAATCTATCTCTCCAATCTGGCTCTGTACCTTCTGTTTTCAAACATGCTGTTGTTGAACCGATCCTGAAAAAACCCAGTTTGGACTCCTCTCAGCCTAATAATTACAGACCCATTTCTAAATTGCCCTTTATCTCTAAAATCTTAGAAAAAGTCGTGGCCGATCAACTGATTACTTTTCTGGAAATTCACAACAACTTTGATAAATTCCAATCTGGTTTTCGTAAAAATCATTCAACAGAAACAGCTTTGCTTAAAGTTTCCAGTGACATCATGATGGCTGCAGACAACGGGGAATTTACAGTCTTAGTATTGTTGGATCTTTCTGCAGCTTTTGACACTGTTGATCACAGCACCTTAATTAACAGACTTCATGACTCGTTGGGAATCTCTGGAACTGTTCTAGACTGGTTCAGATCGTACCTTTCTAACAGAAGTTTCAGTGTCTGTATAAACCAAATCATGTCAGATTCCACAAACCTGTTCTGTGGGGTACCCCAAGGCTCTGTTTTAGGTCCACTCCTGTTTTTATTATATATACACCCTCTTGGACAGATAATTGATGCTTTTCAAAATGTCTCTTATCACCTATATGCAGATGACATTCAGCTGTACTGCTCCTTTAAGGAATCTGAGCTCCATAAACTGGCTGAACTACTAGAGTGTCTATCAGCGATCACTAGTTGGCTAGAAGATAACTTCCTTCAGTTAAACTCTGAAAAGACTGAATGTCTGATCATTGCCCCTGAGAGCATGGCTCCTCTGATTAGTCAACAACTTGGTCATTTAGCTTCTGCTGTCAAGTCAAACATGAGAAATTTGGGTGTTGTCTTTGACCAATCAATGTCTCTTGAAGGCCACTCAAAAACGCTGGTCAGAAACTGTTTTTATCATTTGAGAAATATCTCCAAACTGCGAAGGTTGGTGTCAAAACATGAGCTTGAAATGGTTATCCATGCCTTTATCTCCTCCCGTCTAGATTACTGTAACACACTTTTCACATGTTTTAACAAAAAAGCCCTTGACCGCCTTCAGTTGGTCCAGAATTCTGCAGCGAGGCTCCTAACTGGAGCAAACAGAAGAGCTCACATCACTCCTATTCTGATGTCTCTGCACTGGTTACCCATTAACTTTAGAATTCAATTTAGGATCCTTACTATAACATACAGGGCTCTACATGGCCAAGCTCCTCCTTATGTTACTGAACTGTTAAAGCCTTATGCTCCAACCCGAGCCCTCAGGTCCACCAACCAGAACCTTCTAGAAATTCCAAAGACCAGATATAAAAGTCGAGGTGATCGCTCTTTCCAGGCTGTTGCACCCCGACTTTGGAATGAACTTCCTTTATCCCTACGTGTTACTGACAGTCTGGTCACCTTTAGAAAGCAGCTGAAGACCCTTTTGTTTAAAACTGCTTTTACTTAAATCTTTTATGTTTTATTCGTTTTTTCTTACTTGTATTTATAATAATCTTTCATTTGTTTTATCATTTTTATAATTTTATGACTTTCTGTTTTCTGATTTTTAATGATTTTATGATATTCTGTTGTTTTGTTTTAAGATCATTTTATGATGACTATCTTGTGTTTTGTTGATCTTTGTGAAGCACTTTGTGATTCTTTGTCTGTGATAAGTGCTATACAAATAAAATTTACTTACTACTTACTTACTAAAAAAATGGAGGAAGCTTCTTGATCTACAAGGACAGGAAAATACTAAGTCATTCATAATTAAATAAATTAAATAATAGATAATTGTATGTTGCATTTACCACAGGCTAATATGGTGCTAGCTGGAATGCTAACTCGACTTTCATTGAATCAGTAAACTTCAAGCTAACTGTGGAAGAGGCGGGAGGGGAATGAGAAGAACTTATCTTTTTTATATTGGAGCTAAGTGGTTAGTGTGCTACCTCGGGCTTTTGTTTTAGCTTCCTATTGACTCCTTGCACATGCGCTGTATGACCCCTGCTTTCCACTGGATGCGTAAGCATCACGTAATGTCCGCGAAAAGTACTTTCCATCAATTTAGCCACCGTTATAGTGGATTGATTCCTCCACCAGCCGTACAAGTATTGCTTTTTGAATGCACCCCAGAAGCGAGTGATCAGTGTTATTTACGTTTCAAGTCCATTTTTGATGCTTGAAGCTTCCAGACACGCCACACTCCGCAGTTCAGATCGGGCCGACAGGAAGTCAAACACCAAAGCATCTGGAAACTTTCAAAACAAGAGTCGTGTTCAGATTTACAGTTGCTTAACTAGTAACAAAACGTACGTCATTTCCTGTGAAACCTCTGTAGCTGAGGTAAACTGAACAGAAAATAAACCAAGGAACTTTTTAGATAGATGCAGCCATCTGGGTTAGGTGTAGCTTTCAGCTTCTTCCAGAAATGGAGGGGGAGCTTTGTGCTGGAATTATAGTTGTACACATTTCAGAATCTCTTTTTTTCTTGATGATGTCACACTACAAACCACAGCTGTAAAAAATGATATTTAATTTATTTTTCATTATTTTTTCTTTGTTACCAGATACATCAGGCCCTTTCATGGTCACATTAGTACCTAAAATGTTTCCAAATTATTTGGCTTTTTTTTTTTTTTTGCCTTTTAGGTTTTGAAATATGTCAAAAAAAAAAAAAAAACTTGTCAAAATCCAATTTCTCATTGATTAAATGTGCATGGAATCATCCAACCTCTCCACCTCCTGCCAAAAATAAAACAAGTTAAAAAAAAAAAGTGTGGGAAGATTAAATTATGAAAGTGCAAATGCACGACTTGAGGTCACAGCACTTGGAGGTAATTCATCACTGTCATTTCAACACCTCCACAGCAGGTCAAAAAGCCTTGTTCTGATGAAACGCCATCAGGAGACGGTGATGTCACAACGAATCAAACCAGTGAAGCATCGCTGGGAAAGATACTTAACCCATGAAATGTCCTGATGTTTCCCTGTGTGGATAGAGCAGGAAATAACTGAAAAATAGATCGTAAACTAGTAGAAAATCACCAACACGTTTAACTTTAAAGTACTGATTATGCTAATTTTATTTAAAGACATAATTTTTTTATTGTCTGTACATTTTGCCCTATTTCTATGGACGTTTTACTGTGTAATGTAGGAAAAGGTGTATGGAAATGGGCAAATTAAAATCATAAAACCCATAAAACATTCAGTGAATTTAATTCTAGTTAAACATGATTTTTTAATCAGTAATCTGCAAGAAAAGCAGAGACATTTTTAACTGCATTTTAATCAAACTAAAACTGGGCTAACAAAGAAAACAAAATACAGACATGCAACTTTGGACAACTGAGTAACACATGAGACTCTGAGAGAGGTAATAACAGACAAGACCCACAGCAGTAATTAACAAAATACATCTTGTGAGGGGAGAGCATAAAAAAGAGATCAAAGATGATCTTAAGCAACCAGAACCAATTTAAAACCTACAAACCTTCTAATACAAAGCAAACTCCACACAGATGGGTTTAGTTGGCATGAGAAAACCTAAACTCCACTCAGCGATCATAGAAACAGTGTTCAGGTCACAAAAACATTCTCCAGCTCCTCCTGGAGGCTCTCAGCGCATTTCCATGGGAGAGAGGACCTAAAATCCCTTCAGTGAGTTTTGGGTCCCACTGGGTCTCCACCCAGGAGTTCTAACTCAGTTTTCATGTAATTGTCACTAGATAACAATCATAAGGTGGTTTGCGACTAACGTACAATAGGATTGTTTCATAGCAGACGTGACATAAAGATACTGGAGGCACGCGTGTATTAGGAACAGCTGCATTCAGTTTAGAATGTATCCTTTGGTGTTATGACTGTGGTGACATTATGGAAAAAATGATGGTAGCTTTTCAAGTCAAGGTAAAGCCGATTGAATCTATTGAAGTCAGACGTTCTGAAACTAAAAATACAGGTTCACTGCTTAGTGAGTTTTTCTGTAATGATAAATGGAGGAAAACCTGGAGTAATGGTGGTGGGGAGTATCATAACTGGAAGAGAACAAACTGCAGGTGAAACACAGGTGTGTTTAGTGGCACTACAAGGAATTCTACCTGCAATAAACCAATGAATGCCTTTACTTTAAGTAACTTACTGGGAAATATATCACAAGTCATGTGTGGTTTATTAGCTTTATAAGACACACGTCTGTGGAACAGAATGTAGGGATTTGTATTTGTCGCACACTCCAGTCCAGAAGGTGGCAGTGCTGCACCTATAAAGGGCTCATTCACTGAGAGAACTTGTGATACTTGTTCTTTTTGAAATACGATCAGTTACTCGCATATGCATGCTGAATGTGAAGATTTTCTTCAACCCCCATCACCTGCGTTAGCTGCACTCTGAAAGGAAAAAGGCGGGAAAACAGTCAGGTCAGAAAAAGCCAGTTTCTTCTACATCACAGCAAACATTTGTTTTCATGAACTTGCCCACCTTGGCTTGTGACCGCAGAAGGCTGTATTGATTTAGCGGTCTCAGCTAGTGGAAGCTAACCATTAGCTTTAGCAACTTCACAACATGGTGGAACATGTTTGCAGAAGTGGGCATTTGTTGAGATGTTGCATTTTTTACCCAAGAAAGGAGAGCGAATGAAGGCAGCGGAAGAGTTGTGTTGCTTTAACCCAATCAGAGGCGAGATGATTACATATCATGAATATGAGCCAAGTTCTGTTGGAGGTTTCTTCCTGTTAAAGGAGAGTTTTCCTCTCCACTGTCGCTACATGCTTGATTAATATGGGGATTGCTGTAAAGTCTCTGACACAACAAGTCAGTGACTCGATGCAATCTGCTGGGTTTCCTTATATAGGAAACAAACTAATTGGCATAATGAACTGAACTCAATTGGAATGTTTTACTTTGTGAAGTGCCTTGAGACGACTTGTCATGATTTGACGGTTTTATAAATAAACTGAATTGAACTGAAACAAGACCTTCCATCCATCCATCTTCTATACTCGCTTATCCACGCAGGGTTACGGGGGGCTGGTGCCTATCTCCAGCACTCTTTGGGCATGCAGGCGCGGTACACCCTGGGCAGGTTGCCAGTCCATCGCAGGACAACACAGAGACACACAGGACTAACAACCATGCACACACACTCACACCTAAGCACAATTTAGAGAGACCAATCAACCTGACAGTCATATCTTTGGACTGTGGGAGGAAGCCGGAGTACCCGGAGAGAACCCGCGTGTGCACAGGGAGAACATGCAAACTCCATGCAGAGACCCCAGGCCGGGATGTGAACCTGGGACCTCCTTGCTGCAATGCAACAGCGCTAACCACTGCAGCCTGAATTAAGACCTATAATCCTTAAATCAAGGACAACATGTGAAGGTAATTCATTTATTACGTCATTAACTTCTGACAACATAAACACCTACTGGTTTTCACATAAAGGCTATAATTCATCATATTACCTGACTTCATTTGGACATTTACACGCTTTCTTCTAAAACTTTGACACACTCAATTATTAGACTATGATTTTTATCATCATCAATGGATTTTTATTCCACCTGTAGCTTTTTAAATGTTTCAGTCCGATTTCACTCTGAAATATCATCAGATCTAAAAATCCTACATTCAGAGCCGATTATTAGATCAGCGCGTGTTGCCATGGTGATCCCATCTCAAACAGTCTCCTCTATGACACTATGACACTTAAAAACTCTCTCTAAGCTCAACACAAGCCATTAATCTTGTTTTGTAGCACTCCCCCATTGACATTAAGCCTTTTTTCAAGCAATTTACAAATTAATAAGGCACTCTTGTTCCCATCCACTTCAACACGGCTCTCTGCGGGCAGCAGGGAAAACATGTCAGCGTTCATGTGAGCTAGATGTGATTTACAGCTATACGCCTTTTATTTTACAGCTCGTGTGACACACTGAACATGCCTACAGCTGGTGTACGTGAGGAAAATGGTAACCGTGAGGAGAAATAAAGCTGAAAGTGTGAGGCTTTAGCTCTAGTGTATTGGAATGACACGAGCGGGAGAATGAGCGAACCAGCCGGACTACAGCTTGTCAGACCTGCTCCTGCTTAATGTCCAGAGCCAGACTGACTGATGGGTTGAATAATTCATCTAATGGTATTAAAGTGACACGGCTCGCTGCTGTCATCACTCGATTCCCCTGGAACCAGCTGCAGCCCGTTCTGAAGCCTCTTCCTGTTTACCACAGACACACTCTGGCTATTTTAAAGGTACCGGTTTTATTCTGTCACTCACCTTACCTCCAGCTACTGACCTACTTTACAGAGGCTACAGAACAGTTCATTCTTGACAAAAACATGCACACAAGGGGATTTTTTTATTTGGGCTGAGAGTGATGTGTTTAAAATGAACAAATAATATAAATAAAAACCTTCAATCACACTTGATTGAGTCAAAAGACTGACTTAACTTCGCTTCACTTATCAAGGCGTCAATAACCCTTACAAGTAAAGACAGCTGCATCAGGAGCACATCTTGTTAGAAGCACAACAAAGATGTTTCATCATCAAAAACCATCTGGATCTAATGAAGTTTGGTTGATGCATCTCTAATAGTAACAAGACAGGCATAAGGAAGCAAAAAACCTTTTAAAGATCAAGTTTAATCAGATTTTTAATAAATTTGCAGTGGCCTCCAGGAGGAATGAATGCCTTGAAGTCGTTCTTTTGGGGAAAACAGATCCTCCTGTTTGAGGACATAGAAGTCAGCCGGAGGAGAGCGTGGCAGCAGACGGCAGGAGTTGGAGTCTAATTTCCTGATATTTGGACATCTCGCCTCTGATTGGCTAACAGCAACGTGACTCCACCACTGACTCTGTTTGCTCTGCAACGTTGTTGTTTTATCTCCACAAGTAACACAAGCCTGGAGGAGTTCTGCTGTGTGGTGGAGTTGCTAATGCTAACAGTTAGCTTCTACTAGTCCAGACGTTCTCTGCTGTTTCCTGGACGCTAAACCAACAACAGCCTTCCTTTGCGAGCCAAGATGGGTGAGTCCATGAATGCTAAATGCTGATAGGAGGATGTAGCTCTGTCAGGCTTTTCTGAACCGAGCGTTTTTCTGTCTATTTTCTATCAGAAGCTAATGCAGGAAATAGGGGTAGAAGACTATCTTCATGTTTAGTGTGCATATTAAACTTAGACTAACTAATCATTTTCAAAAGTAATAAGTAAAAATGGTTTCTCAGTGAACCTGCTCTTAAAGCGTATCCCCCACCCCTCCACCCCCAGATAACCTGACACTGTTGGTTATCATCAGTCCTTGAATAAAAGTCAACATAGTGATCTTAATGTGTGATTTTCTTTACTCGTGTTTTTTTTTAACCTTAGCTGTACTCCTAAAAGTTATTTGACAAACCTAGAGGACCATGTAAATACATATGCAGCTCCTAAACCTGCCCATAGAATAGAATAGAATAGCCTTTAATTGTCATACAGCGTTTAGCGAAATTGCACACTAATATGTGGCTATAAGCTATTAACTGTTATTCATTCTTTAATTTGATAACAAATGAATTTATTAATTTGGCTTCTCTTAATAAAAAAAAGCCAGATGTGGAATAAAACACAAAGATGTTAGCTACACAGGACAGCAGCAGACGGACAGTATGGCAGAAGCAGAAGGACATCAGCTGTTCAGCGGGATGCGTTAGATCCATCAGGATGGCGGGTTGTTGTGACACGATGTCGAATCTGGTTTTTGTCTGGATGATTGTATTTTTGTCATATTTCCATTTCTTTGTCAAGCTATATTTTTCTGTTTTATTATTCTATGATGAGCTGTGACCTGTCCATCAACTGACATCTGGACATTCAGCTTTGTCCCTCTGAATACAATCAATCAGAAAATAGACAGAGGGTTGGTGTCATTATGCGTCAGCAGTTTGGGTTATTTAGTCATCTTCTGTTTTATGGTTCCTGTCAAATCAAATCCAGGTCCAGATACTCATGTCCAGCAGCTCTAAGGCCATCTACGTACAATGCCAGGATTTTGTAAAACCAAATATCCTCCCCCACCAATCTAGGAAAACTTGGTTCTGCACCACCTAAAATTCAGCAAAAAATCCAGTGCATTGTGAAGCACATGCATAGGCATGCCAAGCCTGTAGGTGGCAGTAGTTCCACCAATCTTTGATATCTTTGCCAAAAATCATTCCTTAGACGTGGAATAACTAGATGGCGGGCAATAACCGTCGTTAACTCCATCCTTCATCTGTGATCTTTTACCTTGAGCAGTTATTGAGCTTGTAAAGACAAATGAGTGTCAACACAGGTCACACGTGTGATGTCAGAGCATTTTTGTCGCAGGCAGTGATGTTGCCCTAACCCTAACCCTAGCCCTAGCCCTAATCCTAACCCTAGCCCTAATTCTAACCCTAGCCCTAACCCTAGCTCTAACCCTAACCCTAACCTTAACCTGAAACCTAAAACTTTGGTTATTTACATCCACAAGCAAATGCTGACAATGGCCTGTATTTGAATAGCGCCTCCTTAGGGTTCTACAACCCCCCAAGGTGCTTCACAACACAATCAGTCATCCACCCATTCACACACACATTCACACCGTGATGATGATGAGCTACAATGTAGCTACAGCTGCCCTGGGGCGCACTGACGTAAGCGAGGCTGCTGAACACTGGCGCCATCGGTCCCTCCGACCACCACCAGCAGGTAAGGCAGGTTAAGGGTCTTGCCCAAGGACACAACAGCAGCATTCACTGGTGGGAGCTGGGATTGAACCTACAACGTTCAGATTACTGGACAACCTGCTCCTCCTCAGATGCTGCTGCCCATTGAAGAATGAAGAATTTACAAATCTTCACTTTGATTTGAGATTTTGAAAGAATCATTTTTGGTGCCGTATATCTTCACTTTTGTGTGGATGACAGACCAAAACGTAGAGAAATATCTTTGTTTTGTGGGATATCTGACTATATGTGGCTAGGGCCTAAAACTGTTACCAGTACCCCCTCCCAGGTCCTTTTTACTCAATAGTTTTCGTCAGTCTGCTGTCAGATCCTTCTGTAAATTCATGCTATTCCTGTTCTGGTCGAGCTGAATTTGCTCTCCTACTTGAGACATGAAACTCTGTATTGAACCAGAACCAGGCTCCTGCTCACCTGCATTCAGGTAAGGATCTCATCTCATAACATAGAACAGATTAGATGCAAAATATCCTTTATCCCAGGTGTGGATAGCTTTGGTTTGAGACTCAATTTTTTATGTACGACACACAGAACGGGTCATAATGTTTCTAAAATTGATTTAAACCTACAAAACCAAATATCTAAATAGTTACAAGCACTACTTGACAACAATTTAATCTTTGTAAGCCTTGAATGGTTATGTTCAGATTTTGAGTTCATGTGTACTTTACTCTGCCCGCTACTCCCAGATAACCAGCTAATGCACCCATTTGGGAAAGAAATTGACAAATCCAAAAATCCAATATCACAGCCAGTGGGTGTGAGTGCTGATATTGTTGATTCTTCAATACTGTTCCATTGTCATATTGTCCTTCACTGACCTGTTTGGTGTAAACATAGAAATATAAGTGGAATTGATACAAACATGCTGCTGTTTTCAAAAACACCTTCACAGAGGAGAATCTGTACGGAGGGAAATTGGTCTCATCATTGATACGTGTTCATTTTTTACATCAAACACAGGCATCATGAATAAAAATATGATTTTACTCTCAACCTCACAAATGTGACCGTTTTCACACTAAAAAACATTTCTTTGTGTACAAATAGCTAATTATGTATACACACATGGCTGATGTGCACAGGTCTTTCTTGTGAAGTTTAATTTATTTTTTACATAAACTCACCTCTCAAAAAGCTACATGGTGCATTTAAGGATGGGTGAAAAGCTGGTTCAATTAGCCTTTCGCCGGCCCCGCCCCCAGAACGGCTATTGTCCAATCACACATCATAGCAACCGTTACTATCCGACAACTCCAAACAAAATGATGAAGCTAAGCCTAATTTACTACTAAGCATTAGCCTCGATAGTAGTCGTGTCTCCTTCGTTTCCCTTCAGAACCTCCTCATCGAGCTCAACCAGCAACAGCCAACCGCCTCCCAGACTATCCAAGACCCTTTATAAGACACACCGTACCGGCAAATCAGCATAATATTACCTCAACCGTGTGTCTTATAAACGCACATTAAGCCTATTGGCGCAACAGCGGGTGGTGTCATGATCACGTGATGAATTAATGCCGAGCTCCGGCCGGGAACTATAAGGAAAATGAAAGTAAACACGGGCATAAAAAGTTACATTTTATAAACAGACTCAGCTGAGATGATAGCGATGCAGAGCGCCGGGAGCTTTTCTCCGTTAGAGCTGCCTGCATCTGACATCTGACAGCTCACAGGGACACCGCATCGCCACCACCGCTCCTCGGATCCATGCGTCCCCGGACGCCGGACCTTCTCCCAAACTCCCAACTCCTTGTTCCCTGCTACGCTTCGCTCAGCGGAGCCGACACTAATGTATCCCTCCACTGCATACTGTAACCCTTTTGCCTTGATCTGGATGACATTGAGGAGAAATTGCTCCAAAAAATGTCGCTGACACGCGTCTGCTTCTTTCCATCGCGGAAATCTGCGGAGCTGCAGTATTTGATCCACTTATTGTCGGAGTTGGCAACAGTAACTAAGGGGGGGCGGGGCTCGGCGAAAGGTCAGTTGTCATTTTATTCTTGTAACTGTGTTTTTTTTTTAAATTGCTACAATTTTCTTGTGGAGACTCCAACAAAGACTTCTGGCCCAAGACAACAAAAACTGCCATGAACTTTTTTTTAACATGGCCAAAAATACAGTTTCTTTATATAATTTAAAGCAACACAAAAAAGGTTTTAACACTTAAAACTATTACTTTCAAACTGGTTTCAGTGATTTTTGAGGCAGAAACTTGACCAAATTCAGATTTGCCTGCACTCTGCAGCCCTCTACTCTAAAAAAACTTCACCTAACAGTTTTGTGGCTCTGGTGGAAACACTAGTGGGAGGTCTCTACCTGCTTTATGGCGATTGCTGGGTTGCACATGATGTAGCATCCCTGCCTCTTCCCCGCCTCTCCTATTGAAGTCCACGTAAACAAATACAGACACGGGTCAAGCAGGAGCTGCCTCGGCACAGATCCCTGTTTACTCTGTTGATTTGGCGTTAAAATGCTCAAATTCTGTGTTGTTTATGGTTGTTACAATCGCTCTAATCGGGACAAAGACCAACGTTTTTTGGGGGTCCCGAAAGTAGTGCGCCACAAAGGACGTATTTTAAAAAGAAACTTACTGAAAGAAGACGGCAGAAGTGGATCAGTAACCTCCGGGTAAAAACATTAGGAGCTGAAACGGACAATGATAACGTTTGCAGCGATCACTTTCTAACAGGTAAGGGTTTACTAAATGTTTTATAGCATTTTATTGAACACAGCCATAAAAACGGCAAGTAAACAGTTTGATACTGTTTTCATGTGTCCGTACCGCAAATAGCTTTCAGAGTGCTAATGTTGTTAGCATTTAGCATAGTGTTGTAATGTGGTGTTTATGCCCTATAAAAACAAACTAACGTACCAGAAATTTAGATTTAAATAGGCCTAATAAGTTATTTACAAGTAGACTCTAGCACATAAACATACTTGTTATCAGTAGCGATATCATTATTATCATGAGCTAAATAGCACAACTCACTACTTACCTGAGCAAAAACAAGACGACAGCCATTTAGAGCTTCTCATGATCACTAAATGGTTTACCCAGCCTGAAATAAAATAGTTGTAGGCTTCCAGGTTTATAAAAGGCTTTCATTTGGTTTGCTGTATAGTACGAGGTACGCTACAAGGTAGTTTGATCGCTTCAACGCTGGGTAAATCCTCCAGAGTATGAAAACACAGACTTTTTTAAAACTGTATGGGTCGTAACCTACATGACGATGTATTTTTTCGCGATATTGTGTCTGTGCCATTCCATTTAATGCCTTACTATACTCGCTTTCCTCCATCGCGCTGTTTTGTACTGAAGCAAAACACTTCCTGACCCGTGTTTGAGTTTCGCGCGACATCCGGGTCACGTGAGTGAAACCCAGCAATAGCTGTTTTTTGTGATGGTAGCTTATATAAAGGCTAGCAGTTAGCTTTTTTAGTTTGCCGATCATAGGTGTTTCTTTAGTCAGTAAAAAGAACAAGAAGAAGAATGTTTTTGCTTTCTTTGTTGGCGTCATGGTGGAGCCTGGAAGTAAAAGTCGGCAAGTAATGTCTTTGGAAGCGATGCAAGGAGCTAAAACTGGAGTGAACTTTGGCACGGCCTACAATGATTGAAGGGCTTTGTTGCTACAGGACTTGTAAGTAATAATATTTGTTTTCCAACAGTGTGGATCTTTTTACTTTGAAGTATCAATCGGCTCGTGTTAGCGTTAGCTCGTTGTTATCGCTAGCTGCAGGCTGCAGCAGGGTTGTTTACGACAGTTGTAATTCCACTTTCAACCAGTAGGAGGGAGAAGCAGAAAACTTATTGAGTGTTGCTTTAGAGTTTTTGTTAATTTCGTGACTAGTTTTGCTACATACATCTCTCGTGAAGTAAAACTAAAACAAATGTTATCTAGAAATTCTCAGGTCTTCAAGTGATGAAAACATGGCGATCAATGGCGAGCGCCCAAGTTACTATCCCGCTTTAACCTTACCTATTTGTTGCAATTCTTGCTAAATTATATCCAATCCCAGAGATACCAAAACAAGACAGTGGGTTTAAAGTTTCACTTTATATAACCCGAGATTAATGTGACAATCTTTAGGAGAAATAAACAGGTTTGCATTTTTTTAAAGTTTTAAATGCCAATTCAAATCTGATTTCATATTCCTGTATAATGTCTGGATCAGGGGCGGTCCTAGCCCGTTTGGTGACCTGGGTGAACACCCTCTCTTACCGCCCAGGTCGCCCAAATCAAAAACCGCAAAAATCGCATATTAAAGCCACAATGTGTAATATTTTTACCTGTTTACTACCAAATTCTGTGTATCCAGTGCACAAACTTGTCCTTTTTCATTAATATTTCTCACCAACATCAATTCTAAATATTCCTCTCAGCTTCAAATTTTACATTTTTAATACATAAATTGTGGTCGACGTTCCATGGTCATCCTCCATCTTGAAATACGGTAGCTATTTAGGCACATGTGAGCTCCACGTTATGCGTTTGCACTATGACTGTAACCTGAAAGAAACAGCAGAGGGCAGCAGTGCGCCGTGGAAGCATGGCATCTGACAATGCAACTAAGAAGAGACGAGACTAGCTGTTACACTGTTGCTGGACTTTGTTAGTTTGAATAACAAACAATGAAATCAAAAGACACATCAAATATGTCAGGTCTTATTGATTTCCAACACTCAGCAGCCGCATATGATGAGAACCCCGCCCGCAACAGCTAGACACCAGCATCCAAGTGTGGTTTATGACTCACCTCAAGCTGATCATTTCTTTTCTTCATAATAAAGCTCCCAATCCAGTCCCAACGTATCAGTTCCAAAGTCCTTCTTCAAGAAAGCTCCTTCTATTAAAGTCTCCTCTCTTACCGCAGCCTGCCGTGTCTCTCCCAACGGTGGTCCGCTAGCCGGTATCCATGTTAGCATTAGTTACCGGTACTTTATTTCCACAGCGTGTCCCCGGCTCCAGCCAAACCTCATCGGCTATCCGATCGCTAAACAGCCAGTGGTTGATGTTAGCTCCATCTCGATCCTCACTGCGGCGCACACCGATCAGCTGATGGCTAACCGACAGACTCTTGTTTACTCCGCTGCTCTGATCCACATGACACCGGACGCCACAGCTGATGCCACCCCTCCTCCGTGTGTGAATCGGTGACAGGCAGCTATGCTTCCTTCAGGACTGGTAGGTTGATATAACAGCTAACAGCAGTGTTTCCCCTAGAAATGTTCACAGCCGTGATGTTTGTTGACTAAGGGGGGTGTAGGATAGCGCCGCCTCGTCGCGCGGGGGGAGGGGGTTGCGTGCGCATCGTCTTGTCGGGGGATGGGGAGGGGGGGCTACGTGTGGCATTATGCATTAAGACTGAACACTCATTAAAAAATGTTTTTTTCCTGCTTGAGTAGTTATATGCTTTGTGTGGGTTAGGCTACAGAGACTGGAAATAAATCAATCTCATGCTTTTTTATAAAAAAACGAACCAGATAGCTGGAGTGAACGCTGGAGTTGTTGCCTTTTTGAGTGGGCCACCGTAGCTGCAATACTTACTCGAAACTGCATGGCGCTAAAGAGTCGCAGTTTTTACCATGATTTCTATTAATATCACTGATAGGGCCTTTAAAGAAAACTGTTGCATGGTGCAGAAAATTATTTTTTGGGAACAAAAATCCTATTATTGATATTAAATTAGATGAAGGCAGATTTGGTTTTCATGGCAGCAGAAATCCAGATGCTTTCTCACAGCTCTGCATCCTTCCTTACCATTTGTTGTTGTCACTGACTGTTCAATGCGAGCACTTTTCAAAGAACAGTGCAATCGTGCCTGTTTGACACGCAGGAGCTACCGAGTGCCAGCACAGGTGTGCAGTTGGCAACTGGAGCCGGGAGCAGAAACAGCTCTGACAGCTCCAGAACTCAGCGTGATGTCTCACTAAAAGTGTCAAAAAAAACAAACCCTGGATCTCCAGGTTTTTAACAGAAATGGGGAAAGTGATTTTGTAATGGGTGTCCTTTTCTAAATTAGGAAATTTTAAGTGCCTTGCGTCACACGGAGCAAAAAACATTTGGAATGTTCAATTGTTTTTCAAAATGCTATAAAAGTTTAGACAGATATTAATTACTTTTTTCTTCAGGGCTGAGTTGGAAATCTTAAAACTGCCTCAGCTTGCTTATCCTGGGAATACAAAGGAGGTGCAGGGATTTTATTGTTATTTTTATTTTGGGAACATGAGGTTTAACTCATTCCCTGCCATTGACGACTAGAGTCGTCTTTTCACAACCAACCGCTGGCTGCCAATGTCGCTTTTTTTACGGGGCGGGCGTCGGAGCGAGCCCCCGCACCGTGAGAACAAACATCACGTGTCTAAAGCGGATCTTCATCCGTGTATGTCACACATCACGTGATCAGGAAGCGGAAAATCAATGGATTACGAGTTTGTTTTGGGCCGTTGCTGAGAAAAAAACCATTCGCCGAACCGGAAATGCGTCTTGAGCGGCGGTTGGGGACCAGATTGTGAAAGAACGGATAACGCTAGAAATACGGCGCTTCTTCCTGATGTAAGAAGTGAGTGTACTCGTTCTTTTGGTAGTTTTGGCGTTTACATGATCATAGAGCACAATGTTCTGTGACTCTTCAAAAAACAGTAAAAACGCTCAAAAACGCTGGCAGTCAGGGGCTTTCTGATCAGAAAACGGCTGGCAGTTAATGAGTTAAAAGTGGTTCCCAGACCAAGTGAAATGTGACGCTTGGCCTTTTGAGAAGCAAAAACCAAACCAATGAATACAAATTTCTTGTGACCCAGTTTGGAGGAAAAAGGACAGAATATTAGCTACAGCACACGCCGTAATACTAAATGAAAAGTCTCCGTTTCACTAAATCCTAGTTGCAGGAATCCACCATTGCTGCACCGACAGGGTTAGCACAGCGAACGTGTTGCTTGACATCGTGTTCATCCACAGCTGCCAGGACTCCTCTGTACCTTGCATCCAATTCAGCTGGGAGATTTTTAGCTTTGATGAGAGCAAAACCCTGCAGCAGTCAGGGGGGATCATTATGAGAGCTACATCTTCAGTGCTGGATGGGAGTTACAGCATTCATTCTGTGCAGCTGCTGACAGCATGAAATCAAACTGGATGTGAGAGAGGAAGCCGTGACCAGGCCAGCAGCTTTTGGCTTTATATCAAACACTCGTCCATGATGAGGTTACCAGTGTCTCATAGGCACTTACCTTCAAAGGAACTGAAACACTTGGAGCTGAAAATAAAAGGGGATTTTTTATTTGTCCCCAGGATTAGTGGTGCTGTGTTGCGGCATTTTGGGTTGTAAACGAACAAAACCATTTAAGTGAATTATTTATCTTAAAGCAGCAATCCGGAGTTTTCCCCTTTCAGGAATTCTGTATGATTTTTCAGAGATCCGTAAAAGTGATTGTCTAATCATGTAGTGTGATATAATGTAAGCGTTACGTCTTTTTTTTTTTTGCTAAGCCCGCCCCCTGCCCATAAAATCTGTGCAATAGGAAACTGAGCACCGAGTAAAACTAACCAATAGCGTTAGACTACCGCTTACGTGCTTCAAATTTAAGGACACACCTCGGCTGATGCAGAGTTGATGAACTTTTCACAGACAAGTAAGTCTTTAAAATATAAATATATGAAAACACAACATGACGTGAGAATAATACTTGTAAAACAACGTGTTTTAGCTGTTTGTCAGCTACAGAAGCACATTCATAAACAAGAAACGTTCAGTCGCCATCTTAAAAATTCTAAGCAACGGGCTCTTGGTGTGATACGCATGTTAGCCACTAGATGGTGCCATCAGATAAAAGAAATACTCTGGAGAGCTTCGTTAAAGGTGTTGAACACTGAAAAAACATTTTTTAAATCTTATTTCTGTTTATAATTGGCCACTCTGAGTTTTTCATGCAGGCTGAACATGAAAATAGTCTCTTCCACCTATCTCCTGCATTAGCTTCTGATAGAAAATAGACGGCGAAACTCTAGCATTAGAAAATCCTGACAGATCTACGTCACACTGTCACTTAACATTCATGGACTCACCCATCTTGACTCGCGACGGGAAGGCTGTTGTTGGTTTAGCATCCAGGAAACAGCAGAGAACGTCTCGACTTGTAGAAGCTAACTGTTAGCATTAGCAACTCCACCACACAGCAGAACTCCTTCAGGCTTGTGTTATTTGTGGAGATAAAACATTAAAGTTGCAAAGCAAATTGAGTCAGTAGTAAAGTCGTGTTACAAGGCGTGATGTCCAAATATCAAGACTCCAAATCCTGCCGTCTGAAGCTACTCTCCTTCAGCTGAAACAGTCGCACCGGAGCTTTTTTTCCCCAGAGAATTACTTACCAGCCATTCATTCCTATGGAAACCACTGCAAATGTATTAAAAATATGAGTAAAGTTGACAATTAATGTTTGTTTTACTTTGAGCCTTGAGTCACAGTTTTCACGTTCAGCATGCACGTGCAACCCAGAGTGATCGTATTTCCGAAAGAACAAATGTTACACGTTTCTCGGTGATCCTCACCTTTAAAACCTGGTTACAGTTGAGTTTTCTCAATCTTAAAGTAAAAACCTACTCCTGTTTTCATGCTAAATGTGTAAAAATTAAACAACGTGGATGAGCCTGTTGGTGCTAGATCTGCTTTTGGGTGTGTTGCAGCCGTTCGTGGCTGTTGTGTTGCATTAAATGGACAGAGATGACAGTGGTATTGATTTTTTTTATTGATTGTTCTATATAAAGTATAAAATAAAAGATATAATAAAAACACAAACACTGAGTGCAAGCAAAACACAGAGTGTTCTCTGAGCTGGGTATATATTGTATTATCTAACAGTGTGCATCCTAATTTCAACATCATTTGTAGTTAAACATCAAAGTTTGAGAGCAGGTGTGTCAAACTGCTTTCAAACAATCTGCCTCCAAAAACAAACTTGAATAAAAGGAAGGAGGGTCACAGGTGATTCATTCAGTTGTGCATTTACAGAACAATAATAACAGCAGAGCAAATCTGCTCCACAAATGGAGCGCAGCTCTGGAAATGGGTTGTCTGGATGTCTTTCAGCCATCTGTCTGTGTTTGCTCATTTCATTTCCCCCCCATACATCCTCCTGTTCTTTTCCCTCTCTTTCTCTAATTAGCTATTTCTCCTCAATGATGGCCTTGGTGCCTGATGCAATGTGCTGGCGTTCCCCCATTACTGCCAGCCTCGATGAGGAGAGGAAGAGGGTGAAATGATTTGCACGGGGTTTGGAGGATTAGTTGCGCGACAGTCGTACCCTGAGGTTACACGGGGAGGAAATTGGATCTAGAGGGAATGAGGCTAGGCCATGTGCTGCCATTTATTACGGCAAATCGGCGTTAAGAGCTGGTATCGCTCATTCCAGAGAGGAGTGGGCATGGCTGAGCTGAGCTGACGGCTGGATGCAGCAGCCATAAAACCCAACTTATATGTAGGTGGAACTTATCGAGCAGCGCACGGTGTGGGAGTGTTTCACAGCCTGTAAAATCTCCAGTTAAGATAAACTCGAGGCCCTCTTCATAATGATGTCAATATCTTTCCTGCAGCGTTCGACCCACGCAGTTTTGGAAATTGATAAAAGCTGCTGGTTGCATTTCACTGTAAATAAAAGACAAATCTCTGCGTTTACTCAGACACAAAAATAGCTTTTGCTCAGTGCCACATGACTCTCTCAGTCGATGCATTATTAATGATGAAGCAGCAAGTGTTCAATGGAGAATTTGTCTCAGCGCATGAGGGAAAAATACCGTATTTGGCAGGACTTTAAATTGTTTTTACCATCCAGGATATAAACCTGTGCAATTTGTTTCTCATTTCTAGATCAAAATCTTTAAAGCAGGTGATGGAAACAGAATAACGGGCGTGTGATAATTTGCATTCTGGTTCCAGGATGCAAATTAGACGTGCAGCTAAGTGGCAGTTTCTTACTCGCTTTACTCGGGCTCATTTAGGCATAAACTGGCCTCGGAGAGATAACAAGGCTAGGGAACATGGAATTAGCTTGAAGCCAAGTCTCAAAGCATTCAGCACCTGATTCTCAGCTAGGAGGACAGATGGCGGGATTGTAGCACGATGGCACAAACATGCACAAAGATGGAAAAAAGGACAGGGAGAAGCAGCGTACACACACACACACACACACACTCGTGCGTCGTGATCTCTGACAAGAAGCCAAAAACATTCGGTGTTTCGTGAAGATTACTGTCCCCCCGTGAAGCCTCTGAACATGAGACTTTTGGACTCTGAGATGATGCCAAAACAGCTGTTGGGGGCTCGTCGCTGGTGCTGGCGGTGAGTCACACTTCCTGTCCACAGGCAGCTCATTCTGTCACGATGTGAGGATGTTTAAAGAGATTTGAAATTCACTTTTTCCCACCACGTTCCAAATCATTCCCCTCATTAATGTCGTAAACATTTGGAGTTGTTGAGCCTTCCTGAGCTGATGTTCATGCAGCTGACCTCCCAATGCTTGGCTACTGTTTTCTGACAGTAAACACTGTTTACATATTATGTGCATGGGCATTAGCTGCACCATGCATAATCCTCCTGGTGTCTGGCGTGCCATGCTAATCCATCAGTCCTTAAATCTGTCCCCACACTTCCACGATCCAAGATGATGAGTTGAGCTAATAAAAGCACGGGCAGACAAAAGCTGCATTATTCTCCACATCTAATCCCTCTCGTAATTAGATTTGCCATCTTAGAGCAGAAGAAAACAACAAAACAAGGAGGAAAATGAATAGAGACCGCGCAAAACACCCACAGTTCTGGTCGGGAAACTCGTGTCTTGGTAATTATGCGAGTGCTATTTTGACATGTACCACTGACCTGAACATTGCTACAAATTAATTAGATTGCCCAATAGCAGAAAGAGCTACCCAGCATCAGCTAACTGCCAGTAAAAATAAAACTGCACAACGAATGCTGGAGGAAAACAAGTAAAAGCTTCTCAAACTCCTCAGATCAGAGATGGAATGATGGTATTAGAGTCAATGAATTGTGTTGATTGACACAAGATGATAGATCTTTCAGTCTAGAGACTTTATGTTATTTACCGGACAACATTAGTGCCCAGTCCTGGTGCTCGCCTGTTAGCCATCATACATATGTGACTATATAATCTAGCCACGACCCATAGACTCAGTCATGTGAGGAATCTATGATTGTCTTTCAAACTGTCTCTGCATGCAACTGGACAATGAACAAGATGACATACTCACCTTTATGGATGTCAGACAACGGGGCAGACCACCATACTCTGTCAAAGATGATGCACATGCATCCTTTTTCTAAATAAAGGACTTAAGTACCTCTATCAGCTCCTGAATCAAAGAAAAGCCCAAGTCTAAATGGTCCAACGTTGATGCCAAAGACGTTTCAAACCAGCCACCGCCATCTTTGTTGTTTTGCTCAGTTGCATCGTCCCACCCACCAAACCAATAAAGCACAATTGGCTGAACACAAGACTGTTCGGGCCATAGCCCTGCTGAGGCTCCTGTGGAGCGTGGCTAGACCGACATGCAGAGTAAAATTCTGCTACGGTCCGTCTTAGGGGAACATTATTTTGTTGTGTCACAGGTTCCTCTGTTCCAGCACACCTCATTTTTTAATGGTTGATTAACAAGCTTCACCAGAACTTGAAGTTTGACTGAAGACCTAATTCAATCATTGCATCAGGGGTGCAGAATCAGAAAACAACAAAACATGTGAGGACCTAGGGCCTATTGCACAAAACTAGGATAAGGGACTAAGCCGAGATATCTTGGTTATCCTGGCTTAACTTATCTGTGATTTGGTTGCTAATAAGTAGGATAGATTATGGTATTAGTAACCATGGAGATTGATTCTGTGGGGCTTGCCTGCTCCAGACAAGGCTAAGTTCCTGGATCTAGTTGATCTCGTCCCTCGTCTCAGGCAGCTGAAACAGGGAACGATAGTTATTCCACTACTCATTGGTTCAGCAGGAGGTTAGTTTAGGGACCTGACTGATTCGCTGTAGTTGATGGAATCATCTAGCACAAAATCCAGGTGGAGAATGTCTCGTTTTGTATTCATGCAGGTTATTTCTGTCTTTTATTGAAATGTTTTTCCTGATCTGAAATGTTTAAAGGTGACAAGTAAGAGAACACGGAAGAAACCTGTTTACAGGAACCTACTTTCTCACACTCTGAGTGCTCGTCCACACTTCACTCTAACAGAAAGAGAACCAGACACCATTTTTACCTGGAAAACTGAGAGTATTGTTTTTGAAGTTGAGACTCCTAAGAGGGGTCTGTTTTTGTTTTCAGTCTCACTGTTTTCCTCACAATTTCATCACTGCGCTGGTATAGACTCAGGCAGGAGAGCGGAGTCGTGTGTGTGTGTGTGTGTGTGTGTGTGTGTGTGTGTGTGTGTGTGTGTGTGTACCTATCATGTTCCGAGGCAGAGGGGGAAATGTAGAAAGATGCTCCCGGTAACACAATCTACTTCTGTCACTCATCTCTCTTTCCCATTATCTTTGCTCAGTCACTTCAACCCCAACTTACACACACACACACACACACACACACACACACACACACACACACACACACACACACACACACACACACACACTGCATAATCTCAGCTTCATTCAACTTTTTTGTTGACCTCCTCTGTCTGCTTTTTTACACCAACTATCACTTTCTTCTCTCCTCTTTTGTATTCCATCATTCATGAATTTCCTCCGCTTCCCTGCTTTCCTTTTTTGTGCAGTGATGAGACACCATTGTTGCTCTTTCCTTTCATTGAGGATGTTTTTTTTTCCAATCTCATGTAGCCAAATGAGCATTTGAGATACAATGAACAAAGTCAACAGAAAAGAGAAGATTTAGAATAAAACGGAGACCTGAAACGAGCGGAAGCTCCACTTTTACAACAGAAGCTCGTTTCAGAAGTTAACTATCTCAAGCTGCTGATGTGCTGAAGAAACTTTGCTGAGCCCAGAGAATAAACAGGGAGACCCGGTTCAGGGATTTTGATGCAATATTTCAATACGTTGTCTCCCTCAGTGCTAAAATGAAGCACATTTACTTCTGGATAAATCCTCCCCAAAGCCCGGCCAGCACCCTGAGTCAAGCGTTGTGAAAGATTTAAAGGAGGAATCTTTAATTGATTGAGGACATTTTGCAGTTCAAGTGCTCTCAGGGGCAGAAAGTAAAGTAAAAAAAAACACAGTGTGGCCTCTTTCAAAGCTGTATGCAGAAAACTACATTAAACAGGGCTACAAAGTCCCATTAGTCGCCACACACTGGTGAAATTATTCCTCCGCATTTGACCCATCCCCGTGGGGAGCGGTGAGCTATAGCTGTGGCCGCGCTCAGGAACTATTTGGTGGTTTAACCCTTGGAGGTCCCTTCAAGAAAAGTAACATTGGGAACCCTTTGCACAAAAAAATGTCCTTGATCAAAAGGTGTAATTAAAATTAAATAATATTTCATACGTGTGATTTTTTTTTACACAGATTCCATCCTTGGCTTAAGCACTCACTAAACATAATAAAATATGTGTGTTTTCTAGATTTAACCTCTTTAATGACAGGTTTTCTAAAAAAAAAAAAATGCATTGTAAAAAACAAAAAACACTAGTGCCTGCACAAAAAATGTACTAAGGGACCCCCCAATCCAACCCCTTAATGCTGAGTGTCAAGCGGGGAGGCATTGGGTCCCATTTTTAAAGTCCTTGGTATGACCCAACTGTGGTTTTGAACCCACGATCTCCCAGTCTCAGGGTTTATACTCATATACCACTAGGCCACTGAGCTGGTTTAGATGAAGTAATTACTGGTCCAGAGCAGCCCACGTGAATAGGGCCTTGATGTATGATGCTGCTGGGAAAATCTGCTAGGAGGATTCGGCATTCTCCCAAAGTTGCTGTAACCAGTGGCGTCTCGTGCCGATAGGCAGGGCAGGCAGTTGTTTGACACCCCAGTAAGAACCATAATAGTAGAGGCAATGGAGGGCTGTCATTTGGGAGTACTGTTGGCCATTTCACTCTCCCTGATGAGGCCCTCCCCCTCCCTCGTGATTGCTCAGCCAGACACCGGCACGCTTCGCCAGCAATTAGCTACGTATTACGCTCCGTGGACGATATGCGATCCTTACTCATCCATTTCCTCATACTCACACATTTCTCAAAAACTGGTTATTTTGCATCAGCACATTTTTCTCCCTTTTTTATCATATTCTAGCGTCACATCAGTAAACAGAAGACAACACGTTTGTTTATTATTTTTATTTGTTGCTGAGAAGGCCAGACAGTGCCTGAGGGCGGCAGAGTCCGGGATATCTTTGTCCGCTGACACACGGAGCTACAACTCTGCCAACCACAGGTGCTGCTGTTCAATAATGCACACCCACTGGTCAGAGAAGAGTGAGCCTCTGGCTTTTAATGCAGAGTACCATTCATATCTCAATTATGTCTCTTCCAGGCAGCCTTCCAGGAGAGCTGCTCGTTTACTGTAAAGGCACATGTTTAATACGAGCTCAATGAGAGCAGCATTAGCAAAATATAGATCCTAATGAGGGAAACTTCCTCCTGTGGGAAACACGATTTAGCACAGAACTTAGTTAAAATGTGCATCATCCTCAGCAGAGCTGAAACGGAATATCTCAAGTTACCCCGAGGCGGCAACGAGTCTGTCCACTCTTGCTCCAGGAAAGTCCTCATCTTACCTCTCCTCTCCCGCCAATCGGCCCGTCTTCTAGTAGCTTTAAAAAGCATTCACGTCTTAAATCCCCACCTGTGTGTGTGTGTGTGTGTGTGTGTGTGTGTGTTTGCATGAATGATAGAAAAAGTTGGGAAACTGATGGGCGTGTGGAATGTTTCCCAAGAAACTCCCAGTCAACGAAGTACGGCTGTTTCTGCGATTGTGGAAAAACATTTTCTGCATACTTGTTGAGTTTATTCTAAAGCCTTCCCACTTTTGTCCAATTACAGCTCAGCTCCGCTACGTCGGCGCCACAGGCCTGTCAAAGTCTGGATTCCTTGACATCCTGAGGGGGTGTACTGTCAGCTAAACAGTTGGGGATGTGTCAGACATTTGCCTTTTTAAAACATTTTTTAAACCAAAAGCACAAATACCACCGTGAGTAAGGGGTTAGATGATTTTTTTACTGCTCACAGTGACTCAGTAAAGTTGACTGATGATCTTTTACTAAAGAAACAATAAAAAGCTGAGTAGGCTACATGTAGACGGAGACAGTGTGGTCTCTTACACTCAACACTGTCAGCAAGTTCTATAGGCAGAAATACATACTCTTCCCTTAGTGGATGCAGCTTAACTCTTATGTGTCGTGCATTTCACATTATACACGGTTTACACCAAAGTTTTTCTTTTTTCACAGCTGTTAACAAATGAGAGGTCGATAGTGAATGCTGGGTGCGCAGAAATTAAGAATTTCAGTAACAGTTTTCTTTTAAAGCCCCATTCCTGAACTTTGCGGATATATGCTCTCTGTCGCCCTCTCGAGGCTTGCTGCGTAACGTCACTGTCGTAATATTAAATCTCTCTCGGGCATAAGAGGCATGTTTACATTCCTAATATCAGGCAAAACAACGAAAACAAACTTTTCCACCTCCACACATTGAATAAATAGTTTTATCAGGACTGTATAACAACTTTATGCCCGACCAAACACAATAACCCTGGTGAAATCATTTAATACTTACCTAGCCATTAGCAGCACGGCTAGGTCAGAGTCCGTAGTTCATGCCGTTCTTTCTAAAAGAGCTCTCCAGCGAGGAAAAGACGGCCCAATAATAACTCTGGTCTTCACGCTTGATCGCGGGCTCTTTTTCTTTTCCTAGATTCCTCTGATAAGGGATTTCTAGCTTTCTTTGGTGGAGCTGCCATTGCTCAAGTCTCTAAACCGCGGGTCTACATTATACTACTATGCCAAGCCAAAGGGGTGAAAAAAGCGTGCGTTCTAAACACGCGTTATGTCCGCCAAAACGCGCATCTTGAACACACGTTTTCACACTGAAGGGGGCAAAAAAACGCGCATTCTGAAAGCACGCATTCTAAACGTGCGTTGTGTCCGCCATAACGTGTTTTGGTGTTCATTTAGAACTTGCGCTTTTTTCACCCCTTTGGCTTGCCATATAGTGCCGTAAAGCAACATGCAGTCAGTACTTCTGTTGTCGGGTTGCGGGTGAAAAACTGTAGTGCGGTAAACAGACGTGGGACCCCCTAACACCATCACAGCTCTGAAAATAAACATAATAGATGATAGTATGCCATCAAAACTTTACAAAAAACATTATTTTAAGGTGTAAAAGTTGCGGAATGTGGCTTTAACAGCTGCATGGGAATGACTAAACAACTTCAAATGACTCTATGAACATACAGAGATTAACTTGCTGCCCCATTGACTGACATCCATAGCGGTGAGTACATCACGTTGCTTGTTGTCCAACAGCATGTGGAGACAGTTTGAAAGACAACCATAGAGCCTGCCTCAGGACTGAGCTCTGTCTACAGGTCGTGGCCAGACTATATATTCACATATGTAGGATGGGTTGCCAGGCTATGAAGAACCCCCAAACATGAACATTTGGCTTCATGTGGCTGTTTTGACACAGAATGAATCAAACCAGTAATTATGTCTCAACATCTGTGCTGAAGTGAAGCCAGTGCACATGTTCAAAGCTGATGATGCATATCCATGTTAATTAACAGTAAATTAGGATAATAGTGTTAAAAGTCAATCACTGAAAAATGATTGTGTCTATATGACTATAGCAGAGGAACCACTTCTTTAATCAGACATCTGCTGATAGAAAGGTCACAGGTCAAATTCTTTTTTAGCCATCGCTGATGTTCAAACCTTTAAAGCCGTCTCTTTCAAACCACCAGGTGATGACTGAACATGCAGGACTTAATGTGGGATTTGACAGAATGAGGTCTCTCCAATTAACAGTGCAGTAACACCAGAGGCATGCGGCTCAAGAATCAGTCAGTTAGCTGCTGCTGAAAGGAGCTTTCCTGCCACAATTCAGACTGGACTGGCACTGACAGGTGTCTGTAACCTGAAGAGAGGGCGCTGTTCTCAACAGAAACTTATTCTCATATTGAGCCACTAATTGGAGTAACAAGTAGTTTTGACACAACAAAACCCACTCAATTCTATTTTTAAGTTCAGATCTGCTACAGGGTGTATTTCTATTCATGTGATTACTGGGAATTACTAATGCTACCAGTGAAAAAATATAGATCAAAGATTATTTCATGAGCACCATTGCATTCTTGTTGGCCTGTCACTCTCCTTTCCACCAAAACCCACTGCTGGTTTCTGGTTTTGTCCCTTTAACCAAGTTTGGTGAAACTTTATGAGAGATTGACCAGCTGTCAGCACTGGAACATGAGCATAAAACACCACCAGAGTTTTAATAATTCAGCTTTAATAGTTCTACTGAACTGTAAAGTGTCAGATTGAAGAATGATGACTCCAACCATTCACAGTGTAAACATCAATCCAGCGTTTGTTTGGTGACAATCAGACAGATGGAACATCACTGTCAAAGTCAAGCCAGCTGCAGGAGGCAGATTTCAAATAACACTTTTCAGTCTGCAGTGTTTAGTCCATTTTTTGCACTATGATGCACTTTGTGCAGGTATGAACCCTGCAATGTCACTGGGGTGCCAAACAAAACAAGCCTACCAAGATCACCTCTTTAAAGGGTCTTGAGTTCCATGCAAACTCTCTGCATTTTGTTTATTTATAGCAAACGTGATAAAAACTCTACACAACCATTTTCCAATTACCGGATACAGAGTACACAGACGTCAGTAGTTACTAGCTAGCCAAACATAAACCAAGGACCCATGTGGGGCCAGTGGGGTATGTAGCTTCATTGATTTTTGATCAAATTAATGCATTTGCAATTCCTACAAATGACTCAAAAAATAACTGAGAATAATTCAAATTGTTCTGTGAGAAGCTAAAGGAGAGAGGGTTTGACCGTGTTGTGAATGAGCTCAGGTTCATAACTGGTACAGCCCCATGGGTCATTTTGGGGCTCATCAGGGCAGTCCTCCTCACAAACCTGGAGGTAGAACACTGGAGGACCTGGTGTGTCTATTTAGCCTAACCGTTTTCTCTGCTCTCTCTACAGGTATGCTGCCACATTTATGTTCATTTTAAACCTCTTTGTTTTAATCGTTGTTATTTTCATGCTAATTTGGGGTTATTATGGTTGAATAAACTATATTTTATTAATTTGTACATGGCGTGTCTCATTTTGTTAGGGCCCAATGGACTGGGATGTAATAATTGAGGGCTCGTCCGGGATATTCACCCAGACTCAGGTAACAAGAACACGGAACTGTCTTCTTGCTTTACTTCCTGTCAACCCGCTCCAGATATACTTGAATCACCTCAACTACTTCCTTTGGATGATGAGGAGCGGCGGCTCTACCCTGATGATGAAGCTCCACCTTCTCTTTAAGGCTGAGCACCAACATGCTATGAAGAAACTTTATCTCAGCTGTTTGTATCTTGGATTATTATTTCATTCATGGTAATAGGCGAGGACTGGAATGTAGACGGACCAGGAAATCAAGTGCATTGCTAAAACATCTCTTTCATTACTGGAGAAAAAGCCCAGATCTCTAGGTCCATTTCCTGCTCCTATCACAGATAACCCCAAGCTTAAGCGTGTTTTCCATTTCTAAGGAGCATGGTTGAAGCTGCTAATTCTATTCAAAATTTTTAAAAATATTTAAGAATATATCCGGTAAATAGATCTAAAGTGTTTTTCAGAGAGGGGAGTAATATTTAACATTTAGATTTTAATCTGAATCACATTGAAAATTCTGAGGAACTTTGAGGATGTATTCCTAGTCATTGGGACAATGGTGGCAGAGGAGTTAAGTGCCTACCCCATGACCTGAGGGTTGCCGTGTCTAGCCCTGTCTGTTGCAGTCGTTGTGTCCTTGGGCAAGACAATTAACCTGCACTGCCTGCTGGTGGTGGTCGGAGGGTCCGATGGCGCCGGTGCTCAGCAGCCTCACCTCTTGTCAGTGTCCCCCAGGGCAGCTGTGGCTATGGTGTAGCTCATCACCAGTTTGTGAATGCGTGTGCATGGGTGAATGACTGGTTTGTAATGTAAAACGATGGTGGCAGAGGAGTTAAGTTGACGCCTTGCCATCGGAAGATCGCAGGTTCGCGTCCTGCTCAGACTGTCGCTGTGTCCTTGGGCAAGACACTTAACCCACCTTGCCTGCTGGTGGTGGTCGGAGGGACTGGTGGCGCCAGTGCTCAGCAGCCTCGCCTCTGTCAGTGTGTCCCAGGGCAGCTGTAGCTACGATGTAGCTCATCCCCACCAGTGTGTAAATGGGTGGATGACTGATTGTGTTGTAAAGTGCCTTGGGGGGTTGAAGAACCCTAAGAAGGCGCTATACAAATACAGACCGTTTACCATAAACAGTGAGAAGTCCATCTGACTTTATATAAACATGACCTAAAGACTGAATTTCTGCACAAAAATCTGTTTAAAAGTCTCCACCTGAAGGTGAAGTTCAGCAAACATTTGAATCCTCTCGTAAACACTTGGATAATCCACCTCCATGACTCCACATTAGGAGGTCTTAAGTGTGAGATGCTTAGTGGCCCCAACCTCATTGTTAGGGTTTCTGCAGCAGCTCAGTGCTGTTAGCATTAAGACCCCTGCGTCCCTGAAGATGATGCTGTTTGGAATTTAAATTCCTCATCAAGCCTTCCACTGTGGCGAGGCTTGCCTCTGCCTCTGTTCTAAGGAAGGCCATGAAACGTGTCCAAACGCTCAGATTGCAGAACTCAAACTGTGTGCACTGAAACAGATTTCCTGCTGAAGTCATGCAGTTCATAAAAATGAAATCAGGCTAATGCTGCACAGGCCAGCACCTGATGAATTCTGAATGCAAACACATTTCCTTTTGGTTTTCGGTCATGTTTGGTTAAAACCAAGCTTGTGGGATATTAAAAATACATGCAACAGAGTGCATGTGATGCTGTGGTAAATCAGCCATGAATGGTTTATAATCTGGAGAGACAGAGAAGCAAAAACATGTAATTAGAAGCTAAAAAGAGCCAATAACCACCACCTGATAAGTATTTAATGCACAATAGGACTTATTTACATCTTACTTGTGTATGCACATCATCATTTATCTATAGATAATCACACAAACCCCTGATGATGGGTTTTAATAAAACTTTAAGAAATTAATCATCACATGTACACCCGCAACTGATAAATGTACCTATTTCAACATGGCTGCATCATTGTCATCATCATCCCAATATACATTGTAGTAACAACATGCTATACATTTTAGAACATTAACAGATCAATGATTAAAACAGTTAAAAAAGAACAACACAACAATAAAACCTGCTTTATGGCCCTCCATGGAGGAAAGCTAGGGAATAAAAGGGAGTCTCCCATTGACACTTCACAACACATCGTGAGGGATGGAGCCGGTCTGTTGTTCACCGGGAGCGTGTTCCATGAGGTCAGGGCCAGAACCCAGAAGGCCATATCAACTTTTGTTCTGAGCTTCGACCTCTGGATAGCCAAAGGGCCTTGTTGTGCAGAATGAAGGGACCGGGTTGGAACATGGTTATGCAGTAAGGCAGCTCAGTACAGCACTGCCCTGAAGAATTTTTAAAAAGAGCATTTAAATCCTAAAACTAACCCAGTAACAGACTGGAAACCAATGCATATGTTCCAGGACAGGAGCAATGCACTCTCACCTTTTTTTCTCCATTTAAAAATCTAGCTGCAGCCTTCTGCACCACCTGTAGCCTAAGTCCAGCGTACAGGGAATTGCAATAGTCCAGCCTGGACATGAAAGTCATTTATTTACTTAGAACAAAATAAAAAGAGAAAATAAAAAGACTGCATGAATATAGATATACCACTCAACACAAGCTACTTGTCTGTCACATGCTGCCTTAGAATTGCATACTAAACATAAAGTTTAAAAGGGAGTAGGATGAAGTAATAAAAGCATGAATTGCTGTTTCCACTTTAGACAACATTTAGTAAGCCACTGGACATGAAAAAAATCCTAATCTAACAGTAATATTAATCTGAGTTGTCCAGTTTCAGATTTGCATCAAACCTCACCCCCAGATTGCTGACCACATCCTTTTGAAAAGATGCTAAAACTGTACCTTAAAGGGGACATATTATGCAAAACTCACCTTTAACATCCTTTTGTGCTGCCATGTGGGTCTCTACTACGTCTATAAACACTCCAAATGTGAAAAAACCCGCCCATCCATTCTTTGTCACTGACTGGTCTCAGGAATTATGTGCTTAAAACAAGCAATTTCAAAAAGTCTCCGTTTGTGATGTCACAAGTGGGTAAATTAGCATAAACCACCTCTCACATGCAAGAGCGAGAGCTGCTGGAGGTGCAGCAGCTCCAGTCTGAGCCCCTCCCACAGATCAGAGCTTCTCAGCTTATAGCAGCCTGAGCTGGGGATGAGTGGGCGTGGCCAGCTCCTTAAAGTGACAGAGCCCTGAAACGGCTCATTGTGGAAGGTACTGAAAATGTCAAGAATAAAACAGCTAAAATTGCTTCATGTGAGAGGGATTTTATGCAAAGGACTTCAAAAACATCCTATTATTTTCCAACATGATATAATTTCAGTTTAAAACTCTGAAAGGCAATGTGTTTTGTGCGTTTCTCAAAGGAATGTTAGGACTTTAATTGCTCATTTGAAGTATTGTCTTATATAAGATATAAGATATATTTCATACTATTTTTTTAAATGTTATTTTTAAAGTAAACCTTTTTTTCATGAACAAAGGAAGCAGAATGTTCATCTAGAGATGTGTAAGGCTGCTAATAATGACCAGATTACTCATTCATAGCTGCTGCCTGGGAAAAAAAATCCCAGACCTAATGATGTTTGGATGGATTGTGAGCTCCACAATAGAGCCTAAATTCTGCAGCAAGTCCCATAGGTTTATTTGATATTATTGCAGCAAAATGAAAGAGAGAAAAATGAATCAGTGATTTTTTTCAAGGGGGTGGTTTGTTTAAATTATTGCAGAAGTTCTTTTTCAGTACGAGCGTTTGCAGCCATCCTCCTCATCATGCTGACAATTTTACCACCCCTGCCAGCTGGAAGAATCCGAGGACGCGGAGGGTGTCAGATTCAGTCAGAGAAGTGTTGGTGTGGTTTAATAATACATGCAGTGGGCATCAGATTCCAGTTTTGTGCATACATGAGACTCAGTACTGCACTGCCTTACTCTAAACACATCAAATATACGTGAAAGTGGTTTCTTTGGGGCGGTGGTCGTATGGCGAGGATCATTTCCTCAGTGTCCTGTTAGAACAAAGATCACCTATCCACTTCCTGCCCACTGCACAACAAGACCCTCACATGGTGCGAATCTGTCAACACAAATCTTACTTAGACAAGTTCTCTGTTAACAGAAGGCCCTGATATACGGCGATGTCAACAAGAGACCCCCTATAAAGTAAATAAAATATGAACGTTTTGTCAGGAAGCAGCTCTGCAGTGTTATGTTGATTTACTCCATTCACTGGGCAGCCTCCTGCAATAATAAAGAGGATGGCACTTTATGAGTAATCGTAACTGTCTGACGCCTCGAGCCATATGAGTTTGTGTTTGCATGCTGCATTAATGCTGACTTGAGGTCCCCGTTTAAGGGTTTAATAGTCCACACCGTTCCACGGGAGAGAAATTTAGATAGCACCACTAAAGCTAACTAGGGCTGTCTCCTGATGTAAATTTATTTTAATTCAGTCTTCAGTGTAAAAAAACTGGTCGGATAAAACCTTTCCACCAACAGTCTCCACACAAGAATGTACTTGTATTTCTTTCTAAGCTTGTAACAACATTTAATAAATGACATCCAGTGGTGTCTCTGGCATGATAAGTTAGGTGGGGCAACACAAATTAACAGCTTGTGCACACACACACACACACACACACACACACACACACACACACACACACACACACACACACACACACACACACACACACACACACACACACACACACACACACACACACACACACACACACACACACGTTTGTGTGTCCAATAATCCCACAAGTTTAATCCAGTGATCCCTGACTGTAACATCTTTCCAGCCGCACCCTTCCCTCATCAGCCACCAACCCCCCCCCCCCCCCCCCCCCCCCCCCCCCATCCCCGGTCCGACCAGGACCGCCTCCTCATCTACATTTTGACTTAAGCCAACGTTTCCTTTTAATAATATTAAAGCCCTTTAGTCCCTAATTTTGTTCAAGTGGCAAAGTGCTCTTAATTATTTTTATTTGTCTTTAGTCAGTAAAATATTTCCTCAACAATAAACGTTTTAATCTTCTTAAAGACCATTTGAACATAATTTGCCATTGGGTTGTTAGCAGAAACAACTGATTCAAAGGGTCGGTAGTATACTGTTTATTTAAAATTGGAAACTTTTTTTGAGCCTCATTCTCAGAGTGGACAAAGTGACAAGAACAAGGACCACAAGCTATGGATCTAGCTGGCATTCATTCACAGCTTGGATATTCCCAGTATGGGGCAGCAGTAGCTCAGGAGCCATCGGAGGGCTGTAGGATCGACCCCAACTCCCGACAGAAAATTCTGCACTTAACCCACCTTTCCTGCTGCTGGTGGTCGGAGGGACCGTTGGCGCCTGAGCTCGGCAGCCTCGCCTCTGTCAGTGCGCCCCCGGGCAGCTGTGGCTACATTGTAGCTCATCACCATCAGTGTGTGAACGTGTGTGTGAATGGATGAATGATACACTGTAGTGTAAAGCGCTTTGGAGTCCTCTGACTCTGAAAGGTGCTATGTGGGTACATCCTGGAATGTGAGTGGTTCTTCTTTGTTCTTCATTGTTGTTTTTCTCTTCTCCAACAAGGTAGCTCAGGCTATTGTTAGCAGCTCAGGCTATTGTTAGCAGCTCAGGCTATTGTTAGCGGCTCAGGCTAATGTTAGCAGCTCAGGCTATTGTTAGCAGCTCAGGCTATTGTTAGCAGCTCAGGCTATTGTTAGCAGCTCAGGCTATTGTTAGCGGCTCAGGCTATTGTTAGCATCTCAGGCTATTGTTAGCATCTCAGGCTATTGTTAGCAGCTCAGGCTATTGTTAGCGGCTCAGGCTATTGTTAGCGGCTCAGGCTATTGTTAGCAGCTCAGGCTAGTTTGGCCTAGCATTGTTCTACGTTACTCCAACCAACGTTAATATATTGCTGATGCTGCAGTGGGTTCAGACATGCAGATTTAAAGGGACACTAGTCCGTTTTTGCTTGTTATTAGCACCCCCTAGTGTTCGTTGGCGAAACTGAAAGTAAAACTTATCTCCTCGCTGTGCGTTTGTCTTTTTAACACCTTAATCTAACTGCTGAAATGTCCTCCCAGCCTTCTATAGTGTCTACAGGAGTTATTCATCACTAAATCAAACAAATCAGCTGTGTTCATGATCTACAACATGCAGGAAACATGCTGGAAGCAGACTGCAGAACCAGGTAGATCCGGCAACTGTGAAGTTGCAAGTGGAATATTCTGGCCACAGGGGGCGACAGGGGCTGGGTGGCCTTTCATTCACCCTGTAAAGGATCATTTTAGCACATACTGGCTCAAGAAAATGATTAAAAAATATTAAAAAGTTGCAAAGTGTCCCTTTAAGGGGGTGTGTCTTGCTGATGACATGTTAAACCAGCTTTTCTCAGAACGAACGCTTCTTCGTGTAGTTCGGAGATGGCACAAGCCTCTGGTACGCTACATTAGACACCTCAAGCTGCCTAGCAGCAAGGTAAATGTGGCCTTTAAAAACCAGTCTATGATGGATTTTGCCCAGTTAGTTGAGAATTTAACATTTATTTATCGCAGAGATGCGGTGATGTGATTGATTTCATACCCAATGGGACGCCAGGTTTTTTGGACCAACGTAATCAGCGTGAATGTGTTGAGCTGAGAGATAAAAGTTCCTGGGCCCTTAACTCTACACAAGCTGAGTCGAGGTTCACTTGCATTTAATGAAATAATGAGTGATATTTTTGCTTGATTGGTAAAATAATTCAGAATCCAGTGATGGCTGATGAGTGGTGAGGCAAACTTAAGATTCAGGAAAACAATTCGAGATCTCAAGGAGGTCTTGTTCCAGAAGGACATTTTTAAAAATAACACTAAGGATTATATTTTTTTGAAGGAAAGCAATTCAAGTGTTCTTTGTAGTTAGATTTATAAGCAAACTCATCTTTTTGTGTTTTCTGAACAACTAATGGTCTAAGATGGTCTAAGTGGCTGGGGAGAAGGAAGTTTGGGCCTCCCTCAGGCTGCTACCCCATGACCTGACTTCGGATAAGCAGATGAGAATGGATGGATGAAGATAAGTGGAAGATAAAGCTTTACTTCTCAAAATTCCTCAAACTCAATTACTGGATAAAACTCAAGCAATTTCTTTGTAAAATTGTTCCACCATATTTGTTTATAGCTTATCCTTTGGGGCTAAAATAAAGCTGCAGCTGAGATTCGTCCACGCCCTGTGAATGCAGCATGCAGCAAATCTATCATCTTCAAAAATGTGTGAGGGAATATTTTTTTGTCAATAACGGGTCTTCTCAAAGACTTGAGTGCACAGATGTGTGTGTAACACCTGCGGCAATGCCGTGCAGCTGAGCCTACCTGCTACTTTTCACTCAGCACACAATCAGCAGATGACTACTTCCTGCTCTCAGAGGGCAGTGCTGGAAAACCTCTTCTTGGCTTCATCATAAATGTTTTTGACTTCACCAAAAGATGAAGAGTAGATGCGTCTGTGTGATGTCCAACAAATGTGTTGATGTGTAAATAACACTGTATGTTACAAAGCAGCATTAGAAATCCTGCACAACAGTACATATTTCAAATTCTGTTTCTTGATGTATTAATCATCAATATGCAGTCAAGCAGCTATTTGGATGTGGGATTATGTTGCTTCCTTTTGGCCATTTGACATTTACAGAGCGTCAAAAGCCTCCACTCACAACCGCTCCCGCACCCACAGAGCCAGAGAGACTTGTTTCATTTTTAATGAACTTGTGTTAACAAATGGTGCAAAGAGAAAAAAATGTCAAAAGTGATTTAGTTTTGCACTTTTGTGACTTTGTTGTACATTTGATTGTCTATAAGGAGCTTTGAGCTTTGAGTGATGAATGTTTTCTTTTTGCAGCAGCTTGATTTGTGCGTGTGAGAACATTTGTTTGCAGTATGTTGTTTTTCAAAAAGATGCAGTTCATGAAGAAAAAGGAGCCAGTGGTAGGATTGAGCAGACAGGAGGGAGATGATACATGGACCATGTGGACCTCTGAAGTTCAATTATTGAAGTCCCGTTTCTTTTGCTGCTGGTTTTTTGTTGGTCAGAAGTTAAAAAGGGTTTGGAGCCGCTTCCAATTGTAATTGTTGTTTGATCCCCCTTTATACATGTTGAAAACTCTGAAATGAACTCAACTGAGCACCACACAACTCAGGTTCTGGTTGGTTGTTCTGCAGGGGTGCTGCAAGGCTGTGGTTGGGCCCCAAAAATACCTGCTGTCAGGTGTGTGTGGCCGGTCTCAGGCTGAGCAGTCATGTGGGAGGGGCCAACAGTGTTGTCAAATGACAGCCTTACACGGTCTCACTATGTTGCAGTTTAGCCTAGAAATCTAGACAGACAGTAGCAGAAGCAAAATGATTTTGCTCTGCAGGTCAGTCTACCCACGCTCCAGTGGAACCTCAGCAGGCCCGACCAGTCTAGTGCCTTGCCAATCACAGCACTTTATTGGTTGACCTGGTGTTTCCAGGCAACTGCCTGCCCTGCCTATCAGCAAGCGGCACCTCTGGTGTTCTGTCCTTTGTGTGAGGTTGTTGTGGGGTTTGAAGTTCACTGGGATGCTGGGTTTGGAGAAAATTCTTTTGAAAGTTTCTTCTTCCTGCCATGTATTGAATCAAGTTTTATGCACCTTTTGCATTTTTTTTACGTTGTTTGCTCCTATTAAGAAGACAAATACAAAACAGCTGCAGTATTTAGAAACAAAAACCTGTTATTTTGTTGAAAAAAGAGACAAACTGAAACTAACCATGCATGCAAAAGCTGCAAAACATAAAATAAAATAAAATCAACTCCAGCACAAAACACTGAATATGAACTTTACAAATCAATAACAGTCCAAGAAACTAATACCACAAGTAGCAAGAAATCTAAACAAAAACACCCTCAGAGGCCATAAGCAATAAGATATTTGTGTGTATTGTATTTTTCTCCTCCAGCCAAAACAGTCTCCGTTTCTCAACAGCCACCTTTTTTCTCTCCATATCTGGAAAATTCCACCAGCTACTGTTTGATTTTACGCTTTTCAATGATGCTCTACGAACGGCTACAGAAGTTGCCTGCGGCACCTTAAGCAGAAATATTACAACCATAATGAACACTGAAAAACTGCAGTGTGGAGGCTTTTAACAAGTGCTTATACACGGTGTATTAGGATGATGAATTCCCCATCCTGGGCAGCCTCCAGATACACAGCAAACAAAAAAAAAGAAAAGAATGTCACAGAAAGAGACTCCCAGGAAGATATGAACACAAACAAAACAACACAAAACCCTTGATTAATGGCAAACTTTTTGGGATATATATGGACAAAATACCCAAGTACATTCTAAAAAAATGAAACCGAGACAGCGTCTACAGGTGTTATGGGAATTCTACTCCCCCTGCTGCTGCTGCTGGGGCTGACATTACTCAAAAACCACCTAGAAACAGGAGATTAAAAACCTGTGTTCTATCAGATGTTCAAAAGATTAACAACAATCAACAAAGAGTGGAAGTTAATACACTTCCTGTGCTTCGTCTTTGCTGTTTATGGCACCCCGGTGTTAAAGGCAGAGGAACTCGAGAGTCACTTTGAAGTTGGACCTCTCACGCTGAGATATCCCAGAGTAGCTTCTACACCATCATCATCATCGGGCTCCCTTTGATGGGCTTTGAAATCTTAACTGAAACCCAAAGTGTTGGTGGGAAATGTTCGTGTGTCCTGATCTGCATTCAAATCGCTGTAAAAAAGGAAACGGACAAATCTTTTCTGTTCCTCTTAAGAACAAATCCTGCATATTCAAACTCATAAATCATTGCAAGCAGCAGTGCAATGCCTCTCCGTACAGACTTGGAATACTAAATCATTTTTCTTGTCTACTCATCTCGCCTCTGATGTGTGTGTGTGTGTGTGTGTCTGTGTGTGTGTGTGTGGTTCAGCAAAGCTGTGTGAATCTGTTAGATGTTGTCAGATTTGCAAATTCCACTCCTAGGAAAATAATTCCTGAGACATGCAGTTAGGCTGCTGGGATGGATCAGCTGGATCGTGTGTATTGACAAAAAATCCAGCCAAGACTCAACTAGCTGTAGCTGGTAAAGACATAAACAACACTGAGATATGCTCGAACGACGTGACAAGAGATGTTAACGCTTCTAAAACTGAAAATTAAACTCATAAACCTGAAAAAAAGATTCAAATGTTAGTGAAAATTTACATGATTTTAATTTTCCTCCCTCTCTGCTGTGCTTTGGCTCTGTTCCTCCAAGCTCCTCCTTCTTTAGAGGAAACTGGAAATAGCATCTAAATCTATATGAAGTAACTCAGGTGCAATGTGTTCTCATTGAAGTTCTGTTTACCAACTTAAAAACCATTAAAAATGAAAAGAAGTAATTTGTTGCTAATCTACGCTAAAGCTAACACGCTGGTGCAGAAATTTCATACGTGTATAAATGATGTGAAAATAGCTCTACTGAATGCATTCTGAACTCATTGTACATTGCAGCGTTGTGGTGTTGCTACAGCAAAGCTAACAGCTACAGGTGCCATGATACTCTTAGAGTCTGCTAATGTTAGTGACATATTCACTAGTGATGTTCTCACAGGACACGCTCATAAATTGCAAGAAAAAAATCTCTTTTTCAAATCCCATTGTGGCAGAACAGGAAAAGCGGTTGTCCACTGATCTGAAGGTGAGTGAGTCACAGGCCTCTTCAGGCCAAGTGCTGAAGTAACCTTGGACAAGATAATGAACCCTGATACTTTCCCCTCCAGGTGCTGTACAAACGGCAGCCTTTCGCTACTCAGGGATGGGTCAAATACAGAGAAAAATTTTCCTCAAGGGGATCAATAAAGTTCCCATTTATCCATCATCTGAAGTGCTTCATCCTCATTAGGGTCACATGGAGCTGGTGACCATCTCCAGTAGTCATTGAGCGAGAGGCTGGGGACACCCTGGACGGGTCACCAGTCCATCACACACTCACTCACACCAAGAGACCATTTAGAGTGTCCAACATGACACACGGGATTTTAGTCTGTGGGAGGAAACTGGAGAACTCCACACAGAAAGGCCACTTAAGTGGGATTCAAACCAGCAACCTTCTTGCTGTGAATTACGGGTGCTTTAAACTAACTTCATCACCATGCAGCCTTCAATAACGTATCAATAAGTAATGTTTAAAAATGCAAATCACATTCAGCATAAGCTAATACATATGTACTAAACAGGGTAGAACAAAAGTACTCACATTGATCAAATGAAATATTCCCTCTAAACTAGCTAATAAATCTAAAATTACATTATTTTGCTAGTTTTTAAAGTTCTAGCTGAGCAACATTTGTTTATCCCACTGGAAGATTGTTTTACTCAAAACAAGAAAATTTGGATCATATTTAAGAAAATTTACCAAATTTTAAATAAAGCTTTTTTTCTAGATTATAATTTTTTCTTTTCAAACTAAAAATAAGATAAAATTAGGCTTTTAAAAACTTTCTTAGAAATAAGTTTTTACAGTAATGCTTGCAAAAAAAAGTTTTTTAATCAAAATTTCAACTGGTTCAATAAACCTTTCTCACATTCTAACAGCTGGATTGGAAACAGCCTCTATAGGTGCTCACCTTCAAGGCAAACACAATGAGGTAATCTGAGCAGGGCTATCATCTGAAGACGTTGCAGAGTAATTAAGACATTCACGTCTCTTCTTACCCAGTAGGGTAGAAAGCACAAAGCTGAGATGCAGCTCTGTCCTCTACTGATCTGGCAACTGGCAGCCCTGTCCCATAATTAGCTCTGACATGAATACAAGAACCACACAGAGCTGCCGTGTGTGATGAGCAAACAAAGGACTCCACCGTATGACAAAAATACTAACATCAAGGATGACTAATCCCACCCCATCCTCCTCCTCCTCCTCCTCCTCCCCCTCTCCTTTCTCTTCAGTTTTGCTTTCAGTCATGATGCAGCATCTCTCTCTCTGTTTCATGTTCATCCATGAGAGCTTCCAGTCTGTCCGGCATCACTCCATCTCCCATTGTCGGTGTATTTCACCATCGGCATGTTTGCTGCACCATTCCAGCCTGACCTTCGCGACCTCAGGTCATCAGGGTTCTATTTAGCTGATGCATTAAAATGCATGGACTTCCCCCTCACCCCCTGCTCCACATCCTTACCTCACCACCCCCGAGCATGTTAGCAGCACACACACACACACACACACCCACACACACACACACACACACACACACACACACAAGCATAAATCAGAGCTGCAGCAGTCGTTTGCTGACACAAGCCCCCCAGCAAAAACATACACAAACAGCACAGTAGCCTATTCAACAGCAGGAACATGAGGCAAGAGTGCATCAGCAGAGTGGAGATCTGCAAAGCCAGTGGATGCAGGGAATGAAGAAATAAATGAAAGGAATGATTAATAGATGAGGACAGAAATACACAAGTCTCATATTTAATAAAGGGTTGAAAGTGAATGGGAAACAAATAGGCTAATATAGACACAATGAAATGTTCTAAACCCATACAGACATTTCAGCTGTTAAAATGTCTGGCCGTGCACTTCTGTGGTTTTCAGTGCAGGTGTCAACAAAAGGGGAGCATTAAACTGGATATGTTTTGCAGTAAATGTGTTTTGATCTTTTAGAAGTGCACTAATGGAAGTAGGCGTTTCTGCAGGATGCATGACATTTGTCAATTTCCCATTTTGCTGTGAATGTCTGCATTAGACAGATCTGAGTCTGGTGAGTGACTCAGAACCAGGGCCTGAGGGTCGGCCCATAGGCATCTCCACCCTAAGCAGAAATTTGACTGTGTTTGCTGCTGTAGTCAGCCTACACCACCTACATCTCTTCATGTGGCTGTGTACCAGTGGCAGAGAACATTTCAAAGACAGCTGGAATAGTTAGTCACGTTATACTGTGTGTACAACAAACCTTTCATCTTATCTAAGACATAGATGTTAGAATCTAAAACCACATTTTACCTTGTTGCTGATTATAGACAGCTTGATGTAAAATACCAAAAAGTCTGTAGCCTAGCATCTCAAACCTGCTTTCCTATGCTTGGAGAAACTGTTTGTTCTAAGAAAAGCTGGTATAACATACAACATGTTTCAATTAGCATATTCCCAACCTTGGTGGTGCTAATGCTAACCAGAGATCAACGCTAGCCCAAGCTACTGCTAATGCTAGCCTGAGTTATTGCTAATGTAGAGTAAAACACCTGTATATAACTGAAGTGTCAAACTTCTCAGGTGCAACTCTGACAAAAAACGCATGTGATGTCGAAACGTTAGTAGTAGTTTTTTATTTGCATCTATTAAATACTTCTTCACCTAAGTGCTCCACCCACTTGTATCTTCATTTACTGCTAACGTTAGCCTGGGCTACTGCTAACGTACTTGTTGGACAAGAAGAAAATAAAAATGTTGGAGCACACATGCAATGTTCCAGGATATAGTGGGAACATCCAGACTTTGAATGAATGATCCGTATAGCTTGCCTTCTCAGCCATCCGGATACTGCACAGGGCTGTACACAGTTCTATTTTGCATAGGCTACACCCTTTCAGGCTGCCATTGGATAAGCTGTTCTCGGATTAGCCAATCGCTGAAGAGCTTTCAAAATACGCCTGCCTACCGCAGGCCCTATTCCTGTATAAAAGGAGTGCTGGCCCCTCCCTCGTCTCCTATTTTTTTCTTCACCATTCGCTGAGAGCTCAATGTGAAGTTTTGTCGTGTTAGCTTGCTAACATGCGTGCTAATTTGGAATGGATTGCTTTACGGATCTTCTCTACAACTGTACCTCGACTCCCTCATCACACCCTCGCTGCTCTCCTTCGTTTATGATGCTCGTGCAGCAGCCATCTGGGAGGAGAGTGTGTTTTTACTTAGGTTCTTTGGCACTGGATGTGCCCTCAGGGTTCGATTTGAACCAGTGAGGCGTAAACTCATCCAGCTCCGCCTTTATCCAATGGCAGTCTTAAAGGGTGGAGCCTATACAAAATAGAATTTCAGTTACATATTGTAACCCCAGATTCTATGAGTATAGGTGCAGCTTTTAAGCGGCGGGCCTCACTGGTTCTGGTAGGGTCAAGAACTTTGGGGGACGAGGGAGGGGCTAACACCCTTTTATACCGGAATAGGGCCCACGGTAGGCAGGCGTATATTGAAAGCTCTTCAGCGATTGGCTAATTTGAGACCGGTTTATCCAATGTCATACGCCTATACTCATATAATCTGGGGTTACAATATGTAATCAATGTTTATAGCTAGTTTATAGAGCCATCAAGGTAAGCCAGCCAATCAGCATGCAGCTCATTTAATATTTATGTCCAAGTTCAAGTGGGCGGGGTAAACCAGTCTTAATTGTTTCATCTGCTTATAGAGACTCAAAGAACAGTTAATGGTAAGAAAACCCTTTAGGAAAGCTTTAAATGATTCCATACTGCCATATCCGTTTGTCATTTTTTGTTTTACTGCTAACATTGCATGGCATTACTATTATCGTATTTAAATATAAACTAATGCAACCCATAGGTGAAGCCAAGAAAGATGAAGGGCGACATGCATTTCTTACTATTTTCAATGTTTTTGTCTATAAAATGAAAATAAGTACAAAATAAGCCTGAATCTGGGATACACTGAAAAAGAACATGGGAGTAGTACAGAAAACAAAAGTGCAACTTTACCACAACTGCATTTATCTCTACATAAATCCCACTTAGACCTGATTTTAGTGGCTTTACTAAACAGTTAAATGATCAAATCCTCAGTCACAAAAATGTTCATCTCTCTGTTGATCAGATAATGTATGGATTTTTTAAGGAGGTCAATTCAAGAAGGTCAGATGATAAAAATTTAATTCCTCCACTGTAATTTCACACAGCCCATAAATGTTTAATGATTTTTGGACGTCGTGATTGGAGGAGCCGTATAATGTGTTTGACTTTTCCCAACATTGATGGAACCTCTCAGTGAGTAGATCCAGCAGATTGCTCTGTGACTTTATATTCCTGCAGAATCAAAAGCACCACAACAGGCGAGCGTCTCCCCACACCGTGGAGCTAATGCTGCAAACAGTCTGATGTACATCAGCTTATGTGGGATCATCGGATTCTGTAACGCGAGAGCCCGTCTCGCTTCACATTTTATTTCACACAAAGCATTCTGAATGTCTTCTCTCTCCAAACAGAACATATTTGTGAAAAACATCACTTTTCAACAAACGATTTACTGAAGGTTTGACGCCTTTGTGCAATCACCTTGGATATCTGGATTCTGCTTCAGCAAAGTCATGCCAAAATTACATAAATCACAAGTTCCATCTATTTCTTTTCAAATGTTTTATTCAAATGTAACCTTCAGAGTGATTTCTTACAAAACTGACAGACAAACAGAGCTAAACTCAGTTTTGTGTAGCTGGAACCTGCAGCTCTTCAGCCTCTAAATGACATAAACCTGAGTAGCACTGACAGATAAACAGGAGAGGATTTTGTTCTGCAGTTTTCCAAATATTTCCAATAGGTAAATATCAGATTACTCATATAATCCAAATACGCTCCTTCCTTTTCATTTTAGTGACAGGATTAGCTTAAATGGGGCAGCAGTAGCTCAGGAAGTAGAGCGGGTTGTCCAGTAATCGGAAGGTTGCAGGTTTGATCCCAGCTCCCACCAGAGAATGCTGTTGTTGTGTCCTTGGGCAAGACACTTAACCCACCTTACCTGCTGGTGGTGCCTGGAGGGACAGGTGGCGCCTGTGTATGCCAGGCCTGGCCTCTGTCAGTGCGTCCCAGCTGTGGCTACATTGTAGCTCATCATCACCGGTGAGTGAATGGGTGGATGTGTTGTGAAGCGCCTTGGGGGGTTGTAGAACCCTAAGAAGGCGCTATACAAATACAGGCCTTGAGTTTTCCCCATAAATGTTTTGGAAACGGTCAGGTTAGAAACTGAGCTACTGGAGTGTTCAAATTTCTGAGATGCAGACTGGTTTTAGTCCAAATGTAAAACTAAAAAAGTAAAATCCAGCAAACTATTCGTATAACAAAGAGATGTTTTAAAAATAAAAGTCTGCAGCACTTTTGCTAATTTTAGTCATAAATAACAAAAAACCTGTTTCACAGTTGCTAGGTGCTACTGAATGCTTTATTTAGCTTTAACTGTGTTATTTATTTAACTCGTTTTCTGCAAAAATGGGAACTTTTGATACAACTTTGCATCCTTTTCTGTGTCAGGCCCCAGATTGTGAAACAGATTTCCTGCTAATATTACGGCTGCTCAGACGCTGAGTAAATTTAGTTAAAGCTGCAGTTTTATGAGCTGGTTTTTGATTCGAGACAGATGTGGTATTTTCTACCTCGTTTTAACTTTGTTTTTTGCGTCACCTTAGATGATTTATGATGACCAGTTTTTAGGACCTGGCTTTTATCAGGGAGTGTTCCAAACATTTGATCTCACCTATTTTTAACTTTGTTTTTATAGTTGAATCTAGTCATTTTGTTCTATTTCATTTTTATTATTGTACTATAATCTGTTCATGTTGTGAAGTACTTTGGTCAGCAACAGCTGTTTTAAATGTCCTATACAAATACAATTGACCTTCTGAACAAAATAATGATTTTCTTGTATTTATCCGTATTTTTTTGTATTTTTGGCAAATAATAATAATAATAATAATTCATCGAATTTATATAGCGCTTTGTTAGGACACTCAAAGACGCTGCATGCACTCACACATTCACACACTGCTGATGATGGTAAGCTACTGAGTAGCCACAGCCGCCCTGGGGCGGTCTGACAGAAGCGAGGCTGCATTGTTGCGCCATCAGCCCCTCTGACCACCACCAACAGAGGCAATTCAGGTTAAGTGTCTTGCCCAAGGACACAACGACGGTGACAGACCGAGTGGGACGCGAACCCGCGACCTTCCGATTGCGGGGCGTCCACTTAACTCCTATGCCACCGTCGCCCAAACAATTCAACATCATCCCTCCCTTCTGTGGAACCAATGATCTGCTCTTGTCCTTCGCTCAAATACTGTTATGACCATATATGGCTCGTGAAAAACAGTTATACAGACTTTCTGGACCAAGGATGAAAAACAGCAAGATAAGGTTGGAACAGTAAAAAAAAGTAGTTCACAGAGTAGAGGGGGTCAGGGCCTGCTTCACCTAGTCACAAACAGAACACCAAGCATTTCATAGCACAGCTACATTTCTACCTCAACGGATGGATGGATGGATGGATGGATGGATGGATGGATGGATGGATGGATGGATGGATGGATGGATGGATGGATGGATGGATGGATGGATGGATGGATAGATGAGTGGGTGGATGGATGGATGGATGGATGGGTGAGTGGGTGGATGGATGGATGGATGGATGGGTGAGTGGGTGGATGGATGGATGGACGTTTTTATCTTTCACTGTTCAGACCTCAGGCACATTCTTCTCTATCCTCCCAAGGTCTGGAGGCTGAATGCTGATGGAGATTTTCTAAAGCATTAATACTGACTCAAGATCAACACACGCGGGGCTGTTAAATCATACTTTTATGGCTCTCTCTGTTAGCAAAGAGCTGATCAAGGTCATGGTCTCATCACGATGCGGTCTCTCGGCGTTCCAAATGAACAGAGCTTTACCGAGGCATAATGGGATGGAACATATTTTCAATAGTTATCTGTGGCATCAGCTGTGTGGAGAGGTAAGAGAGGGGGGAGGAAACGATGGAAAGGGTGTGTGTGTGTGTGTGTGGGGGGGGGGGGGGGGGG
>SSNS01000058.1:1525788-1571831 GCA_006937985.1 Aphyosemion australe | reverse complement strand
GGGGGGGGGGGGGGGGGGGGGGGCAGCACACAAATTCAGTTAACATTTAAAGTGGAGCTCTTTTGCTCTCTAGCTCCTTCTCACTTTCACACAGAAAGTCTTTCAAAAGTAAACAATAGGTTGCAAAATCTGGACCAAACAAGACCAGAATTCACAAGATTTCAGTTTTAGTAAAGTTCTTTTCTGCTGTATCCATCCATCCATCCATCCATCCATCCATCCATCCATCCATCCATCCATCCATCCATCCATCCATCCATCCATCCATCCATCCATCCATCCATCCATTCATCCATCCATCCATCCATCCATCCATCCAACTATCTTCTGCCTATCTGGAGTCGGGTCGTGGGGGCAGCAGCCTAAGCAAAGAAGCCCAGACTTCCCTCTTCCCAGCCACTTGGGCCAGCTCTTCCAGGGGAATCCTAAGGCATTCCCTGAGCAGATGAGCGACATAGTCCCTCCAGCGTGTCTTGGGTCTTCCTTTGGGTCTCCTCCCAGTTGGACATTCCCAGAAAACCTCACCAGGGAGGTGTTCAGGAGGCATCCCAACCAGATGCTTGAGCCGCCTCAACTGGCTCCTCTTGATGTGGAGGAGCAGCGGGTCTACTCCGAGCCCCTCCTGGATGACCGAGCTTCTCACCCTATCTCTAAGGGAGAGCCCAGCCACCATGCAGAGGAAACTCATTTTGACAGCTTGTATTCGCGATCTCATTCTTTTGGTCACTACCCAAAGCTGGTGACCATGAGGGTAGGAACGTAGATCGGCCGGTAAACCGAGAGCTTCTCCTTACAGCTCAGCTCTTTCTTCACCACAACAGACCGGTACAACGCCCGCATCGCTGCAGAAGCAGCACCAATCCTCCTGTTGATCTCACGCTCCATCTTTCCCTCACTCGTGAACAAGACCCCAAGATACCTCTTGGGGCAGGACCTCGTCCCTGACCTGGAGAAGGCATTCTACCCTCTTCCGACTCAAGACCATGGTCTCAGATTTAGAGGAGCTGATTCTCATCCCAGCTGCTTCACACTCGGCTGCAAACTGCTCCAGTGAAAACTGGAGATCACGTTCTGATGAAGCCAACAGGACCACATCATCTGCAAAAAGCAGAGACCTGATCCTTAGGCACCAAAACGGATCCCCTCACCACCTTGACTTCACCTAGAAATCCTGTCCATAAACGTTTTGACAGTGATAACAGTGATAAAAGGCAGCCTGTATTTAGTAATTTGCAAACTTCCATAAAAATATTAGCAAAGCAACCCTCCCCCTCCTTCTCCTCCATCAAATATACCCGCATGCCACCAAAGACATCTGGATATTCTGCCTCCTCTGATCTACGAGCAACAAACAAATCCGGAGGTGAAACAATCAGTTGCATCAAATCAGCTGTGATGTGTTTGCTCTTTCATCGAATTTACTCCAAATCATAGTAACACTCCATCATCGACATTCAGCGTCTGATTTTGTCTTTTTCTTCTTCATCACTTTCTCACCAAGGCCCTCATCAGGTTCTGATTTCTGTTTGCGCCTGGCAAATTGAAATGCCCTCATCTCACACAGAATAATCAGACCGGTCGCCATGATTGGTTTCAGATTTTCGGAAACCTTTTCAGACGAAAACAAGACTGGAAGAGGTGTGTTTAACTAATCAGTGTAATTGGAGCTTTTTTATTTTTTGCAGCAAGGCAGCCTAACACTAATGCATCGTACCTTAATGATTACGCTACTCAGCATGGAAGAGGAGAACATTTCATCAGGCAGAATTTAAGGTTTCAGTGGTGTGCATGGTGGCTTTGTGCTTTTAAGACCAACTTAAGTGTCGGCCGGCGAGCTGTGTCACCTGCTGTCCAGTGTGTGGGCCGAGCAGCACCACACAGGGAAGAGTTCCTGCCAGCAAACAAATGTTCTTGTTTATGTCTGGAGTATTCAACTTTCATTACTCACACAGCTGCCCTGCTAAACCCGGCTACTAGTGCTGCTAGTAGTGTGAAAAACACAGGAATCTGTGCATTTCTGCACGTTTATTTTTAAAAGAGAAAAAAAATGGTGTTGCATGAAGTTTTGACTCATTATCTGTAAAAATTGCACAAACGTAAAAACTCTTTTCGGTTTATAGAAAAGTCGATGTAAATCACTGGAGAAGAGCTGGGATGCATCCAGACCTTCGTGTCATTTACAAGGTGGTTTAAAATTTTGCAAGCAAATAAAAATAGAAGATTAATTAGAATTTCAGTTCATTGCTGCAGAGAAACATTTGTGCTTCTCGTAGGAATATCTACCACTGAGAGAATCACAATAAAAACATTTCCACAGATGGCCTCACTTTCTGGTGAAGCGTCTGCTGCTTATGGAGGCGAGCTAGAACAAGCGTTCGTTTAGGGCTGCAGAAGGTAACGATGTGTTTTCACCTGCATTAAGTGGTGCAGCAGGAGGATCAAAGTGGAGGAACTCCAGAAAACTACAAAAGGAGGTCCCATCGGGAAAGCTACAGGCTCTTTCAGTGCAATGACTCATACGTCTGACTTCAGATGGCAGACAAGCTTACTGAAGGTTTTTTGCTGGCTTTTGATGTTTAATACGTCATGAGTTGAAATTTTGACTTGGATCATTGCTCGTTTAAAAGGTTCCTTAGTTTTTATTGGTTGACATCATTAAAGCTGCTATAGCGAATCTACAGAACAAGCTAGGTCTTAAAAACCAACAACCGGATGCTCCAGTAGTTGCTTTCGGTCTGAAACGTGTTATTGGAGCAGGTTTTTAGACAAATGTGAGAGAACCACTTTTTTCATTTGTTTTTTTTGGTTTTTTAATCTCCATAATAAATATTTATAACTATAGAGGCATGAAAGCTAGCTTGTTTTGCAGGTTTGCTAACGCAACACTTTTAATTAATTAATTAAGATGTTGAAAAAAGCAATTCCAAGGGGTATAGTAGTAGAATAGAATAGGCTTTATTGATGCCACAGTAGGGAAAATCAGTGTTAAAGTAACTGATACTTTGTGAATATAATTTACAAACTATATGGTAAAAACAACTGTGCAGCTTTTCTAAACTATACAATTTATATATCAGTACATAAACAGCTGCAGCAGTGATTAAAATAACCTCAAGTGCACAAAAACACAAAATAATTCAATCTGTCATTATTTATTTCACAAACTCAAAGACAAAATGTAAATGGGATCCCAGAACAACTCTTTTCACAACAGGAAACTGTTCTTTAAGCCTTCATTTAACAAATTAAACTTTGTTGGGGCTCAAAATGGCCCAGGAGCTCTGATAAAGGGCCTAAGACAAACCCCATAATAAAGTCCTACAATGGAAAGACCACTCGGCCAGGACATGAGCTGTGTGCTGATTGGCTGGTTTATACAAGGTGGGTCATTTATCCTTTATCATAAACTATTTGGAGTCCATTATTCCAGAGTGATAGATCCTTCACAAGTGGTTAACATTTCAGAACGTTGCAGAACTACTCCAGAGCAGACAGAAAGGTTCACATCAAGGTCCTCATGAAACTGTAAAAAGAGCCTAGAAGCTCCGTCTCAGAAAGGCAACAAGACACAGACTGAAGGGGTATTGCTTGTTGGAAAAGCTGGAGGAGAAAACATCATCTCTCCAAAAAGGATTTGAGAGCAAATCTGCATCTGAATGAACCACACAATGTCTCAAAAGTTGTTCTTTAGCAGAACCAAAGTAGAGAAGTTTACTCATAATGTTTGGAGACAGCCAGGAACAGCATTTAAGCTTGAACACCTCCCACCAACTGTCTGTGAAACTCAGCAGCAGGTTCCTGGCAGAATGTCTGAAAAGAACTAAAGGACTCAAAGCGTTGTAATGGTCCTGATCTCTACCTGATGGAAAAGCTGTGGCAGGACCTTCAGACGTCTGTGCTGGAATATCTATATGACTATGCTGATGAGCTGAATCTATTCTGTAGGGAAGAGTGAGACAATACATTTAAAAAACAGAAACCTCGTAAGGTTGATTATACTATTTTCTAGATCATTTCATTATGTCCATAAACACTAACTAGTTTGAAAGATTCCTTAAACACCTTCTGGATTTTATGTTTTGTAAAGTCATTAGAAATCTAATACTTTACTGCAGGAGCTCCTTCCAGGAGATTTGTCTTGAGTTTGACTGTAAACTTTGTTAAACTAAACGAGGATAAAACAGAAATGTTAATCTGAGCTCCGTGTCCTATAAAAAACAATGTTAAGAATCTTGGAGTGTTTATTGACAGATCCCAGGTCAGTGCAGTAGTCCAATCAGGCTTTTATCACCTGAGACAGCAAGCAAAGGTTCAGCCACGCCTTCCTGCAAATGCTTTTGAGCTGTTCTGGACTACTGCCACTCCTAGTATTCAGTCTTGGATCTGTCGTCTGTCCCCTTCTCATCTGTCTGAGCTAACGGAGCCTCCTCGTCCAGCCAGAACTATGAGGTCTAGCTCACAGCTGCTCTTAGTGGCTCCTATAGGACGGGGCTTAAAAGCTGGGGGGGCAGGGCTTTTCCATCTATATTAGGTCTACTCAGTCTCTAGCAACATTTAAAACTCTGCTGAAGACTTATTTCTATGAACTGGCTTTTATAAACACTTGACTATGTGTTATTTTATTCTTGTTTAGCAGCTTTATTTTAGATATGTGTCATTTTAAACTTTTGATTTTTATGCTTGTTGTAAGGGTTTTTGCATGTTTTCTTTGTTTTTAAAGCACTTTGTGCAGTACTGTTGTAAACAGGCTATATAAATAAATGTGACCTCTATGATTCATTTTATGTTCCAAACAATGTGAGCTATTCTTTTATTCACCCTGTCTTTGTTTTTGACATCAACGCTGAACGTTTTGGCTAACGGGAGGAACACAACTGCAGAAATCTGAATCCTGCCGTCTTTGATTAATGTTTTGCTTCCAAGTCTACAGGCTTGAACACGTTTGTGGCATCATTTGTGACAGAGTGAGTGTCCTGTCACTGTATCCCGACTGATCATGCGCCCTGGCTGCTTGGCCACAGGGATATCCCTTTAGCGCACGTGACTCTCACCCGGGGGTCTGAGGTTCAAGTCCCCCTGGGCCCTCGTTTGTCCACCATTGCCACACATTTGTGCAATAATCAGATTTCTGTTTTACCTTCACAAAATGCAAATTCTAGATAAGATATTACAGAAAACGGGGTGCTGGGGGCCATTCAATTTTAAAGCCATCTCTCATTATTTAGGCCGTCATTTTTGACGTCAGACCGTCCTAATGACGGCGGGACGGCTCACTGGCTAATATGGTTCACGATCAGAAACAATCATGAAACATGCTGGAAGCAGACTGCAGCACCAGGTGTGTCAGCTCCCTTTTTCCAAGTCCAACAGAGACAGACTGGCACTCTGAAGTCACAAGTGCGGTATTCTGGCCACAGAGGGCGGAGGGGGTCTGAGTGACGTTTCATTAACCCTGTAAAGCAGGGGTAGGCAATCCTGGTCCAGCATGCTTTAGTTCTTCCCTGTTCCAACACACCTGGTTTAAATCAGTAGGTGATTAACAGGCTTCTGCAGAGCCTGATAACTTGGTGAACAGGTGTGTTGGAGCTAAAACCTGCTGGAGAGCCGCAGGTTCCCTACCCCTGCTGTAATTAAAGGGTCATTTTAGCACAAATTGGCTCAAGAAAATGATTAAAAATATGAAAAAGTTGCATATTTGGCTTTCAGATAAAAGCAACAACAGAGTAAATCTGCTTTACACCATCTTGCGTCTCTTCCCCCCCCCCCCCCCCCCCCCCCCCCCCCCCCCCCCCCCCCCTCCTGCCATTTTAAACGTCGCGCGCTCTTCGATGCAACTTCCGCTTTCAGCACCGCGGACAGCGCCGTCCTTCTTTCCTCCTCAGAGACCCTATTCGGCAGCTTGAGGCTGGGAGGGAAACTTTTGCCAATATCTGAGCGCAGGTTTGAGCCCGAGCTGGGGGAGACAGGGGCTGTTGGCGTGTCTGAAGCCCGTGAATGCTCCTCACGGTGCGTCGCAGAGACATTTAAGCGGCGGGGGGAGAGGCAGAGATCACCAGCGGCTCCAGAGATGAAATGAAGACGCACGGAGCCGATTCCGCGGAACAGATCTGCTGCTACGAGGCTGCCGACGGATAAAACTATCAGCACAAACAAGAGAAGGCATCCAGCGAGTCGCAGCGCAGAGCAGGAGCCGCCAGAGAGAGGTGGGGGGAGAGAAAAAGGACTGCTGTTGTGTGCGGGGGGGACGCGAAGGGACCGGATCTGCATGTGAGACCGCTGGTCCTCACACACACACACCGGAGGCAAGAGATGCAGCCTGCGAGCAAGCTCCTGACTCTGGTTCTCCTCATCTTCATGGGCACAGAACTCACCCAAGTAGGTCTTAACGCCATTTTCCACCTTTTAGCTTTGTTTTGATTATTGTTGTTGTCTTAAATCTGCTGTTAACTGGCTCCAGATCCGCCGAAAGATCACAGAATTAGCCCCTCTTAGACAGATTACCGGGTGGGATGACATGATGTGAATACATTGTGCTTGATAGATCCCTTTTCACTGTCTCCAGCTGCTAAATGGGCCAGATGAGTGTGTGTGTGTGTGTGTGTGTGTGTGGGATAACATGATCGGTCAATCTCCTATAGATGATGGGCTGATTTATCAATTTCAGCCCCAATCTGCCAGAATCTTGGCTGTAGCTTTTCTCTGAAAGAGCCATGACTGACTGCTGTACAGGAGAATGCCTCCTACTGGTGGTCTGAGCATGCCCAGTGACCACAGGGTGACTTACTGGTGAGGAGAAGAGGACAATTAGTCCAATAACATAAAGCCTCTCAGCTCAGAACACACTCGGTAACACACTCGTGTGTGATTTGCTAACTGGAATATGTGCGCAGCAGCTATAAACATCCCATCATAACCATCAGGCTGTCATGCTGGAGGCAGCGGAAGGGAGCCAGTTTATTTACTGCCAGGCCTTGCCACCACTGGACCTGGGAATGTAGAATTATTTCATCACCTCTCGCTCCAGCACACGGATTTGCCTGAATCCAACCGAGGCTGGTAATTGGAGGCGAAATAATAACAACTGTAGAACGAGGGGCCGTCAATAAATTCTGTTCCCACTGGTGCAACACCCGTCACAAACTCAATAATGTGAATGTAAAGTTGTTCGCTGGCCCTGATAACCACTGCGTTGGAGGGACGATGACAGGAAGTGGATTGATTTGGACGGGTTGATGAGAAACGCCACCGGAGCATCGAAGGAGCAACAGCTTGTTTTTCACTCATGCATGAGGTGGTTGTGTTGCTATCAAAGTTTGAACCTTGCAGTGATTACAGAGGGATGGCTCTACTGTGTTCCTCTCTGGAGTCAGAAACTTTTAAACACAACGCTGCTAATCTGAGCTGCAGCTGCAGAGATTGAAGTCATCAAAGGTGTGTGGAAAAGGCAGCTGGCTTCCTTTTGGGTTTGGTGACAGGCTGTCAGAGTTCTGCACGGCTCAGGTCAGGGCCCACGTCACTGAGACAGTCTCTTTTCTTTGATGGCCTGCTTTGTGAGGTAAGTCGATATTAGTGCAGAGCATCGCTTTTGTGAGTGTTGTGTCTTTTTGTTCTTTTTAAAGGGAGCAACCTGTCAGTTTTTAGCTTCCCTTGCTTTGAGAAAACCTGTTTGTACATTTCTGGGAGGAAAAAGGGATCCTCAACAACTCGTCTCCAACTGATGCTTTTACTAAATTCACCCTCAATTATTAACCAGCCTTCCACATATTTGGCATCACACAGAGAAGAAAGGTAAGCATCCAGAGCAACAGCTGGTCCTCACCTATAGTGGCACCCCCGTGGCTCCAGGCCCACATCCTAAAAGTAACTCACCCACACCTGACGGAGCAGATGGTGCTGTTAGAGCCGCCCCTTTGACACGCCGATAATCATCCCATCAACCACCAGACTAGAAGAAAAAACAAAAACAGATGCGGTTAAGTGTCTGCACCTGCAAAGCTTTTAGGCTGCAAGCCTAATTAAGAAAATTAAGCTGCAAAATACTTAATCAGATTATTAATTTGTGCACAAAAGGAAGTTTTAGTGCACAAAGCAAACCAATCATTTCTTAATAGTTATAATAATCATCAAAAGAAGTCTGGTTTTACAGGAGAAAATGGGTTTTCATGTGAATTTCCCTTATATGTGCTGTGATTGGCAGCTGGGGTTGGGGCTATTTATGATTCAGTGGCTGGCTGAGCTAAGAAGCAAAGGGGGAGAGAAAGCAGGCAGAAGAGGAGTGGGTGGAGGTGTGGAGCATTTAGCAGTGCACTTTCAGATAGGAAATATGATTTCAAATTTCATGCAGACTTTAATTCTTCCACTTTGTGAACTCCTGAAAACAGAGCTGACTAAATGTGATGGTGTGGGTAGTGTAGCCTCTAAATGTGCCTCTGGGTTGCAGAAATAGACATATTAATGAAAAATCCATAATTTATATATATATATATATATATATATATATATATAAATGAGTGATTCATGTTTTCACCTAATCTCCCTCCAGCTGTGCAGCATGTTGTGATTAAATCCCGAGTTCCTCTATCCCCTTTAATTTTCCTCTAACTAGGAGGGATGAACATGTGACTTTTACTGCTTTTGTCATTAGCTCCACCGATCTTCATCTCATTACACAGCCCTGTGGACTGGACAGCGCTGAGTCAATACTCGCCAATACCTCGTGGCGTCGAAGCCACCTGTGGGATCTCACCTGAAAGGTTATAAACTACAGCTGAGAGGAGATGGGGAGAGTAGAGGGAGTAATGCATTTTAATTTTACAGATTGGGAGAAAAATAAATCATAAATTTGCAGAATTTGGATTTTTTTGGTGGATCTAACGAGTTTTATTTGAACATGTGCAATAAAAAAACCCAAAATAAAACAATGCAGAGTATAACATGTAGCAGTCAAATAAAATACAGTGAGATATTGTTACCATTGAAACTTATTCATTGTTGCAGGAAGCCTAAACTTCTTTAAATACCTCTGTCTAATAATTTGCTCAGCTTCTCTATTTAGTTTAACATAAAAAAATCTTTTTCTACAAGGTCGTGTCATTTTTATACAGCCCAGATGGAGTTTCAACCCTGACAAAATCAAAGTTTAGAGTTCCATTTCTTGACATTAGGCTCATGCACAAGGACACCTCTCCTGCATGCACCTGCAACACCTCCAGCCCTAGAAATCACGACTCCACTCTGCTTAAAGAACACACATTCCAACCCAAATCCTCTGAGTTTTCTGCAGATTTATGTTGCACATTTTTGATTGCATTTTGAGAACTTAATCCAATTCCTGCAACGCCTAAATTAGCTGCACGATGGCGCCAGAGTCACAGGAATGGAAGCTCCAACCTGCATCCCATCATTCAAACGCTTCATGCGCTGTGAAAATCACAGCTTTTTCTGCAACATCCTGAGTGTTTTCCAGGGTTTTACTTCACATTTTGCCAAATAAAAACCTGCAGCAGGGATTGCTTTAGATGCAGCCGCTGAGCCTTTTTAATGCATGTTGCAGCCTGTGATGGGACATTGTAGTGAACGGAGCCCGTTCAGTCTGACATCATTGTGTCTGGACCCGTAGAGATCCGTAGTACCTCCTCCTCTCCTCTCACAACCATTTGGAGCCGCCTGCGTGTGCAGTTAATCACGGCGCGCACCAAGGCAGGAGGCGGACCGACGGGCGTGATCCAGATAGTAGTGTGCGGGACACCGAGGGGAGCGGATCTATCCGAGAGGAGGACCAGTCCAGCAGCTGCTTTTAGGAGGTTTTCCACATCCACCACCGAGTTTCCACCACAACTCTTCTCTCTGCGGTCCCAGTCTCGACCCAGCGCATCCAGCCTTGTGGGAGATGTCCACGAAAAGACGAGCCGATCCGGAGTCCCGGTCCAAACATCCAGAAGATGCTCTTGGCACCACCGTGACTCGCCTCCCTGGTTTCTCCACGGAGTCTGTAGAATGAAGACGGATTAGCTCGAGCTGAAGAAAAGCAAAGATGACGGTGCCTTTGCTGAAGATCGGGGTCGTGCTGAGCACCATGGCGATGATCACCAACTGGATGTCGCAGACCCTCCCCTCTCTGGTGGGGCTCAATACTACCAAGCTCACGGCGGCGCAGGGAGGGTACCCAGACCGGAGCACCGGAGTAAGTTCCACTCATTCATTCATTTGTGTCTGGAGGAGGAGATGTTGCAGTTCTTTGGGTTTTGCATCATTTAAAACAGATAAATCCCAAGATCCTGTCGTGCCCTTGGAACAGTAAACGACTCTGAAAAGGAGCATCATAGATTCCTCCTCTTGCCTTCTGCAGAGGAGATGGCTGCACCAAGTGGAAAGTTGGGTTATTTTCTGGTGGTCTGGTTGTAGGTTTGAGCTGAAGTGATCTGATGCTTCTAGTCTGAAACCGAATTCTCCTTTTGAGGTGTGAAAGGAAAAAAGGTGCTGACGGGTCAGAACCAGGAGTAGGGAATGGTGATAATTAAACTAAGAAAAGCAGGAGATATGGTGTTGAGTTCAGTGCCTCGTGTTTTTTTTAAGTAAAATCCTGGAAAATGCATTTTATTCATCATTTCTAACCTTTGTGGTTAGTTGATGGGTCCTGATTCTCCCTGTCTCATCAGCACATCCTTTGGGGCAGCTGACAGTCACCCTGATTGCTCCTTTTGGATTTAGTGAAGTCACTCATTCTCACTAATTGAAGCAATCAGCAGGACCGTCCAGTCTTTCTTTCATTTATTGCTGATGTAGTCATGAATTTCTGTCTCAAAGTCACCCGCTGCCTCCTGTTGGATCAGCAGGTCACTAAATAGATTGCTCCACTCTCATGTGAGGAATGGGAAAATGTAGCTTGACGTCATTCGGTGGCAAAGCTTTCACACGCAGAAAAAAAGAGGAGCTGTGGCATCATATTTTTTCCTCTGCTGTGGCTTATAAATATGCAACATTTAGTGAAAAATGGGTGGCAGATCATTTGCATGAAACTGCAAATAAATGCAAAAGATCTCAATTTTCCCTTTTCCTGAAAAACGGGGACGCCTCAGCTGATTTGTATTTTGTATCCCACCATGATGTGTGCGTTTGTGCTCAACGATGCAAAATATGTCAAGAGTTATCAAGCAGATTTCAATTAAACCCTTAGAAATAGAAAGTAATAGACTTTATTAATCCCACAGTGGTGAAATTCACTCGTTACAGCAGCACATACACTTAGAGAAAAATAATAACAAAAGTACAGAGTAGGCTATTATTGTAACCTTCAAACACTAAAATCAATTAAAATAGAAAATTGGGTTTTCAAAAATACGCAGCATAAAAGACAGACATACTAATGTACACCCAGCTCTGATGTTAGCGTGTAACAGGATAACGCCAGTAACAGTTAAACTGTGCAGTTCTACACTCTTACTGCAGTGGGAATGAATGACCTACGGTAGTTTTACATCTTGGATGTCTGCCACTAAAGGAGCTGTCCATGGCCTCCACAGTCTAATACAGTGGGTGGGAGGGGTTTTCCAAGATGGCGGTCAGCTTCACCAACATCCTCCTTTCACACACGTCCTCAACACAATCCAGTGGGCAGCCCAGAACCCAGCTAAAGTCACCGTTGGATGTAAGACGACTGGTTAACGTTTGAAGTCAATCCTATTCTAAATATCTTAGAGCTAATAGATATTAACAAACACAAAAAGGGCAATGACTCAATCATGTTAACTTTTGTTTAGCTAAAATTTGGTCTGGTTGTAGCCAAGAATCCTCCATAACTACACATATTCTAACATCTAAAAATAGGATTTTCCTTTTGGGATATCAGCCCTGTTTAGTGTTAACAAATAGAGGTAGGGACTACTGGATGAATATTAAGGAAAGTCCTAAAATATAATCAATGGATGCTCGTCTACAACTGATTAAGTTCTAGATTCAACAAGATTCAAGATGGCTGCCACAGCCAACCAGCATTAGCAAACACACAAACGTCCAAAGCTACGTTAATCTTACAGAAATTGAGCTGAAGTATGACGTGATGGTACCTGAGAGTCATGTCCATCACATACTCTCTCTGACTGTTGGGAGTCGAGCCCGTTTCTCTGCTGGTAAAAATCTCCACAGGACAGATTTTAAAGCGGCTGTCTGGAGTTTTCCCCTTTCAGGAATTATGCATGATTTTTCAAAAATCCGTAAAAGTGATTGTCTTATCATGTAGTGTGATATAATGCAAGCAATACGTCTTTTTTTTTTTTTTTTTTGCTAAGCCCGCCCCCTGCCTCGTAGAGCTCCGCAATAGGAAACTGAGCTCCAGTCAGAACTAACCAATAGCGTTAGACTACCGATTACGTGCTTCAAATTTAAGGAAGTACCTCGGCTGATGCAGAGTTGATTAACTTTTCACAAACAAGTAAGTCTTTAAAATATAAATATATGAAAACACAACATGACATGAGAATAACACTTGTAAAACAACATGTTTTAGCTCGGTTTGTCAGCTACAGAAGCACATTCATAAACAAGAAACGTGCAGTCGCCATCTTAAAAAACCGAATCAAACGACTCTTGGTGTGATACGCTTGTCAGCCACTAGATGGTGCCATCGGATAAAAGAAATACTCCAGACAGCCGCTTTAAATGAAGTTCAGACATGAATTTACATCTACAACTGATTTCATTTTGGAATCAACCCCAGTCAGGAAGGCTGCCACTAAACTGACTTAAAAAGAGCAAGTTCACTGAGAAACTGTTTTACTTGTTATTTTTCAAAAACAATCGCTCACGCTGAGTTTCACATGCAGGCTGAACGAGAAAATGATCTTCTGTCTCTATTTCCTGCATTGGCCACGATGGAAAATATACAATGAAACAGTCCGGTCAGAGAAGCCAGTCAGATCGGCATCACACTGTAAATTAGCATTCATGGACTCACTGAGCAAAGCTAATAGAAGCTAACGGCTAGCATTAGCGACTTCCCAACATGGCACGAGTCCTGATGGTTTGTGTTATTTGTGGAGATAAAACATCAACGTTGCAAAGCGAATGGAGGCATCTGAATAGTTGCCTTGCTGTTAGCCAATCAGAGGCGAGATGTCCAAATATCAGGAAATAACGAGTAAGACTCCAGATCCTGATGTTTTCTGCTCCTCTCTCATCCAGCGAACTTCTTCTTCTTGAAACAGGAGCGCCAGAGCTTTGTTTTCACAGAGAACAATTCAAAAGGCATTCCTTCGTTCTAGAGAAATCAGCAGATTTATTAAAAAAAGGAGTGACGGAGAGCTGTAAGTCAGTCAGTTCGATAGATATCGGCCAACATTTTGATGTTGCAGAAGCAGAGTAATTCACATCACATAGGGCCAACAGATCAAACACAGTTTTGCTGTATTGCGTGAGATTTGATCAAAACTAACTATAAAACCATCTTCTCTCAATATATTACTTTGAAATTCTATCATGAAGTTTTACTCTGGTCCCCGCTTCTTTCCCTGTTCTCCCTCAGCATCACCATTGACCTCGGCGTCTTTGTGTGTGTTTTGTGCTTCTAGGTGTTGCCAGCAAACCCAGAGGAATCGTGGCAGGTGTACAGTTCGGCCCAGGATAGTGAGGGGAGGTGTGTCTGCACCGTGGTGGCGCCACAGCAGTCCATGTGCTCACGGGATGCCCGCACCAAACAACTGAGGCAGCTGTTGGAGAAGGTAATTACAGGTTAAATGCTCAGAAGCAACAATCAAACACACACACTGCACCACTTTTGCTCCTTTCACACACTCACACACACGTGCACAGACACAGAGGTTTTATAGGGCGTTTAGACACCCATTCGCTTCTCTGCCTTTGGGACAAGAATAGAAATCCTGCTCTAATGAGCTCCCTGGAAACCCAAAGCATCATGGGAGGCAGCGGTAGCTATACAGTAAGATTTTATTGTGTTGCATGCATCCAAAGCAACTTATCTAATGATGCAATTCGACTCAATACCCAGCTAGGGAACTGTAAGACGCCCACGCTCACACACGTCTATGAATGTTTCATGGAAAAAGAGGAGAGAGTGTAAACTGGTGCAGAATGGCTGAAGCAGCCGTAAGAAGCAGCAGAAGAGGAAATGTGAGCCAAGGTTTAAATAGTTTACGTAACAAAACAGTTCTGGAGAAAACAAATGCTTGAACAGTATGCATTCTACACTTGCTGCATGTGTCCGAGGCCCCTGACTAGTCAGCCTGATGTCAGAGTTTGTGAATCACGGCGAGACGAACGCCAAGCCAAGACAACACACTGAAGGCCTGTTGCATTTTCTCCTCTGTGTGTGTGTGTGTGTGTGTGTGTGTGTGTGTGTGTGTGTGTGTGTGTGTGTGTGTGTGCGTGTGCCTGCTCCGTCCCAGGTCCAGAACATGACCCAGTCCATCCAGGTGCTGGACCAGCGCACACAGAGGGACCTACAGTATGTAGAGAAGATGGAGGTGCAGCTCCGTGGTCTGGAGACCAAGTTCAGGCAGGTGGAGGAGAACCACAAGCAGAACATCGCCAAGCAATACAAGGTACGGAGCAAATCCTTTCTCCGTGGATCCAACCATCATTCCCTCACAGCTGCTAACTCAACAGATTGTTGTGTTTTGTGTCTGTGGAGAAAATCCTCTAAATCCATGAGCCGTGCATGACTGAACTCATCACGCTTATCCAAACTCAGCTGTCCCTATCACAAACATGTCAGACGAGTTTTTACAACCGCCGCTAATTTGCTGTTAGATCAGATCACATCAACAACACACTGACACCAAATCATCCATGTTAAAAGTAATCTTAGATTTGAATTTCCAGGTGAGATGTTACATCCGTGCCCTTGATCGTCACCTCTTTTTGTTTTTGCTTCAGTAAATTTAAATTCATCACCTCCAAATGATTGACTTTACTTTGTGATTTGGCTCAAAACCAAAATGTGCTGCAGTGGTGCGCTGCTGCTGCTTGGCTTTGCAACTTAATCCATGACGCTCAAATCAATGGCTGCTCATCAACATGCGGTTGTTCAAATAAACCAAGTTAAGCTCTTGGACATAAACAACTCTCGGGTCAGCTGTCGTTACGTCAAAGTAAAAGAAGACGCTCGAGCGAAACGGCAGGATTTTAAAAAGCTCCAGAAGAGTAATATGAACATTTCTCCTGAATGCATCAGAATCACACAGGAACGTTAGGTTCTTATATAATGGCTGTGAAACAGCAGCACATTTTCATATTGTTAATTCACACAAGAACACTTTATTAAACCATTAAAGCTGAAGAGAGAATCAACTGGGAAATAATCACATTTAATGACATTTAACATTCACTGTGATTAAAGAATCCTCGGCACGTGGGACGCCCGCTCTCTTCTAATTGTTTTATGGGCTTCAAGTCAAAGTCAATTAAAATCAGTTGGAATAAATTTAGCTAAATAACTTTGTGTAGATACAAATCTAATAAATCAGTTATTGCTGATTCCACACATTTGATTTTCCACAACAGTTTATATAGGAGTTGTTTTTTCACCTTATAATTAATAACTTCTTTCTCTGCTTGATATATATATATATATATATATATATATATATATATATATATATATGTATATAGCTTAAAATTACAAATGCAACAACTTGCACCTCCAGATATTACTACTTCAGCTGTAAAACATCTGAATTATAACAAGAACACCATCAGCTTTAACTAGAATTAAACTGCTTTTATGATAGTATGACAATTATTTTGATCTTCTGCAAGAGAAGGTCTGCTGTTTCAGAATTATTTCCCCAGATCTAGAGTGTTGTGATGTAAAGTGGGGTCCAGACCCCAGCTTTGAGAACCACTGGTGTAAACAAAGCAGTGTTATGCATTACAACAGCAGATGGTGTAGTGCTACTCATAGGAACACAAGACAATATCTTAACTCTGTCCATTTAAAGTAAGAGAAGATAGTCATGCCGCCATGAACATCACAACAGCTGGCAGTTAACATCTGTACAGTGCAGAGTAAATCACAAACTCACAATAAAATCATGTTTAAAGGTACAATATGTAAGAACCCTACAGTAAGGAAGGAAGGTTACATTGAGACAGAGTTCTCAAATGGCTGGGGGGGGTGAGTTCAGGGACGTAGTCTTTGTTTACAATCTGTGAGCCCGTGGGGCTGCTGACTTTCCGCCAAGCTAACGCAGCAGCGCCGGCATTTGTAATTCGACACCAGCAGGCAAAAAGCTCCAGAGTTGTTTAAAGAACCAAAGACAGTAAACAGGAGCGACCCAGAAGTTATTTCTTGTACCCCCAAAAAGCCACGGCATCTTTTGTTTACTCTGATATCAGGTGATGCAGGCTAGATGCTAACGTTGAGTTAACAGCTAACAAAAATATCTCATTTTCAATAACCAACAACTCAATATTATAGTGAAATGTATTTATCTACTTATCAACTCACTGTGTAGGACTCGTCTTCATTCTTCATCTAGAATCTTCTGGTGCTGATCCGTAGCTGGCATGAAACTCACATAACAGCAGTGAGAGAGTCACTCTGTGTTTAGAAAAATTACCTGCAGTACCCAAATTTGACCACAGGATGTCATTCTTCCTTCATTCTTACATATTACACCTTTAAAGAATAAAACCAGCTGTGTTAGTCTAGTAAACATCTATTTTTACCCATCACCTTCATGATCTGATACCACATTGCCTTCCTCTGTGTATTTATACAATCTTTTATCACCAACACACGCGTGTGCATTTCTGCCATTTTTGCATGCACAGTCACTTCATGTTGCCAGTGCCATGTTGCATGAGTGCAGTCTAATCCAACACCTCTATGTGCATTTTACTGAGTGTGTGTTTGCCTTTTGTGTGTCTCTTAGTTAGGCTAGCAAGCTCCAGCCCCCATCAACAGTTTGTCGTTTTCTTGCTTGCAGGGCTAACTTTAAGACATGTAAAGAGAGCCACAGGGAAGAAGAGGCAGGTCAAATCCAGATTCACCTGAACTGGGCCACAGTACTGAAAGTATTTGGGCATCAAACAGTTAATTTACCTTTTTAGCATCATTTAAGACCGAGACAACCCCACCCCACCCCCCTAAACCAACCCACTACTGATCTATTCCTGCATGATACTGCTGTCAAAGTTTTCCACCTAAAAAGCTTTTTCCTACCGTAAATACATTTATTATTATTATTATTATTATTATTATTATTATTAATTGGTGTTACTTTCTTTTCCCTTTGGCTTTTGTCTATGCATATTTGGTTACTCAGCAAATCTTTACGTAACGCTATAGACGTATAATTCGAGACACTTTGTTGTGTGTGACATGTAAAAGCATGTAACCCTTAATACGATGTTGCATTTTGAACGATGATGACCAATAAAGAGCTTTCCCAATTGTTGTCCAGTGTGCTGAGGGCTTGCTTTTTAACGGCTGCTCACTGCCGGGACGGAGCCACCTGCTCTGCTCGTTCAGCGGCTGGAGAATGTTCTCTGGGTTTGTTTGCTCAAACACACACTCGCACAGACAACACAGCTGCACACACACGCACAGAAACAGCGGACACGGGCACAACTAGAGGAAAAATGCAGGGAAGAGTTAGAGTAGTCAGGCTTAGACAGGTGATCCCTCCCCCTTCCCCCATTTCTTTCCCTTTTTTTAATTTCTTTTATTTATTTCCTTTGGACAGCGCGTCTCCTTTTGTCGCGCTTGACACTCAACCGAGCTTATTCTAATCCTTTCAGGCCATAAAAGCGAAAATGGAGGAGCTTAGACCGTTGATACCAGTGTTGGAGGAGTACAAAGCCGATGCCAAATTGGTATTGCAATTTAAGGAGGAGGTCCGAAATCTGACGTCAGTTCTAAACGAGCTACAAGAGGAGATGGGGGCCTATGACTACGAGGAGCTCCACAACAGAGTGTCAAATCTTGAGGAGAGACTGCGAGCATGCATGCAAAAATTAGGTAGGCACAGAGAGCTGCTGGCACACACACATGCATGCACAAACGCTGACCAGGAAGAGATCCTCAGGCACATTCACCCAACGCATCAAACATGACTTTAATACTCATATAAACCCTTTTTTCTACAGATGCAAACACAATGACAGAATAAACTTTATTTATTAGAACATTATTTTTGGTTTAATAGATTTTAACATATTAAAAGTAATTTAAAAGGTCACAAGAGTTTACATTTTACAAGGTTTTCATCCTTCTAACCTAAGCCAGTGGGTCTGGTCTTAAAGGTTTTCCTGCTCCAACTCCAGTCCTCGAGAGCTACCATCCTGCACATGTTAGGTGTTTCTTTGCTCCTACACACCTGATTGAAATGAAAGAGCAATTAACAGACCTGTGCAGAGGAAGGTGAGGATTAAATTAATCCATTCAGGTGTGGCAGAGCAGGAAACACATAAACTAGCAGGATGGTAGCTCTCGAGGACTGGAGTTGGAGACACCTGGTTTAAGTTCTGCAGAAGTCTGCTAATCACCTACAGATTCAAATCAGGTGTGTTGGAGCAGCGAGGCATCTAAAATGTGCCAAATGGTGGCTTTTGAAGACCAGGATTAGATGCTTCTGTTCTAAAAAATGTGATTTTGATTCCTACAGGGACATGTTTATGTGCTTTTAAGCTGCTGGACAAGAGAGGACTTCAGGGTTCAAGGCCAGAGTAGAGTGTTGTCATCTTAACATTTGATTAAATCAAAGGTTTTTCATTTCTCTGTTTATGAGCCACAAAATACCAGCCAGAGACCTGACATGTTTAACTAGAAAATTCATTTCCAAAACACAATTGGCCAAGAATACAATGTCAGTAAACGCAAACAGCAGCCAGTGCACCATATTTAACCAAGGAATCACTGATTTTATTCTCTTGTAATAATTGTGGTGAGCACAGGTTTTAGCACTATTTTAAACACTAAACTAAGCTTCTGGAGATCATTCCAGTATTCCATAGAGGGGTCCTGACCACAGACATAGGTGCCACTTTTCTAAACCTTTACAGAACTCTAAATGAAAAATCTCGAGGTTATTTAGAAGACGAAGAAGAAACGATCTTTTATATAGCGTCTCTCAAGATAAAAATCACGACGTGCTTCACAATAACAAACAATAAAACATTTAAAAAAGTAAAGAAATGAAAAAATTTGAAAACTAAAAATTGTGATAAAAAATATGATGTGATGTTACTCAGACTTTAGCATGCAGAGAACAGTAGCAGCTAGCTGCAGCGTTTCACCTCAGCCTGGTGAGCTACCCGTGGTGTAAAGGTTTATAAAACAACTTTGTCTTGAACCTCTATGAAATCCTTAGACAGAAGTTGTTCAGGCTGGACCCCGCTCAGGCTGACCTGTAGCCCATTGATTCCAATAATCTGTATTTCTGCAAACTGAGACAGTTCATGAGCCATCTACTTCAGGGAAGATCTTAATTGTTCGTAATCTTTTTGTAGAAATGGTAAATGGCCTTTATCGCCTTCTAGAGTCCTACGACCCCCTAAGGCGCTTTACAGCACAACCACTCATTCACACACCGATGATGAGTTATGTAGCCTCATCAGCCCTGGGCCACTCTGAGGCTGCTGTGGACAGGCGCCACCGGCCCCTCCGACAGCCAAAGAGTGAAGTGAAATGTCTTGCCCAAGGACAAGACAGCTGTGGCAGACTGAATGGGACGTGAACCTGCAACCCTCCTGTTACGGGGTGGGCACTTAACTCCTCTGTCCTACAAAAAAAATACGAAATCTGAACAATAATGTTAAAATAAACAAACATTACTTCTATGATTTTACTTGAAATCATCGCTCATCTCTGTGAAAAACTTGGTTAAGCCGATTTGCCACAAATGAATGAAGAGTATGGAACACAGTCCTCTGTGTTTATTTGAGGTTTGCCAAGTAGCATTTAGACTCATAGTATGGTATACACACATGCTACGCTCTGATGTAGACAGTCCTTTCATCTTTACTTAACTCTAGAGTTTGGATTTTATGGATAGAAAACTGACATCAGAGTCAGGACCTAACTCACCCAAACCTTTACATATACGTATATGTATCATCTTTTGTTGCAACCCATAAAACTATCAGTGTACGGTGATTAAACGTGACTTATCTACCGTTATATGACAGGCACTAACATAAATATTCAGCTACAGCGCTGCAGCACTCACTCACTCACTCACATGGTTTCAGCTCACAAGTTCTCATCACAGCCTTATCTTTGCTTTTAGCCCCTGTCGCAGTATCTTCACACCTCTGTCACAGCCCACAGTGCTAATAGATGCACACCCACATGGTGACTAAGATGCATTACGAGAGCAGAGACACTTCCACTCGGCACATCACGGGTATATTGTGTCCCTGTTTAAAGTCTTTCGCAGAGCAAGATGACAGATAAGGATCTGGAGAAGCTTTTGGCCACAATGCCCTCGTTTCCTCGAAGTTAAATCTGATTTATCTGCAAAGAAAATACACGTGATCTAATCTCACCAGTTGCTTTCCAAGTCCTCCTGTTTCACACTTATATCTTTTATAAGCTACCACCAGTCTCTCTGGCCTAGAACCCCTCTATTCGTATTTTCACTCCCAGTTCACTGAACATGCCACTCCTCATGTCTGTGGTTAGGCTGCCAATGACAGGAGATCAGAGACCTGCAGGACATAAGCAGTGTGTGTGTGTGTGTGTGTGTGTGTGTGTGTGTGTGTGTGTGTGTGCATGAGATCAGATGCGATAAAGGCGAGGTAACTCAACGAGAGGCTGGCTTAGGCAGAACAGAGGGTGGCCATCTCTTTCATCTTCACATGAGGCATTCACACATGATGGACACAAGGATGCTCCGGCACGCTCCCGCTACCGAGATTAAACTGGCCAAGGTCGCCATTTGCATCAGAAGATCAACACGAAAAAAAGAAAGAGGAGAAATTTTAGCACTGAGTAATAGACAGGAAGCATTGATGAAAGGAGGTGGAGCGTAAAAGGAGCAGGAACAGTGAGAGAGAGTAAATAGAAGCTGCACAGAGCTGTCCTTCAAGCCTTTTTATGCCTGAGAGGCTAACAGCCCAGTTTCTGCTTGGACACAATAGCCATCGATCAAGAGGACGCGCCGGCTTGCTGGGCAATAATCAAATAAATAAATGAATCTTAGTGCTGTGGGATCGTGCAACGTAGAGGCACAGAGGGCTTCAGGCAAATCGAGCTCCTGCAAACCGAAACAATGATGAATGAAGCAGGAAAGTTGCTCTTGCTCTTCGACTACTAGAGTTCTACTCTTCGATTTCAACTAGATTCAGAATATCACATTACATTATCATCAGTCAAACTTTACTTCTTTGTCCTTCGTCATGATTTCCTTCTCATTTTCTTGCCGAAACAATAACTAGTTTATTCGCTTTTGCTAGCATAGCCATGGATATTTCACATATCTAATCAGTGCAAAACGTCTGAGGTAACTTTCCTCTGAAGGAATTTTCTACAACAATAAACATTCATCACCAGTTAAAACATGTTTTTACAGTCTTCTCTTAACTACGGCTGCGAGAAAGTACCAAATCCTCATAAACTGATTTAAACCATTTCTGATGACAACATGTGTTAGAAAATAACTCAGTTTCTGTAAATTCAGTGAAAAGCTTATATAACTAAGGAAAGTGCTACATTTTAAGTTCAGATTTGATGATATAAAACAATGGGGTACCCTTAATCGTATGGTGCATGCTGGGAACTGGGGAGCATTCTCGTTGATTGACAGCTTGTGGATACGCAAATCTATTGGTCAACGCGCTAGGATTCGTTTTGCTTTAGAGGCCAGGGGAGGGACTTGGGGAAAATGTAGTTTATGACAGATTACCTACTTTATATCACAGAACAGGGTCAGATTCAACCTTTTTTAACTTACTTTATAATTTTTGAACTACGTACCCCAGCTTTAAATCTCCAGTAACATTTTTCTCCATCTGAGCTTTTCAGATGTCCATTTAGGAGCCGCTGCAGGCAAGTGTCGAGTCTAGACCTAAATCCTCACATTCTGATTCAAAGGCCCGGCGAGGGCTTTCGTTACATCAGCTCCAGCGCCCGTTTAGAGGGTTTTCAACTTGCCCTGCCCTCTGATTCAGGCCAAACAAATTCAGGCCAAAAGGGGATTAGACCCCGTGCGTATCTCCAGAATGCAGATCCACCACCGTGCTGCAGCGGTAGTGGTCTACCGAAGAGAGACGCGTGATTAAAGAAAAGAAATAAATAAATCAATAGGCAAGGTATTAATGCAGGATTTAATCCCACTGAGGGTTATGTAACAGACCCCACCCCCATATAGTAGATGCTGCTCATGTGAGTGTGTGCAGCTGAGGTGCAATGCCCACACATTCTCACAGGCACGACATATGCTTCACATAGACACACCAACGCTCCGACACAAAGCCACAAATTTCATTATGTAAGAGACGGAGACGAGATAGCGAGGCAGGTTACAGGAAGGAAGAAATTAATTCTGGATTGTGTGAGCACAAAGCAGCATGACATTTCACAACAATGAGGCACACATGAGATAATGGGCTAATGGATGAACTGCTTCAGAGAGAAAGAGGCTAATGAAACCCTTAAATGATCAGTCATCACAGTCCTACTCTTTAAATGACCTTATTAGAGACAGTCACTCCATCCAAGTGATGTGATAAACTGTTTGCTTTCATTTCAACGGTCTTCTATCAGAAAAGGACACTAAAAATAAATAAAAATGGGCGTACACAGAGATAACTGGTAAAAGTATGCATCAAGAATGCCTTTCAGCCAGGAGGGACACAGACCAGTGTAATTCTCATTAACACCTAAATCAACACTAATTAGCACCATGACTACTCACAAGTTTCACACAGGAGGAAAAACATCACAAAAAGCCTCACCCTCTTTCTATTTTTCCCTTCCCTTCACACACTCTGAGGGTAAAATCAGCATGTGTGAATGGAATAATAAGCACCTCTTGTAATGTACATCATGCAAAAAAAAGGGGACAGAGAAAGGAATCAAACAATCTCACCCTTCAAGCAAAAGCATTTAGATTCAAATTTAAAAACAGTGATTTCTATCCTTCACGAGTCTGAGCTAGATGTCCAGAGGGACGGTGCTGCAGATGTTCCCATTATTTCTGTCCTTTTCAGCGTGTGGCAAACTGACGGGCATCAGTGATCCCATCACCATCAAGACGTCTGGATCCAGGTTCGGCTCCTGGATGACCGACCCGCTGGCCCCTGAAGGGGACACTCGGGTATGTACAAATACTCCTAAGCACCTTTCAGACACCCATAACTACTGAACATGCTGGATTATTGCTGGAGGAAATCTGACATTATAGAGTTTTGTGCTTTCTGTTTACCTTTGATGTCAGATGTTGAAGCTGGGATTGGGTCAGTTAGGTTTCGCTATAAGCACTCGTTGATGTATATTCACATTCATCAAGGACAATTCTAAAAGATTAAAAAGCAACTGGACTGTTTTTCTTGTTGCTTAAGGTGTGTTCAGTCCTGACGATAGTTTGGGAGCTCCAGGCCTATAATTGGTAGAACATTTACACCGGTACAATGGGCATTTCAGGCAGGAGGCTTGAAAGCGAACCAAAGGAAAGCCAAGCATGAAAAATCAATGTTGAAACATGGAGATGGTGTTAGAAACCTCCAGTTCTGCCTCATGGTGGCTTCACAATACTCACTTTGTAACATGTGCTCTAAACCACTGACATGTCAGCACTTCTTAAAGGAGGCATAGCATGACTCTTTTTCTTAAGTTATTATAGTTCTATGGTCAAAATGTATTCATGAAGTTCTTTGCAAAGAATCCCTCTCACATAAAGTGATTTCAGTTTCAGTTCAGTACCTTCTAGAATAAGCTGTTTCAGGGCTCTGTCACTTTAATAGGCCTTCCACACTAGCATCAGCTCTACTCCGCCTAGATAGGGTAGTGAGTGTTCACATCAGCATAGCCTGGATTTTTTCCGTGCGCAACCCGTCGTTTTTTCAGCCCTCTTCCCAAGGCGGTCTGCTTCGGGCTGAACTGGTCCAACACACCCACATGCGCAATTTATTATCATTCTGGATAGTGTGGAGCAAGCCTCTGACAAAAGACGTTTTTTTTTCTGTCACTCTGGAGCACACACACGCATGCACACACACACACACACACGCACGCACGCACGCGCGCACACACACACACACACACACACACACACACACACACACACACACACACACACACACACACACACACACACACACACACACACACACACAGACAGCACTGCCAGGACACACAAGAAAGCAGGATGCAATGTCAGAGTCAGAGCATCTCCAAAAGCAACACTTCTCAGGCCGCCTTTGTTTAACAATGGAGACGCCGCAGAGTTCTCCTCGCTCTTTTTCCCCGCCCACGTGCTCGGAGATGCGCTCATGACGTCACTGATATCTTCGCGCCAATTTTTAGTGCCAACTTTGGAGACTGCCCATGTGCTCAATCACGTCCGCATTCCTAGCATTGTGGAAAGAACCCAGCAGCGCGGAGTGGATTGGAGCTGACTCTGGATCTGGCCACGCCCACCCAACCCCTGGTTGGCTGCTATATGCTGAGAAGATTCGGTATGTAGGAAGGGCTCAGAGTAGAGCCACTGCTCCTCCAACAGCAGCTGAGAGGTGGTTCTATTTTAATTGCCCTGTTTGTGACATCACAAACGGGGACTTCTTGAAACGGCTGATTTTATTCCTAAAACCTAAAACCAAACACTCACATAAAATGAATTGATGAGTTTTGTTCATGTTTGCAGTGTTTATAGAGACAGTAGAGACCCCCATAGCAGCACAAAAAGATGCAGAAGCATAATATGTCCCCTTTAAGAGGCTTTTATCAAATGAAAACGGCCCAAATGACCCATGTGATGGAAGGTTTGGTCAGTGGCACACATGATCTTAAAAATCCCATTGGTGTGATTGTTCTACAATAACTTGGAATGTTTCATAGATGTTTTAATTTCCAAATGGAGTGGATAACTTGTTTAATGCTTGTTGTATTTCTGTATGGTTTTTATTACCAAGAGTGTGCCGTACTTTTTCTTTAAAAAGCTTTTGTGTTACGATGAGTTATGGTTTGTTGTCCCTGATCAATAGTCACATGATTATGGTCGTGACTATTGATCAGGTTTGCAAAATTAAAAAGGAGCTAGTTTGTGGTTTTAGTGATAATCTTCACTAGTTCTGAATGAGAAGTTTCTAAATTTCACATTTTTGTTTTGAATCAGTTCCGGTTAAAAGTCACTTTTTTCTATTGGATCATGTGTTGTGACAGTTTTTACAGTGAAGGACACATTTCTTTTTTCTTTTTGGCACCCTACGAAGGACACGTGAGTCTCAGGGTCGATGTCTGAGTCATGGTTCACCACCGTGTGAAACTCAACGTGTTAAAACCTGTTCTACTGCCCCTCCTCAGGGATTTTATTGAAATCCAGCAAACTAGGAGTAGACGATATAGTCTGATGCATCTTTATCCTTTTTCCATTTTTTGGCATCGCTGCCAGAGTTGTTGTCCTTACCTGTCATCCAGAAGATAGGCCCGTTAAGCTGTTTCTAAAAACAATACAAAAACACTTTCTATTCCTCAAAACTTTACTGGAACTTATTATTTTGGGCTTTCAGCAATTAGATATTTGGATTTTGTGTTCTTTAATTCATAATTAATAAGCTGCTGTTCCAAAAACTTGGAAAAAGAGGCTGAAGTCCAAGCTTCTCCCTCAGTTCTTAAGGAAGTATATATGCGTTGGTTACTTTCATCTGATCTGCTGATTCCTTTCAGCTCTCTGGATTTGGGTCAGTTTAGCTTAATGAAGCTTTATTTTTCATAACTACAATGCAAAACTAAAAGAAAAAAGAAATGGATACACATGTAGCTTTTACTAGAAGATGCATCATGAACAAGGAATTACAGAAAAGCAGAAATAAAGTTTATCAGCTGAGACAAATGAATGAGATAAAACTGTTCAGAGACAAACAGATAAGCATTTCCCCAGAAAGCTGTTTTAACTACAAATGCAGCGTATTTTTATTATAAAAAACTTTGCATCATCTTTCTTGGTCAGAATAACAGATTTTCTTTAACAAGCAGAAAGTCCCTGTTTTTGGCTGAAGATAATCCATTTTGAACGGAACACATAAAAGATGTATTATGATGTCAAAGGGCAGGAAAGTAGAAGTGAGTGTAACTGACAGAAGCAGACACTTTGTTTTATCTCTTGGTTTTCTGATCCTTTTTCTGTCCCAAAGAGACTACTTCCTGCATCCTGGCGTTTTTTTTAAGTCGGTCGGTGAAGGGGCTTCAGCAGAACTCGTCGCACTGAGACTGAAAAGGTCTTAAAGGTTCAGCAGACTAAAGGTGTCATAAAGAAGCTGGATAAAATCAGATGAGATCAGTCTCCCTGACTCCTAACACCCTGCAGCTGTCATCTGAGCTGTTTGCCTTCAGAAGCTGATGGATCTTAGCGTTGTCTGAAAAAGTCTCAGCTAACCTAATTGGAATGCTTGTTGATGGTGTGATTGGATTCCTGATGTGTAATCTGCATACAAGCTTGGGCTCACAGACAAATGATGAGGTAGTGAGCTCCAAAGTCATTTTCTGCTTCCATCTAATCCCTGTTTTGCTTCATTCCATTTAGGTCTGGTACATGGATGGTTACCATAACAACCGCTTTGTGCGGGAGTACAGGTCTATGCATGACTTCATGACGTCGGATAACTTCACGTCCCACCGGCTGCCCCACCCGTGGTCGGGAACAGGTCAGGTGGTCTACAATGGCTCCATCTACTTCAACAAATTCCAGAGCCACGTCATCATCAAATTTGACTTCCGAACCTCGTCGATCAGCAAATCCCGACAGCTTGACAACGCCGGGTTCAGCAATGCATATCACTACGCCTGGGGAGGCCACTCTGACATTGATCTAATGGTAGATGAAGGAGGCCTGTGGGCGGTTTACGCCACAAACCAGAACGCCGGCAACATTGTTATTAGTAAGCTGAACCCCAACACACTGCAGGTCATCAAGAGCTGGACCACCAATCACCCCAAAAGGAGTGCTGGTGAGTCCTTTATGATCTGTGGCACGCTCTACGTCACCAATGGCTACTCAGGAGGCACCAAGGTCTACTACGCCTACTCCACCAACTCCTCTACATATGAGTACATAGACATCGCCTTCCAGAATAAGTACTCGCATATCTCCATGCTAGACTACAACCCTCGTGACCGCGCCCTTTATGCTTGGAACAATGGCCACCAGGTCCTGTATAATGTGACACTGTTCCACGTCATCCGCTCAGAGGAACTGTAATGGATACAATGGATACATGGATATCATCTGCATAGAGAATGACTTTATTCAAATTATATCTGAAAAAAAGAAAGACTTTATGGCAAGATACAATAAAAGAGAGACTGCATCATCAATGAATGAGAAGTCAACTGAATGTGTATATGAATAAAAAAATCTACATGTGAAGGGTTTCATTCCAAAATGTGAAACATTTACCTACAAAAGCAACGCTGTATTAGTTCATATCAAAGATAAAAAGATTATTGTAGGAAAAACAACAAACTCATTTTGTAAATAAAGGTCTCTATATGACTTCTGACTTTACTTTTAGCAGACTTTTACTTTGAAAGCCCCCTTTATTACATTAGAGGGATATTATTATCATTTTCATTATGATTGTTATTATTTTGGAATGAAACTCTTTATTTGTTTACCGTATAGAAAATGATTGTAAAAGTAGAATATTTATCAGACATAGAAGAATAAAAACAGATGCCAAAAAAGAAAAAAAAAAAAGAAACCACGCCTTTTTTTATATATAAGAATATCAACCTAAGCTCACTCGTGTGGCTCCAGTTTTCTGCAGAAATCCTGTGGGTGTCCTAAACAAAGACTGTTCTTAATAAACTGTTGAAGCCCCAGGTCCCACTGGACAAAGGTGGGAGGTCGTTCTAGTCAGGAGACTCGGTAGCCTGATGAAGGCGGTGCGTCATATTGTTTTTAATCAGTAGCAAACCTAAAGTCTGTAGAGAAACAGCAGTAAAACCATCTAAAAGACCTGAAGGCACTGACTGTTGACAGCGCTGTTTTAGATCTGGCTTTTCTGTATTAGTGACTGTGTTACAAACGGCTTTATTTGCATGATTGTTTTCTATTTTGAATGTCTTTTCATGTGTGATCCAATAAAAAAGCAGAGAGGTCAAGTGGGCGGGGCAATAGGGATTTGAGGGTGTGTGATTATGTTTAAGTATTTCCTGCTTCTTTTATTTGGTGTCTATTTCGTTTACTTTGTTTATTTCTTTTGCCAGACGTTTAGTTTTTAAATGTTCTTGTATCACTGTAACTGTTGGCACGGGCTTTAATTCACTGTACTTTTTTTTTTTTGACTGAGTAGGAGGAATCTATCCAGTTCTCATCTCTGAAAAGAAACAAAAATACTAACATCAGAATGTATGAAGCAATGTATTCTGGATTAGAAAACCTTGTTTTCTTAATTCATCACTTATGCGCCTGAACCTGAGGGATCTGTTTGTTTTAGAGGAAAATCCTGTCTCATGTCATGTACCCCCCCCCCTGCTAGTGAAGGATAATGTTGTTTAAATGTGTACCCTTGCTGAAGACTGAAGCTTTTTACTCTTTTTGCGCTTTGCTGGACATGTGTTGTATCTGAAATGAGATAGTTAATGATTCGTGTCAATAAACCAGAGAAATCTGACGCTTGGATTGTTTTATGAAGCTAATATGACAGCATAGTTTTTAATCATTAAAGACCGAGTTCACTCACTTTTCAACACATCTGCAGTGGTCTCTAATATAAATGAATGCCTTGTGAGTCGGTCTCTGTGGAATAAAGCTCCTGTTTCAGGAACTAGACGTTAGCCAGACGAGAGGGGGAGAATTTATTTCCTGACATCTCGCATCTGATTGGATAACAGCAACGTGACTCTACCACTGACTCTGCAACGTTGATGTTTTATCTCCACTAATAACACAAGCCTGGAGGAGTTCTGCTGTGTTGTAGAGTTGCTAATGCTAACCGTTAGCTTCTACTAGCCAAGACGCACTCTGCTCACTCCTGGATGCTAAATTAAAAACAGCCTTCCCCTTCGAAATCCATGATGGGTGAGTCAATGAATGCCAATCTTCAGTGTGACATGGATCTGAGTGGCTTTTCTAATCCGTGCATTTCCCCGTTTATTCTCTTTCTGTGGCTAATGCAGAAAATTGGCGAGGATGATTGTTATTGTTGTTGTAGGTGAAACTTTAGGAAACCTGTTGCATTCTTAGATGGGCCAATTTTTATATGAAATTATTTTTCTTACAAATAAATTAGAAATGGACTTCTAATAAATGAATCCAGGTCAGAATGGTACAAAAATGTTAATGATTTACCTTTGTTGAAATATAACAAGTAATCTCTAATGACTATAAACACGACTGATGCGTAGATTCCATAAGGTGAAACATCCTCAGAGGTTCAGGTCCACATTGGCATGATAGCATCGCAGCTGTGAAACTCTAGGATTTAAAAAGCCTGACAGATCTACATCACACTGTTACTTTACATTTATGGACTCAACCTTCTTGACTCATGACAGGGAAGGCTGTTGTTGGTTTAGCGTCCAGGAAACAGCAGAGAACATCTCGGCTAGTGGAAGCTAACCGTTAGCATTAGCAGCACCACAACACAGCAGAACTCCTCCAGGCTTGTGTTATTTGTGGAGATAAAACATCAACATTGCAGAGCAAACAGAGTCAGTGGTAGAGACGCATTGCTGTTAGGCATAAGAGGCAAAATATCAGGAAATAAGACTCCAAATCCTGCCATGTTCTGCCACTCTCTCCTCCAGCTGACTTCTATGTCCTCAAACAGGCGCACCAAAGCTTTTTCCCCTCGAGAACGACTTACAAGTAAATCTGGTAAATCAAGAGCTTCTCCTTTCGGCTCAGCTCTCTCTTCACCATGACAGACCGGTACAACGATGCAGTACTGCAGATGCAGCATCAATCTGCCTATCGATGTCCCGCTCCATCTTTCCCTCACTCATCAAGAGGTAGGGAGGAGGGGTATTCACAGGCAGATGCTGCTCGTTGAGCAACAATAGACAGCTACAGTTTATAAGATCGACCCTCCCATATTCCAGTCAGAATTGACAAAGCTCCTCGGATGAGAAGCGAAACGTCTTTAAGAAACCAAAGAGGTCCAGTTGCCTTCATTTGAACCCCTTGGATTACCATGACCTGGATGACTGAGAACCTTCACCAGCATATTTCCCTCACTCGTGAACAAGACCCTGAGATACTTTCATCCACTTGGGGCAGGACCTCGTTCCTGACCTGGAGAAGGCATTCAACCCTTTTCCAACTCAAGACCATGGTCTCGGATTTAGAGGAGCTGATTCTCATCCCAGCTGCTTCACACTCGGTTGCAAAGTGCTCCAGCGAAAGCTGGAGGTCACGTTCTGATGAAGCCAACAGGACCACATCATCTGCAAAAAGCAGAGACCTGATCTTAAGGCCACCAAAACGGATCCCCTCACCACCTTGGCTGTGCCTAGAAATCCTGTCCATAAAAGTTATGAACAGAATCAGTGATAAAGGGCAGCCTTGGCGTAGTCCAACTCTCACCAGAAATGAGCCCGACTTACTGGCGGCAATGCGGACCAAGCTCTGACACCGGTCGTACAGGGACCTAACAGCCCGAATCAAGGATCTTGGTACCCCATACCCCCAGAGTACCCCCACAGGGTCCCCTGAGGGACGCGGTTGAACACAAACAGTGTTGGTAGTGCACTGCTTTCCTCTCCTGAAACACCAGATGGTGGTCCAGAATCTCCTCGAAGACGCCAAAACTCCTTCCACGCCCGAGTTTTTGCCTCCCTGACCATTCGAGCCGCATTCCGTTTGGACTGCCGGTACCCAACAGCTGCCTCCAGAGTCCCACAGGTCAAAAAAGACCCGATAGGACTCTTTCTTCAGCTTGGCAGCATCCCTAACTGCCAGTGTCCACCAGCAGGTTTGGGGGTTGCCACCACGACAGGCACACACACACACACACACACACACACACACGCACACACACGCACACACACACACACACACACACACACAGAAAATTTAACCTCCCTGCAACTGGTCAAGGAAACACATTTTTGTCTGATAGAAGTAAAATGTTATACTGAATCACTTATCCAGAGTTTTCCTGTTTTCTGTCTATTTACTGCTAAACTCACCTCTTAAATACAAGTCTGATGGTGTCAAATAACCCAGTGGGGTTTGCTTTCATTCTTTCGGTCTTCGTTTTGAAGCAAAACTGTCTAATTTTTGCTCACTCACCAATTTTTCTCTTCTTTGATCTCCACTCTGTTTCATTTACCTCTACTACCATCCTCCGTCTTTCCCCATCCTTCACCCAGTCAATCTTTCTCACTCTTTGTTGCTCCCGCTCCCCTACTGCCTCTTACTCCTCTGATGTTTCAATCGATGAATAAATGATTGCTTCTATTTTCACTCCTGAGTGCTTGCCCTGCACAAACTGCTTTGTTCTCAGAAAACGAGAGATGAAGAAAGAATTTTGAATTTTGAAGACTTAAAGAAATGAACTTGCACATAGAGAAATATTCAGAGGAACGTCAGTGTCTTTCAGGGTGAGGCGCAATGAGAGCCACTCTGGAGATTAATACATTTACATCTTTAAGCAGTGATTGGTCTATTAGGAAACATAGCAGCACTCTTTCTTGCCCCACACTCCCAGCCTGAACACCCTTAAGCCTGACAGTTACACTTCATTTCATCATGTTGAGTGGTGACTCTCGTCTGTCATTTTTGATTTAATGGCATTTAACCCGTGCTTTTAAAAAGTGAAGTAGAGTAATTCATTTGTTCATGCCTTGCCCTCTAAATGCCACAACCAGCGCGGTAAGCACTTTTGAATGAGGACGGACACAGCAAGGGGTTTGACCTGATGTGGGCCAGCGTCGAGGTGCAAAATCAGCCTAAGGACCCATCTACATACCAATAAGCAGCTAATGTGAACATGCTAATAATTAGTTTAGAAAGAGCACAGTGGTAACTTTATTTTTCAGTCTGAGTCGTGTTATTTGCAGCGGTTTTTAGAGAAATGCGAGAGAAACACTTCATTAGATTTTTTTTTTAATCTCCACAATATATTTATAGTTATACAATATTAGAAGGTTGTTAATAGGCATGAAAAAATGTTTTAAGCTAATTTGTTTTGTAAATTTGCTATTGCAGCTTTAAGCAATAAGAATTCTGCGTGCGCCTTTTATTTTGAAATTTGCCAGATGCTTTACACTGCTCCCAAGTTAGATTTCTTGTCTGGCCCGATCTGAACTGCTGAGCTGAGGTGTTCTGGAAGCGTAGCCCATAAAAGAATGGCCCCAAAGCATAAATTTAACCCATTTAAAAAAGTCCCCGTTTGTGACATCACAAACCACCTCTCACATGCAGGAGAGAGCTGATGCTGGAGGAGCAGCTTCTCTATACCAAGCCCCTCCTGAATGTCGGACTTTCTCAGCTTATAGCAGCCTGAGTGGTGGATGGGTGGGCGTGGCCAGCAACAGTTTTTTTTTTTCTTAAAGTAACAGAGTCCTGAAACAGTAAACGGTGCAGAAACTATGAAGAATAGAATTGCTGGAATTACTTTATGTGAGAGGGTTTTAGTGCAAAGAAATGTATGTTTTGTTTCGACCATCGAACTATTATAACTTAAGAAAAAGGCCATAACATGTCCAAATATCCTGAGCTGAAATGCCCCCTAATAAAGAAAGTAGGATTATTTCATATAGCACTATTCTATTGAAAATATTGCTCAGTGCAAAGTATTCAAAGCTGTTAGGTTTGATGATTTCAGCAAACTGTGGATTTATTTCATCATTCTGTCATTAGAAAACAGAAATTGCAAAAATTCTACTATCCATCAGATAGTTAAAGCTTCATTTAAGAGATAAAACTCTGATTAATTCTCAACCGTCATGAGAGCTAAAGCCGTAATAGCATTTCTGTTTCATTGGACCTTCCCCAAACTCCAGCAATCACTGTGAGCCCTTTCAAATGAAATGCAAGATGACACTTACTGAGGCTTCCTCAAACACACTTTCCTTTTTTTAACAGTTTTGTGACAAAAATATCTATTCAGATTTATTACTGTAGCAGGGGGAGACAACAAAATAAAAGCCTAAATTTTCATTGGAGCTTGGGGCAATATCTGAGCAAAGCCTATTACAAGCCCGACGTGGTTTGGAATAACAGCTGATAATAAATCAATGGAACCATAAAGAAGAGGACTGAGAGCAAAACAACAGCAATGAAGACAATTCATTTTAATTTTCGGGCAATAAAAAAGCAAAGTAAAACAAAGTCAGATGTCCCCGTTGTGATTCTCAACGCACTGGTTGTTTTTACAGTTGCATCCTTGTCAGCAATTCAAACACCTGCTCGCTCGCAAAATGTCTTCCTAATTTGCATTTTCTGAAATGCACTCAGAAGGGTGCATGCACACTCTCACACACACACATGCATGCATGCATGCATGTACACACACGCGCACACACACATGCATGCATTCACACACACACACACACATGCACGCATGTACACACACACACACACACACACATGCATGCATGCATGTACACACACACGCGCACACACACATGCATGCATTCACACACACACACACACATGCATGCATGCACACACACGCGCACACACACACACATGCATGCATGCACACACACACACATGCATGCATGTACACACACGTGCACACACACACACATGCATGCACACACGCTTGCATGCATGCACGCACACACAAAGCTGAGAGATGAAATCTTTGGTTCTATCTCGTTTAAAGATTGCTCACCAGCATAGGTAGATGATGGACAATAATATTTTCATCTCTCTGGGTGTGCATGTGTTTTTCTTTTCATATTAAAAAATGTCATGGATCTAGATTATTTTAGACATTCTTTAATTATTCTATTTTTTTCATTGAATGTAGATTTACAGCTGATTAACTATGAAGTCAACCCAATTCAAGATGGCCACCACAGACAATCAACATTGTCCAATGCAAAAATGGCTACAATTCAGTCAGTTTTAGCAGTGGCGCCCCTAGAAAAGTTTCATAGGGGTGGCCATGGGGCCTGAGAAAATTTTGGGGTGGCACACCAAATTGATTCTCATGGTAACTCTGGGATAGTTTATCCTGTGGTGATGTAATAAATGCTCCTTTATTAATTTTCATTAAAAAAAAAATGCGTTCAACACACTTACATCAAATTTGAAAAACAAAATTTTTTTTAAAAAAAAAAACATTGAAACAGTTATTTGATATGTAGTTTCAACATTTATTTTAGAGTTTTAGAACAGCTTAATTTGCCTGTTGTTTTGTCACTAAAACATGGTGATTGAAACTTTTGTTTTGAAAATGATGAGCAGCAGCGACATAAACATTTTTTTATTCTGATTCATTAAATGTATAATTTTTATATAATAGTGTTTTACATGTCTTCATTAAATAAGATAAATTTATGGTTTGTGTGAACATTAAAATCACTTATTAAAGAACAATGGCCTTTCCTGGAGTGGCCAGTGGGGTGGCAAGCAATTTTCTAGGGGTGGCCATGACAGATTTGGACACATAAAACAGCCATTTAAGAACCCCTTGGCTATATTGTACATCTGCTCATATGGAAGGCGATGCTCTAAATATATGCAGGCCATGCATCAAGCTTCTCTAATCACAAAAAATCCTGACCTCAACAAAGCAGTCAGTATAACTCTGAAAGGCTGTTTCAGACTGCAGGCTTAATGAGGGCTAATGATCAAAGCACTCGATATAGTTCCCATCTTTAATTTTTCTCACTGAAAGCCTTGAGCAACACACACGTGTGTGTGTGTGTGTGCATGCGTGCGTGTGTGTGTGTGTGTTTAGGTATTTCTGGATGTGTTACTTGTGTTTGTTTATTGCTAATGTGCTCTAAGTTTAGGTAAAACTGTGCTCCACCAAACATACCGGACACTTTTTTCACGCTTAAGTGGCGACATGTAGTGCAAACAGTTGGGCAACATACTGTAAAGCATTTTACTGAAGAAATATGGAGGACTTCTGCCAAGGTTCAACCCTTATGTGAGCTTACATGTTGCATTTTCCTGTGTTCATGCGTGGGTATGCATTGCTAACAAGCTGTGGTGGCAAAGTGTGTGCCATCTGTGTGCACAGGAGATTTCACACTCATGTTCAAGTCTGAGCTGTGCCAGTGTCCTTCTCAAGGAATCTGGCCAATCATCACAGGGAAGCAAAGAGCAACATGCTCTGGCCAATTAGCCAGTCACATCTTCCCCAAACTGTTTCCAATCATAAGCTCTCCAAGATGGAAGGAAGCTTGAGGTTTATTCTCTTTTTTTTTCTTTTTGCTGTTGCAAGTATTGATTTTTTGGAGAAAGGTCAGGTATTCTTTTTCTGTTTTAATCTGATGAAATGACATTTTTTCTAATTCGGCATGCAGAACAAGTTTCAAAAATGCATTTAAGTTGATAAGGACACAGAGAGAGAGAGAGAGAGAGAGAGAGAGAGAGAGAGAGAGAGAGAGAGAGAGAGAGAGAGAGACTTTAGGTAGTAGTACTGTACATGGACAAAAAACACTGTGGGTTGGACCTTCCATAGCTCAGTTCTTCACCACAACAGCAACCTTGGACACATTAAAGCGGTCCTTCACATGTATTTGTAATACATTTGCAGTGGTCTCTAGTAGGAATGAATGCATTGTAAGTTGTTCTCTGGGGAAAAAAAGCTCCGGTGCACCTGTTTGAGGACGTAGAAATCAGCTGGAGGAGAAAGTAGCTTCAGACGACAGGATTTGGAGTCTTATTTCCTGATATTTGGACATCTTGCCTCTGATTGGCTAACAGCAACTCTACTGACTCTACAACTGACTCTGTTTTCTTCGCAATGTTGATGTTTTATCTCCACAAATAACAAGCCTGAAGGAGTTCTGCAGGGTTGTTGAGTTGCTAATGCTAACAGTTAGCTTCGACTAGTCGAGACGTTCTCTGCTGTTTTCTGGACGCTAAACCAACAACAGCCTTCCGTATCACGAGTCACAACGGGTGAATCAAGTGACAGCTGGTGGGTGAGTCAGGCTTTTCAATTCCTAGCATTTCACCGTCTATTTTCTATCAGAAGCTAATGCAGGAGGTAGGTGTAGAAGACTATTTTTACACTCAGCCTGCATATTAAACTCAGTGTGATCGATGATTTTCAAAAATATTAAGAAAAAAATGGTTTCTCAGTGAAGGACCTCTTTAAAATGTGACTGGCTGAACTTTAATAGCCAAGATATCCAGACTAACCAGTACCAGTAAAAGACTTTGCTCTGCAGGTTAGTCTAGCCACTCTCCATTGTAGCCTCAGCATGTCTACCACTGGCGTGGCTAAGTTTAGGCTGGGCCAATCACAGCACTCTACGTTTGTAAAGAGACATTGAGCAGATTTAGCACCAGAGCTGCAATGGACCAAAACTACAACAATGGCGTCGGCTCAGGAATGGCACCCCTTTGGAAACGGTTTTGGCATCAACTTTTGATGATTTAGACTTGAGACATGAGCAGACAGAGGTACTTCTTTGATGTTGCATGGCGGACTGCCCTGTTGACCGATTTTCGACGCTATGAATAACTCACATTGTAAATTGCTGTGATTGGTCCTAGCACCGTCCAGTTGTGTGCAGAGACAACTAGACTGAGCTAAGCCTATGGGTCCTGACCAGACTATACGTATACCTTTTTTAATTTTGACGGTATGGAGAAGGTTGAAGGGATTCTGGGAATTGAGTGTCTTTATCTGTCTTCTTGTGTTCCTGCTTGTTGTTTTTCCCCAGTTCCCTGGTAAAATTGCACACAGCTGTCACCCATCAGTTCACACCTTCCTGCTTTTAAATCACTCCCACAGTATTTAAGCTATTTGTGTTCGGTCTCCACTGGCTGGATCCTCCTGTCATTTTAACGTCAACATTTTTCTGTTTCTTTCTAGTGTTCTGTGACCTTATTAAAGTAATTCTGAGTTTGCTTGCCTTCCTGCGATTCCTCACCTGCACTTGGGTCCACATCACTCAACTCCTGATAGGCAGGAGCCAACCTGAAGAGCAAGTTCACAGGAGGACAGAGAGGAACAGGAATAATGCCAGAACACAACCGGACAATCAGCGTTATTGACTGTGCCGTAGACCACATGATGTGTTATCAAGATATGATGTTTATACTGCTGATATATTTTCTCATTTCCCTATTTTTCATATTTTTTTCTTGTGTGATTTTTATAGTGATTTTTTCCTCGTGATTTTTTTTATGTTGGTGCACCACTGCTGGAAACTGAATTTCCCAGAGGAATTTTCCTGAAGGATTAATAAAGTTCTATCTGGATCTGAATTTTGGGCGGTAGCTGCAATGGAGCCGTTCAAATGATAAACAACAAACGACCCGCACTTGTAAAGCACTTTTCTGAGTCGATACAGGTGAGGCTGCCATACACCGGTCCCTCCAACCACCACCAGCAGGCAAGGAGGATGAAGCGTGTTGCCCAAGGATGCAATGACTCACACTGATAGAGCCTGGGTTCGAGGCGACAACCCATTGATTGCAGAACAAACTCCTAATCCCTGAGCCACCATGGCCCCGATGAATTCAGCATATCTAATCATAAATTGTAATTCCGTATGATCGACTTAATTTAAAGATAATCTGTATTGGAACAATAAATAATTCAGTCCTGGCGGCTTTTCAGAAATAAAAACTAAAGACGAAACCAAAACGACATGGGTGTTTAAGTACATGCGCGATAGTGGCAAAGAATTCATTTCACGGATTATCACGGGCTTAAATATTTTAAATAGCCACCTGCCTCTGACACGAACCTTCAAATAAAACCTCGCAGAGTTCCCACTTATGCATCTTCCCTTCTTTGTGGACGTCTGGCAGCTTCAGCGTGAGATGTCAATAACACAATTACTTAAATACCGTCAAGGCTTTCTCACTTGGCATGCTGTGGTATTGTCAAACGTCTTCCATTTAGAAACTAATTCCACCGTGAGTCCATCCATTCAGCTCAGCAGCTGCTCTGGAGGAGCCCTGCCAACGCAGCCTGATTACTTTATTTCACCTGACACCTTTAGTCTTGACAATAGCAGCAAAAACAGAATTAGATGTAACCAGATCGATACCTCCAGGCAGTTTGCCTCTTTGTGCACCAGCAGTGCATAATTATGAGCTCAGCCCATCCACCTGAATCGCTTGTACGGTCCCTGACCTGCAGTGTAACGCACAGGTGCATAAACACCTAGCGCTCTCTTCGTCAACTCTCTGAGAATCATAATTGTGTAACTTGTCTCTCCCGCTGACACGCCGCCATAGTTTTTCTATCACCGTCCTCCTCAGTTATTAAGGATGCAAATTGCGAGTGACAGAGCAATCGTGTTTTCCATCACTGAGAGGTGGAGGAAGCAGCTTTGGTCAAAGAGAGTCAACCGGCTCCTTCAATCCTTGCTCTGTTATAATTCAGCACATGATGTACCCTAGATGAAAACAACAGTAGACCAAAGCAGGGAATTCTTGATGCCTGCAGACCAGTCTGCATTGACTAATCTGAAACTGGAGTCACATGACTCTCCAAATCTGTCTGATCCCCCATGCATTCATTTGAGAAAATGCCTCCGTGTGGGTTGCATTCAGACAAATCTTTGACTCAGTTTCAAATCCCAACCCCGAGACATCCACATATCATCCAGCGCAGCCCTGTACAGCTCTCCCCCTACCCCCATCTCTGCCCCCAGGTGCAGCGAGACAGAGAGCCGAATGAAGCAGAGCCGTGCGCGCTGACAGTGACATCCATCGCATGCAATGAATAATCAATGAACACCATCTGGTGCATACAACAGGGGGGCACCGCTGCAATCGTTTACTCCAGGATGGCTTTCTTTCCTATTCAAACCCCCACTCTATGTTTCACCATCACTCACCTGTTCTATCATCCTTTTTTTACCTGCTTTCCCACACAAATTCCCTTTGTGTCACCAACTCTTCCTCTTCCTCCACATCCATACATATCCATCCAACACTCCCTTTTATGGCCTCTGTCTGCAGAGTCATGGTATTCCTCGTTTTAATTCAGCTCTGCACTTCCCAGACAGCTAATAAAGTAACCTGCTGCCCTTTAAAGGACATTTGCCTTCGTGATTTACAGTAACCGAGCAGCTTGTAAAAAGTACAGTAAAACCACTTTGATTGTAGGATCTAAAGGACACCCGGTTTATGAAAATAATTCCTTACACTGATCTCGCAAAGTAGTGACTCATCTTTTTATCCTCCTGTACTCACTTTTCACTTCAGAATATTCTAACAACTCCTCATATTCAGCAGTAATACCTGCTATGAGCATTCAGTGAAGAGGTAGATTTATATGGTGCATTTGCATTTGGCTCAGTCTTAGATTTCAGCCACTGGATTTGAATATCTTTTCTTTTGCAGTTCTGTAAGTCCACTCAAGCTTGGAGCTCCTGTTTCGCCTCGTGCATTCCAACCAGAGCTTCTTTCTTATCATGACGTCTCTTTAAATCCTCGCATATCAGTCTTAATTTTTCATGTCCTTCAAGTGGAAACTTCTATTAAAGTCAAACACTTGTAGCAAAACTACATCCTCTACTCTGCCATATAACATGTCCTGATTTGTTGTAAAGTGCTTAAACATGTTTTAAACCTGGGGTCCGTAGTGTGAACTCATCAAAGAGAGAAGATTTTGAAATTTTAATGATCTTCTGGAAGACACTAAAAACCACGCCTGATACCACGCATGCACAAACAAATTGTCGTGTAGTGCTAACGGATAAGTAATGTTTTTGGTATGTTCTTGCTCAGTAACATCTGATTCTAACGGCTGAATTATCTCATCAGCCTTCACTGGGTTCTGCGAGAGCAGCGAATCACTGATTTTAATAAAATCTGCAGAGTTTAAGCAGGGAAACATCTAAAACCAGCAGGAATCCTGGACTCGTGATGCTAGCACACCCCTGCTAACGCTACAAGGTTACCGTTAAACAATAATCTGATGTAGGTTGAATGCTAAGCTAATCACTTAGCACCAATACACAAAAGGTAAATCAAATTCCGTTCCCCTCCCTCCTCTTCCACAGTTAACTGACATTAATTCAATGCAGTTCGAGTTAGCATTCAAGCTAGGTTGGTGTGCTAAGCTAACTGTGGGTCAGTGCTTCACCCCCCAGTGCATGCTGGGAACTGGGGTGCATTCTAGTTAATTGACAGTTTCCTCTTGTGCATACACAACTCTACGCTCTAGGCTCATGTAAATGATTTGTTTTGCTGTAGAGGCCAGGAGAGGGAAAAACAAATTCTGAAAGATTACCTAGAACAGGGTCAGATAGTCCAATTTAGAAATTTTAAACTACGAACACCAGCTTCAAGAGGATCACAAATTATCAGCACGTTCTAGGGGTGCAAATATTTAAATTTTCAAACAACAAATTGCTTAAGTTTATCTAATGTACTTAATCACTGTGAAAAACTGTTGTTAGAAGGTTAATGAATGAAATCATCAGTACTTCTAACTGCCGGAGTAGGTAGCACCACTTGGTCATTTATTTGGACACCATTATGGTCCCAGTACAAAAGAATGAGTCAACCATTGATTTATTGAGTTTTCTGTTGGCAATTTGCACCCTTCTAGCTTGTTAGTACTGGGCTTTTTCTAGTTTTTTCTAATGTCAAAGATGTTATTGTGGAAAGACTTGGTAGGGAGATGTGTGGAAAGCTCTACAGCTCCTGATATTCTGTTTATGATGTGTGCTGTTGGATTTTATAGCAGTTGTGGGAAACATTTTGTTGTTATGGGTTTTATTTGCACGTCTGGGATGTTCTGTCATTTGATGCCCAATTAAATTACCAGTCAGGCTTTGAAAAACTATACATATACAATATAGTATAGTTTACATCTAGCCTGGGTCCACCGTTAGGGCAACCTGGGGACATGCCAAAGGACCCTTTGCACTCTAGGGCCTCATATTGTTGGATGAAAAAAATGTCTGATTTAGCTTGTGCTGTCAATCATAACTGAAGTCTTATGACTTCAACGACTACATACAGTATATGCATGCCCAAAACTACACAAGTAAAACAGAAACAACTCTTTTAACACAAAACATTCACCCATGTAAACAGAAGGTCCTTTCAAATAAAACAATACACCATCATGGGCAAACTAAATATATATAAATAAAATAACAAGTTCTATTTCACTGATCGTCTACAACACTCTCTTCAACCCAAGACAGAAAAAAACGTCATTTTAAAAGTTTAAACATGAAGCCAGTTGAATAAGAGCCATGGTTTGTGACTCCAACATCGTGTGCTAGGCTCAGCCCAGAAATCCTTGGACAAAAATTTGATTTGGACTTTTTTAGAGATAACAGTTGTTCCATTTCCAAGTTACTTAACAATGAAATTGTTGTGTGTGTGCGTGCGTGTGTGTGTGTGTGTCAGTCATTTGCATAAGCTGGCTTTTACATCCTGAATTAAAACTAAACAGGTGCCATCTCAGTTCTCATCTGAGTTTATAATCATTTTTATTGTCAGCCTCGGCTGTAAAACATTATGAAGAAATCAGAGCCTCTGCGGCGACGGAAGTCACGCACTAAACTCTTTACAGCAAGACTTTATTTTTGTGTTTATGTTTGAAATCATCGGATGTCACAGAGTTTTTCGATTTATCATTTTTAAACTGTAACTAATCCTATTACCTGTGAATCCTGAGCTTGTAAATGAAGCAGCAGCTCTGCTGCAGGATCAGGAAATGATTTCTTCTCCAACTTTCCCCCTAAAAATACAGACTCATTTACAGAATAAAATATAGGGAACCTTGTTTTTTAGTTTATAATATGGTCAGCTGGTTTATCATCTGTTCTGAAGAGAGCTGCTCTCCTGCACATAGAACCTTTTCAATGTACCCTCAGACTAGAACATGGAGGTTTTTGCTGTAAAGCAGCAAATGCTCAATCTTTGACATGACACTGTGTGAGGGCTGAGCTTGTGGAAAAACTGCACAAAATGTAATAAATTCTATTAATATTCAATGTGACCTCCTCACTAGAATATCTGAGCTGGCTTTAAGATCTGTCTACGAACTCTGAATTTACATTTGCTTTATTTTGTAAGTGAATAAAAGGCTGGTTTTGTGCATGCACAGGCCCGTCGCAACAAGGCAATTGCCTCGGGCCCAGAGCTGGCCAGGGGCCACCAGACAATGACTGTTTATGAAATAAATGCAACACAAATGTGTAAGTTTGCCCCTTTAAATTCACAACCACCACCTCCACCCTGCTCATAGCCAGACGGCTAGGTAGCTATGTTTATCCTGCAGCCGGCAGAGAAAAAATTATAAGAAGGAGGAAGAAAAGAAAAAAGACAGTGCTGTGAAACGGTCCTGTGCATATTCATTCATTCTTTTTTATGACAATTAATCATGAAGGATGAAAAACGGGTGTTAAATGCGTGTTTTGGGACATACTTTTCTACTCGATGGAGACAGAGAGCAAAATGAACTCACTTCTCATTCACCTTTAATTTAAATCATAAAAACTAAAAGCTAACTAGCTAGCTAGCATCCACCCTACACCTGCAGGGTGCATGCTAGCTAGTTAGCTTTTAGTTTTTGTGTGTGTTCCAGCTTGTCTAAATTTCAGTGATGGAAGAAATTAAAAGCTTTGGGACACTGCTTGAAAAGGTAAACATAAGTAACCAAATAGATGCTACCATGAAGCTGCGTGAACTGGGATTTTGTACAAAGATCAACCACACACTCCCTTGGATGTTATGGTGGATGAACAGTTTTTTAGGTCATTCAGTTCCACACTGGTTTCCTCCTCAGCAGCATCAGAAATAGGAAAATATGTGAGCAGCTTCACTGCAGAAGATTGTGGTTTAAGAGAGTGAAGGCAGCCTGAGAAAAGCAAATGGTTGTGAAGTTTTGGCTCAAAGCTAAAAGCAAATATGAGGATGCAGAAAATGTCGTCTTTGTGTTATGAACCATGAGGTAAATACATAAAACCAAGTGCAACAACATAAAGAAGGGACCGTATTGTCCACAGGGAAATTTCTGCACACTTTTGTGGACAATATTATATAAACCTTTGTATCACTAGCATATTAGCATTAATTGTTATTTAAATACATTTCTTTAGTTTTTTTTGCAATAGCAGATAATGGCGCTAGCTAGCTGTAGCACATCCAATGCAGTTTGAGGCAGATTCATCATAAAAATCCTATTTTTGCTGGAATAGCTGTCGAATGCAAAACTTAAAGTGTTGTAATAAATTACACAATAGCATTTACATAAATTTCTGTAAAGTTTTATTTGTTTTAAGACACCAGGAATCCCCTTTGCTTTTAGCCATTAGCTCTTTAATCCTGTCAAAAATAAACCTTCCTTGAAATGTGGTCATTCAGACAGCTTTCAACAGCAGGTAAGATATTAATAGTTTATATAACCTTTCCAAAGAACCCCACTTTAAAACATCTCAGCTGTCTCTTTAATGTTTTTTTCCAAGGACAGCTCTATAGTAGGACTAAGAAATTAATTCAGACCAACAAAATTGCTCCATTTCCTAAATTAAATGTAAAATTGTAGGAAAGAATAAAGAAGCTCCATTAGCCTGAAGGCTAAAAGGAGCACTCTGCTAGCTACGGGCAAGTGCTCAGAAAATTGCCTGACAGCCCATCAAGTCAGCATGGAAAGCTTCCATTTCATCTCGTTACTGAACAGATGTAAATTTGACTGACAATCTGAAAAAAACATGGAGAAAGCTTGGGAATGAAGCCAGAGACGTGGGACAGAAATCTGCAGCAGCGCTGAGACGTGCCTGTCAGGCTGTTTGATGTACAGTAAACTCGTGTAAATAGCAGGTTCTTTGTTTGGCTGCTTGGTTTGAACGCAGCTCAGATGCAACTCCTCTCATGATTTCACTCAGATAGATGCAACAGTCTGGACTGACACATAGAGAACTTTTGAGGTAATATTAGGATGTTGAGTGTTTCTGAAAGCAGCAGAAAAAGAAAACCCTTAAAAGCTTTTTTCCATTTCTCAAAATAAAAGTTTTAGCACATAGTTTGTAGAAAACTCAAATCAAACATCACATCTACTATTTTCTAACCATATTTTGCTTTAATTACTTTTTTTAAATTCTCTCATCCATCTGTAGCACCTGTTATAGTAAAAGTAGCTCAATTCTTCCTGTTTCATTACTTTATCCCATTTTGGGTAACACCTTACAATAAGGGTCCCTTTATTAACGTTACTTAGTGCAATATTAAGCATTAATAAACAAAGGATTCCTTCATTAACGCTCTCGATATTGTTAACTATTAATGCCGCTTACACACTAGCACCGGCTCGGACCGGGCGGGACTGGGTAAGTTCCTTTCACATCCGGGTGGCCCGGGGATTTTTGAGGCTGAACCGTACGTGTTTTCGTCCCTCATCTGAAGGTGGTCTGACTCGCACCGAAAACTGGGCCAACACACCCACTGCCGACTCATTGGTCGGCTCAAATTCACGCCTACCTTTAGGGGGAACCTCCGATTAGCGGATAGAATCCGCCAGCGGGGGCTTCCCGCATGCGCGCTTCATTATCACTCTGAATGCGGAGGGGTTAACAAGCCTCTGACTGAAGCTGTTTTATCTGTTTCCGTCAGCTGTGATGAGCGCAGCGCGCGCGCACACACACACACACACACACACACACACACACACACACACTGACACAGTGCTGCCACGCAGCTTTTTGTTTAATAAGGAAGAGACCGCAGACTTCGTGCTCCTTTGACCCACCCAGTCGTTTCTCTGTTCCCGTCTGCTGTGATGAGCGCAGCGCGCGAGCGCGCACACACACATACACACACACACGCACATACACACTGACACAGTGCTGCCACGCAGCTTTTTGTTTAATAAGGAAGAGACCGCGGACTTCGCGCTCCTTTGACCCACCCAGTCGTTTCTCTGTTCCCGTCTGCTGTGATGAGCGCAGACACCGGGCAGACTTCTCCGCACTCCTTTGACCCGCCCACATCACTGATATATTCGCGCCAATTTTTCGCGCGCATTTCTGAGACCGCCTATCACGTCCGCATTCCAAAGGGTGTCCTGGAAGACGTGTGTAAACAACCTGGCGGGGCCGGGGCCGACTGAGGCCGACCGATCGGAGCCGACCCGGTGCTAGTGTGTAAGTGCCACAAGTGTCCCTAAAGTAACACAGAGCAGTTTCCTGCTCCTTCACCCTACTGGTTGAAAGTGGAATTGCAACTGTCGTAAACAACCCTGCTGCAGCATGCTGTAGCTAGCGCTAACAACGAGCTAACACTAATATGAGCCAACTAATACTAAAATAAACCACAAAGTAAAAAGATCCACACTGTTGGACAAAAATATTATTACTTACAAGTCCAGTAGCAACAAAGCCAGGTCACCATCAGTCTGTGATTTTGTAGCCTCCTGTAGCTGCCTCAAACTAGCGTAGGCCGAGTCGATGTTTTAGCTTTTTGCCTCGCCTCCAAAGACATTACTCTGTTATTTTTACTTCCAGGCTCTGCCATGATGCCAACAGAAAAGTAAACTTCTTTTTCATTTTCTTGTGCATCGGTGAACTGAAAATGCTAACTGTTAGCATTACAGCTGACAGCTGTAAAGCAAGTAAAAGAGCGCCCCCTAGAACACCTACCCACTCCACAAACCTCTTAAGTACAGTATCTGGCCAGCAGAGGGCTGCAGAGTGGTATTAAATATGAAACTGGTCAAGTTCACAATAAATAGTTACTTATAGGAGGATCTTTGTTGACATTTTTTTTCATCGTTGTGCGCATGCGCGAGTGGCTGTGTGGCAG